>OZ026600.1:4562860-4592860 GCA_964020085.1 Micromussa lordhowensis | reverse complement strand
CACGAGTAAATTACGATTTTCCAAACAAAAGTAAGGCTCGGTTCCCAATTTCTCAGACTTGACACCAGCCCCTCTCTACTCAATCCTTGAGACAGAGCACTGGTATACCAAACCCTATAAAATCTAGAATCCGGAATCCGGAACCCGGAATCAGGAATTATTGAATTGAAAACTAGACAAAATAAGGGGACAATTTAATCAGGAAAGTAAATAGAAGAAAACTGTAGAAGAGTCATGAAGTTATTTTTTCTTGATTGAGAATTCACTTCAGCAATGTCAACGCTGTGAGAATAGGCTTTTTGCTGCGCTACTCACCAGTGTTCTTAGAATAATTTGATCTATACATGGAGCGCACACCCGCCGTGCCAGGTTCAATGAAGGATGGGTAGCGCTATCCACCCGAAAACTCATCACGAACGCTGATTGAGTAGCGGTTTACCCCGTGGGGGACTCCCATACAAAAAGGACGGGGGTGTTCGCTGGAAATTTTGAAAAGAACCCCTAAGAGGTACCGAGAGAGAAGACGGAAGTAAGTGGGCAATGTAAGGTATAGGAGTAAGGTAATACGGGCCCAATCCTTAAAGCCGTCAGGAACGGTTCATCCTTACAGCTTTTTAAAGGAAGACTTAAAAATGCCTCAGATCTCTCGACCATGTACAAAACGAGGCTTGCTTAATTAAGGAGGCTCCCAACAATTTCCAGTTCTTTTCTAACAGCTTTACTCTGAAGGGTGAATACTGCCACAATTTAACTAGTGATGCTATAATAATGGTATCCTACAAATTCCTAATCATTGTTTAACAAGTTGCAATCATCTATTTTACATAACAGGTTACCATAGCAACAATATGACCTGCTCAAAACATCCTTAATTTTAGCTTTAAGCGTATAACTCAAAAACGAGCTCGGTGACCCCTATTTTTTATTATCGAATTAAAATAAACATGATAAGATTCAACTTTTTGCAAAGTTTAAAAAAATTCTGTGTTGTGGGTTCAGAGCCACCTTAAAGTTTCGAAATTTTAAGGTGGTTCTGAACCCACTCCACAGATTTTGTATAAACTTTGCGAAAAGCTGCATCTTATCATGCTTATCATTTTATCATGAACTCGTTTTAAGTTATAAGCGCATAACGCAAAAATTAAGGGTGTTTTTAGGAACACCTGCTGTTTTAGAAAGTGTTTTAGGGAAATCGTCCGCAATTCTTCAGTCTTGTCTGAGTCATGACGTCACTCGCGCACTTTGCTATTATTTCTGGCATCATTCTCAATATCATTACTCGATATTGATTCCCCTATAAAATAATTCAATTCAATTTTCAGCGACTATCAACTATCACGCGATATATAGCATACCATGGCCAAGAGATTAACAAGATAAGAGAGCGAATCCTCCATATAGGCCTTCTACCCAAAGTAATCCCTCTCAAGTTATTTTTAGACATGGTACCCAGTTCTTCCGAGCATGTTACCCGCGCGATGCGTAAAAACTGCCCGACGAAATGGCGGGAAATGCGGTGGAACATGATGAAAGTCAATTTATATGTTTTGGTTTTTAAAAGACGTTTCATAGCACAGATGTGCTCTGCTCTTCTAGCCGTCGTTTTGTTCGGCTGGGCTTTCGTTTACTTTGTGCTCGTTTAGCTGTTTATTCTTTTACCGTTCATTCGGTTTTACGGAGTCTAGAAATAAATTAAAAACGGCAAAGAGTACAATGGCTGTGTATGAAGAGAAGAGAAGAAACAGAAAGCAGTGAAGAAAATAAAAGATTGGACAAAGCCCAGTTTGTCCGCTAGCTCCTCCATTTTCTTTTGTCGGTTGATAGTATCCTTGTAGCCTACAGATGAAACGTCCCACACATCCTGACAATTGTGAAACTCTTCGATAAATTTAAAAGTGGCCTCACTTTTATCCTAACTTGCGTGTTAGAGAATAATTACGTGAATAGAGCTCATGTTTTGGTTGGTTGACAGTTACCAGCACATGTTTGCCAAAACACACGATACACGAGTCTACGAACACGGAACAGTTGGTGAGAATAGAGGAAGTTCTATTTGTCGCCAACAGTTTGCCAACTTGTTTGCCGACTATATTTTATTTGACCGTTCACACACACGATCTCGAGTTTGTCAACACGATCGAGTCTGCCAACTTTAGTTTGCCGTGTGAAGGCCGCTTAAGAGAGTCTGGAAGTACTAGATGCAACTCTCAAACGCCTTTCCGCACCCATGTATTTTTATGTACGCGGACGACACCACCGTTTATTGTATTGGCGACAGTGTCGATAACACTGTCACTTCGTTAAATAGAGCCTTATCTGAACTGAACAGCTGGTGCCTAGAGAACTCACTAACCCCCCATCCAGCTAAGTGCGAAGCTATGCTTTTAATGAGAAAACCGCACATCGGGCCACTAATTCCTGTAACAATTGGAGAGGCACGGATCGAGTGGGTAAAACACACTCGCCTACTGGGCGTCACTATTGACGACAAGCTTTCCTGGATACACCATCTTACAGATTTGAAAAAAAACTTTGTAAATAAGCTGAATCTCTTGAAACGCAGTTCGTTTTTGAGCCGAAACGCCATACTGGACTTGTACTTTAAAATAATACTGCCATCTATTTTATATGGGCAGGTCGTTTGGGGAGGCTGTTCAAATACAGACCTTCTACAATCTTTGGAATTCACTTCACCGAAGAGCAGCCAGAATAATATATAACTTACCTCACGATACGCCTACTGACGAAGTATACCGACAATCGAACTGGAACACTTTAACCTTTTATTATAAACTTCGATTAATTAAATTATTTCATAGCGTGTTCATAGGTGAAGCACCTGCGGCTCTTTCATATTTGACAAATAAACCTCGCACTGTATACCACCTCAGAAGGAGTAATAACGTTATCGTCCCTCGTTTTAATTCAAAATTTCTTAAAAACTCAATAAGCTATAGAGGCGCTATTCTTTGGAACGCTGTCTCGAGCCACTATACGGGCCAGTTTACTGAGTTTTATCGTAAAGTGAAGAAGGACATTTATTTTAAGAAACTTGATTTTAGCGCACAGTCGGCCCAGTCATTGCCAAGGCACTACCTAGATTTTAAATGCTTTTAAATATTTAACATTTTATGCCTGTATTTTACATTTTATGCTTGTGTTTTACATTTTATTCTGTAAGTAATGTTATCACTATTTCAATTTAGTTTCATATTGTAATTATTTCCACACGACCCCACAAGCTCTAAGCTTTAAACCCTATCGTGTTTAAATAAAGGATATGATGATGATGATGATGATGTAATATATTACATAAATACTCTGCACCTCGGCGAATGGAGATGACATGAAATGCCGTCACAGTCCGTATATACTGAAAGCGTCCCAGGTGGGTGTCAACGAAAAAAAGGAAGATGTGATGTAACGGAGCAGTTCTACATTGCAAGCCGAGCCCCTCTCCCCCCTCCCCCCCCCCAAAAAAAGAAGTATACAACACCCTTTTAAGACTTTTGGGAAGCTACATTCCTTACCGAGAACATCAAGCCGCTAAAGGGATTGAGACTTTATAGATACTTCCCGAATGTAGTTTTTTCTCTGCCATATATTCCCATCCTTTTACCGAGTTATAACCCAACTCAGTGAACAAAGTGGATATCAATGTTTTTTTGTTAGAGTGTAATCAAAATAGCTGTAATAAAATAACATTAAAATGACAGTTTTCTGTTAAGTTTAGCATGTACAGTATTTGAAATACTTAAATAGTGATAGTTTTCGTTTGGTAGATGCTTCTATTTTTTACGAAACGCTCAATAATTACACTTGCTTTTAAAGGATTATTTTTTGATTTAAAAAAAAACGCAAATGAAATCCGACTTATCTTTTGGTTTTGGTATTTCTGAAATGCAATAAAAATATTTGTTTTTGGGATTAATAAAAATACACCAATGATATAAAATGCAACGTAAACTCGTCGCTTTTCTTCTAAAGAATGATTCAAATAAAGAATACGAAATAAAAACAAAAATGCCAATTGTGGATTGATTTCATCATCTATATACAAATTTGTAGAAATAAAGTCTAAATAAGGCTGAAATACGCTACATTACAATTTTGTAGTCAAAGGTGTCATTCATTATTGCCATTGAAATCCTAATGACGCTATTCATCGTTGCCATGGTGATCATGATGACCACACTCATCTTGATCTTGCATTCAAAGCCATGCAGTGCCGCGAGAGACTCACTGGCTTGCAGCCCTTGCTTCTTTTGATGAGCTGTCTGCAGCAGCTCCATCCATTATTCACCACGTACTCTCCAAGATGGCGCGTCACAATGCAAGTTCTCGTTTTCATGGCTGCACGAGGAAGAAACAGCTGACATCTGCTGCAGCGCACCTCCTCGAGTTGCCTTGTCAGCGTGCGCACGCACTGGGAAAGATTTTTTACCTTGTCTTCGTGAACGCGCAAGTTCTGTCGAACGCGCGCGGAATCTTGTATCGCGCGTTGGTAAACGACGCGGAACGTCGATTGATCCAAGGCGTTAAAAACTCCAGGTTTCTTGTCCAGTGCCCAGTCTAAATCTGCAATACCAGTTTTCTCTAAGCATTTGTGCTCGATTAAAAGACGACAAGACTCTGGAAAATTGCGCTCGGTCCCTTCTTCTTCGTTCCATAGTACGACTATTCTGAGCTTGTCCCCTTCGTTGAAAACACCGTTTTTTGTCCCAAGCTCTAGAATAGATGATACAAATTCTGAATCAACAATGCTTCGTCTAAAAAGTGGAGAAATAGCAAAGACTTTCCACTGTGTGGCAAAATGCTCGGCGGTTTTACTCAACAATTCCTCCACGCCCAGGAAATTCGCATTTTGTATCGTGTTGAAGATTTCATGCGCTTCAAAGAGCGCGCCATCTGCAATACCCGAGTACATGAAGTGTAAAATGGGCTCTGTATTTCCAGGCGCTGGGAGGTGAATGGAGATCAAGTCCATGGTTGTCTCGCGGTAAACGCCGCATAGCAAGGCTCGGAAATACTGACTTCGGAGAACGAGGTACTCGGTGTGGCAATAGAACCGCTCAGAATTAAAGCAAATAATTTTGTCCGCGTGTTCCGGTTGATTTACAAACTGCAACGCCGCTTCTCCGTCCACGACGTTAAATGTTCCGGATTCGCTTCGTTCTGTGATGACGGCGCGGTTTTGAAGCACGTGGACCTTCATCCCGAAAGAGGAAAGCTGAGACATTAAACTGTTCAGTGCTTCTTTCATTTCACAAAAAAGTTGGCCGCTGAGATTGTCTTCTCTTGGCCTTAAGTCCTCCATCGTACTATTATCTCCAAAGTCTGCTTCCGACAGTACAGGAAACCTTCCCCAAATGAAACTGACCTCGTGACTACTTGCGCACGACGCTTATAAACATGTTGTGCGACATTTCGTTAAGAATCGAAAACGTGAGAATTCATCTATTGTACGTGCTAATAACGAAAGTCAGGCGTGTTTCATTCAGTAATGTGATTCAGAAAGTCTGGGATACTAAAATAACTGCGTGAACGCTTAGTAGTTTTCGTAATTAAGGCTCCGTCAACACCACCCAACAAAACGCATCAAATGTTTTCCGTCCACACTATACCGGAGGAATTTAAAAACGCTATATCAATCGCCGTTCATTTTGGATTTGTGGCTGAGGAAAACTCGGGCAGGGAAATCACATGATTATCGGTGACGCCATCGTTTTCGGAAAGCGCCGCTTCCAAAATGTTTTCCATCCACACGAAAACGAAAGGCGGGCGTTTTCAAATTGTTGACGCCGCCAAAGAAGAAAACTGATTAGGTTAAACGAAGGGAAGCCTTGCTAGACAAATACATTGTGCTGCTATCGATAAACACTTTGTCCATTACGTTAAAAACCGTTTGTTTTTTCAGAGTCTTTCAGGCTCCGTAGAAATTCTGACTCGTACGTAGAATGGTGTTTTCTTCTGATTTCAGGGGAATCCATCAACGGTTTTTAAACGCTGTCAGTCAGGCTCTGCAGGTTAATTTTAGGCTGCGCTTTGAATTTTCTCGAGTCTGCCCGAATTTATTAGGTTTTTTTGTTCACTTTCCGAAAGCCTTAGGTCTTCCTGCCTTTCCGAAAATCGTAGCTGACCTTTCTTTGATACCCCAAACGACATTTTTATCAGTCCGAAAACAACAGGCATTATATTTCCCATATCGCGAATAAAAGACTTTCCGTTGGGTGCGCCTACCCTTTCAAATACTAGAGGGAACTTGAGTGTTAGTCGTGTCTATAACAAAATTCTCAATCTTCAGTGGTTCTCCGCGTGCCGCGATTACCGATAATTTGAATTCCCTATGAATTAACGCATATAAACTTATTGAGCTTCACATGTTTAGTTTTTAAACTCACCGTGGATACATACACGAAAGAACAACTTTTTTAAGTGGACTGCAAGTGAGGTAACTTTGCAACCAAAATTCAAAATTCGCGCTTAAATACTCAATAGCCAGTAAGGGCTACTGAAATTAATTTGATTAGGGTAATGACGCTATTGTTCTTTTGCCTAGTTCTTTCGCGTACCATTGGCTTCCCTCTTAATGTTTCCTACAGTCTTTGAAACTTACGGCAAGCACAACTGACTTTCTCCCTCTAAGTTCTCAAAAGACTTTCTTTAATTTCGAGTTTTTTTATAGACACGATTAATTAGTAATGGACCTTTTTACAGCAGTCACGCCCCATCCAATTTTTTAATTCAAGCAAAGAAATAAACCGTGCCATGTGATTTATCGTATCCAATTTAGTAAATATGTGAAGTTTCATTAGAATCCGGTGGAAATTCATAAAAATATGGGACCCCAGGCCATAACTTGCCAATTTTTACAAGAAAATGTATACCAGGGCTCAACACTTGTCCTCTGCAACAGATTCTTACCAGTGAAATTTCGTATAATTTTTCCGGATCGGCCGAGTTCTAGGCCTGGCCGGAGTCATTGTGTTGTGTTCTTGGGCAAGACACTTTACTCTTACAGTGCCTCTCTCCACCCAGGTATATAAATGGGTACTGGCGAACTTAATGCTGAGGGTAACTATACGATGGCTAGCATCCCATCCAGGCGGGAGTAGATTTACTCCTAGTCGCTTCATGCTACGGAAACCGGGATAAGCTCCAGCCTGATGGGCTTCTTGGCGCGTATGCAGACTTTACCATATAAGGTCTTGAAAGCTGACAATGGACCATTTTCGTTTTCTCAATATTGGACTGGAACACGCTTGGAGCTGACGCTAACACCGGGAGTCTTTTCAAATGCAAATGACGTTATTTAATCTTTTTGTAATGATATTCCCCCACATGAGCTTTTACTGCAATTTAGCTCACAGTCCAATACCAAGAAGAATGAATACAGCCTGTTGGTCCAACTTTCAACTGTCAGATAAGAAATGATGCTTTTTTAACAGATAGCTGCAATCAAAGATCTGCAAAATAAATTCAC
The DNA here is from genome assembly GCA_964020085.1 of Micromussa lordhowensis. Taxonomy (NCBI): domain Eukaryota; kingdom Metazoa; phylum Cnidaria; class Anthozoa; order Scleractinia; family Lobophylliidae; genus Micromussa; species Micromussa lordhowensis. The sequence continues at coordinate 4,585,377 of OZ026600.1, read as the reverse complement.
GGATAATGGAGAAATGGGCTGAAATTTTAATTGATGACATAAATTTAAGCAGGCCCATCAAGACCCTCTCAGAAACCTATTTTACATGCACATTTTAAATGCACAAGATTAATGAAGATGTTCAAGCTAAAAAGACGTGTTCACACAAGATCTTAAAATGTACAATGAAATATGTCACGGTTCTGTGAAATGTAACCTAGCCTCTGCATGGAACCGAGGTTTGGGCTGAGTTTGCGATGATAGAGGTGAGATGCTAGTTAGTAAGATAACAGCATAATTTCCATTTAAAAAGTTACAAATTTTGATTCATAACAAAGTCAACTCTAGCTTTGCTTCTGTTCAAAGCCCTGCCCATTAAGCATGGAACTACAAAATGGGTTATTTGCACTTGCCTCAAAAGGTTGAGATTCAGCTGAGGAAACGAGATTTCCATTCCTGCGACAACACACAGGGGTGCAGTTGAGTTTTCTCCTGAAAAATTGGAACTTACTCTCCTGACTAACTGTAACTGGCCTACAAAATACTCAAGCTTTGCTTTGGTAATGGTATTTGAAATGCTTAGGCTGGTACATAAACATGACCAGTTTAATATAGTCAATTTCCAGGTGAAACGGACCAGTGTTGTGGTCTGCTAACGTGAAACCAACAGTGCGAACTCTTGGAAAATACATCTGTTGATCCTGTAAGTATCCCGCATTGGTTAAAACAAACTTTGTAAATGGCAGCTGTAAAGAGATGTGTAAAATCAAAAGATTAGAAATTTGGACAGAACTACATCATAGGACAAAATTTTATGTCATTGTATTGTTGCAGACAATAATTTTTTTTGTTAGTTGACTAGTTGGTGACAATGACAACAGAAGCCACTGGATGAAAAGTAGTGACAAAAGAGACTAAGTTAACCCAGCCAGATAAGCACACAAGGATAATAACAGATTTGCACGTTGACATCATTTGACTACAACTACCGGTACCAGAATACTTTTAGCTTTTTCTTTCTTATTTACCTAGTTTAAATTCCTATAACTATTTTCCTAATTAGCATAAGAAAGAGAAAAAGTGAAGGATTCTGGTAGTTGTAGTCAATGATGCCATCATGCAAATCACCCATTTCAGGACTGCAAAAAACAGTCAGTCATCAGACAATGGCTGACTGAAATTGGCTCATAAACAACAAAATCCCAGCTATGGCCTAACACTGGTGAACAGCCATTTTTTTTTCAACTCTTTATCTTTCAGAACCACATCAAGCAAATTGGCCAGATTCCAACTTTCTTATATGCTCCTTTTCTGGAATGTCATTTTGTAGATAGTATCAAAAGGGGCCTTTAGGTTGGATTAGGAGTACAAGACTAAGTACCAGTATGATTTTCAAATTTCAAACCAGTGACATTTCCAGAGCCCTCGCTCTTCATGTTGGTTTTAGGTAGAGAGGGTAAATTTTGTAGCTCAGGGGATGAGTTGAGTATGTGATGTGATATTGTGGAGCATGCAAACTAGAACTGAAGAGTCATACTTGTAATCGATCTCATACTCATACTCAAATCAAGTCCCCTAATAGGCCCTTTGCAGCTAAGCCATCATGTGACCTACTTTTCATAAAATTATGGGCTACAACTTACCAAATGCCAGGTAAAAGAATGTTGAAATATCAAAATGGCCACGTTTGAGCCCTCCATCATTAAAGGATGAGACTTAATGATGGTCTGAATCTTAAAAAAAGAAATAAGAATATTTGTACGGAAAAATTTGTTGGAGAGCAAGACCTTGTTCTCCAGCACCATTTTCAATACAAATCCTCTAAATTTTCTGAAAATTTAAACTGTCATATAAACTTACTCTTTAATCTCAGTGGCCTCAGATTTTGCCATTTTGGTATTTTCAATTTCCTTTTATGCAATTCTTTAAGTTATAGCCCATAATATATGTATTTATCATGTCACAATGCTTCATTAGCGGGGCCTCGGTATATATATTGCGTTGTCTTCATTTGTATTCATTCGAGTCATCAACCCCCTCTTTGCCCTCTAAATTAAATACCCAATGACTAAGTTCAATAAGTATTTTCTAGTATTGGCTTGTCATGTTTTGTATTAAAATTTTACATTACATTAGGTTATTTTCAGATTGTTGCAATCCTATGCTATGCACTACGTGTCTTGTTCAGTTGTGTTTTCAGTTTTTGTTATTTTGTGAAGACGTTCTTTATAATTCTATGTAGTTTGGTTGATAAGACATAATAAAGACACAATATAACAAATAATGTGTATTTACCTGTTACAATTCTGCGTTTCTTAGATTAGTATTTTTTACGGAAGAAGAGCCTCTTAATTGTTGGAATCTGTAATAAACCATTATCTTATCTTATCTTATCTTATCTTATCTTATCTTATCTAAAGAAGGTCATACACGGCTCGTGTTGACATACCCCATAAGTGGTTGCTTATTACATGATAAATGTTTTATATTCGGTTGAGTGGGGCAGCGAATTAGAATATAAAGATTTTTAAGGAGCAATTTGGTCACATGACCCAGCTGGAAAGGGCCTATTACAAGTCAAAATTGAAGGCCTTCCTGCAAAAAGGGCGTATATCGCTTTTTTAGCGGATTTTTTCATTTTCTGCAGGATCAAGCTCATTTTTGGCAGACTGACTTGTGTTGACATGAAAAACATTGTTCCGTAATTGATTTTGTTGGTTTGCGCTTCGTTTTCGAGAAATAACGTATGCAAAAAACTTAGTCTTTGAAAAACAAAAGAACAAAAGAAACCTTTTGTTTCATAAAAGCCGCGAGCCGTGTCCGATGCCTGCGCTACTTACGGCTCGCGGCTTCGCATATCACGCTCGCACGCTCATGTTGATTTCCGTTCTTCCTTCCGTTTTTCTCTACGAATTTTCGAGCAAAAGAGGTACCGCTTGCAGTCTACGACAATAAGCGATCGCAGAGATGTTCTTTTGACTTACGGCAGAGCAAAATGTTGACTTCATGAAGCCTTCAAGGTTAGGGTTCTGTCGCCTGATCCCAGAAGTTCGAAACACTGCAAATCATGCTGATTTGAAATAAAATTTATGTTATAATCGATTGCTACTTGTTGTCCATTATCTGTGTGAATCCCTGTGTCAATAACTTCCAAAAATCCACTTCCTCTTACGGTATGTTGCTGTTTACCAGGCCACCAAACCAATGAAACGTCCACTGAGCGCGATCGCTATGCATGCTTGGGAAGACTCCTTTCGCCTCGTGCGTACACAACCACATTCCCATTGATGCAAGACATTTTAGAAGTCTAAAACCAGTTCTCGCTTTCCAAACTTCGACACCAGCAACGCTTGGCAAATGAGCCACAACTCACGAGAAGCCTTTTTTCTTGGGCAAGAACTGCTCTTGGACTTTGCTGCCTGGATCAACCTGACTTCAAACAAGGATAACATGAGTATATCCTCGCTCGAACATCAGAGCACATTTTGGTTCTTTAAAACGTGCTGGTGACTTACGGGTTTATCAAGGCTTTATGATGCCTCTCAACCACCAGGCAGGCATGCAAGGTACTTTAAAACAAGGCTTAAAATATTAGTTGACAGAGCTCTAAGGCAGCATGCACTATTTCCTTTTGACGCTCGATCAATTCACGTGTTGTGTTTCACGTCACAATAACCGATGTAAACAATCCGTTCCCAGATTTCCGCTCGTGTGCTATTTTCCCTTGACTCAAAAGAAAGTGCAGCTAAGATTCTGTGGGATTTGATTTTGACTTCACACATTCTCAACAGTCTGTCTGCTAGATAGGTGCTAAAAGATCTCCAAAAGATGGCGCTTAGAAGACTGAGTTTTTTTGCATACGTTATTTCTCGAAAACGAAGCGCAAACCAACAAAATCAATTACGGAACAATGTTTTTCATGTCAACACAAGTCAGTCTGCCAAAAATTAGCTTGATCCTGCAAAAAAATGAAAAAATCCGCTAAAAAAGCGATATACGCCCTCTTTGCAGGAAGCCCTTCAATTCTTAAAATAATAGGACTGAAAATAATACATCAAAACGGCACATCCATTTTCTTCAGCCAAAGCATACATGTAATGGTGACTTTGTCAGACAAATGCCTTTTCAAAAGAAATAAATTCTTATTTCCAGCCAAGAAATTCCCTTACAACATATAGATACGGTCTTTCTTACCCTCACTATCTCCCAGTATGGTCCGCCTCTCGTGTGGAAAAAAGACTGGTGTATATCATCATCCCTAATGCCCTTTGTCTGAACATTGAGTGTATAGGTTCTACCATCTCCTCTTAATCTTACAGCAATACCATCATAATCAGCTACTTCATTTGTTATCACATCTCCTTTCCTATCCTGGAAAACAAGAAGAGACAGACATGCTTTTAGTTGATGTATGGCAAATGTTTAAGGGCACAATCCAGCTTAGACTGATGCAGCTCAAGAGGGAAGAGCGGACTGACTTGCCTTTTTTACTTTCTTTCTGTGATTGAAAACCGCAAACATTGTAACCTTAAACAATCCCGCGTATGGAGAGTTTAACTTCTTTGGCCAACATTACAACAGTTATTGCTGGGTTATGAGCAAAAACAGTTTATAGTACTAGTGCGTTCAACTTGGTATATACTAGATCGTCTTGTGTGATCACCATTTTCTCTCTTTGAACCCAGGAGCATCTACTGATACTCCTGGGTTAAAACCATTTACTAAGTGGTATAAGCAGACATGATGATTGATGCAAATGCAGCCATAACACTACTGGAAAAATGACATGAAAAAAATTTCAGACTTCGAAGGGGACTCGAACCCACAACCTTTGTGTCACTGGTGCAATGCTCTCCCAACTGAGCTATCAAAGCCAAATGAGAGCGGTTGTGTTATGAAGAATCCCCTGAAAAGTTTTTTCAGATCATTTTTTAAGTAGTGTTATGGCTGCATTTGCATCTACTTTTATCATCATGTCTGCATTTAATTGCTAGTGTTGGACATCTATTACCATGGTATTCATCTACTTGAACAGAATATTACGTTCACCGTCTTCAGTGAACAAAACGGGCCAACCCACACACGACTGCTCTCATCTGGCTTTGATAGCTCAGTTGGGAGAGCACTGCACCAGTAACGCAAAGGTTGTGGGTTCTGTCCTGACTGCAATATGAACTTGGATTGTACCTAACAAATGCAATGAGCTTACCCTGCGAGCAGAGACTCCTTCGATCTTCCTAGACAAATCGGGAAGAGGAAGGAGACTCTGCGAGCGGCTTCAAGATTCTTTGATCCGCCGCTCATCCGAGAAAATGGATGAGTCAGTCCAGTTTTCTGTCGGTGAAACCGGTTTTTATTGACGCGCATGATCATTCGTTTGTTCTTGTCGAGGTTTTCAACGGCCATTCGCCTGCGTAAATGGCGAGATCACGCAAACTGCACGCGAGCGAACAAATTATCTCTTGGTGCTTCGGACTGAACAATACCTAAACCTATTAAACTTATAACTTTTTACCTTACAAAAATTATTAGGTTTATAAGAAGTTTACCACCGTTTTTCCTTGATACGCGACTTTGGAAAACGAAACACCCGCGGAAACGTTTCTAAAGTTTCAGTCAGTTTTGCGTGATATCGACAGATCGGATCGAAATCCACCAATCACAGCCACTAGTGTGACCTTCACACCTTCTTTACGCCATGCTAAGCGGACTGTGATTGGTGAATTTCGATCCGATCTGTTGATAACATGTATGATTGACGGAAATTTTGGAAACGTTTCCGCGGGTATTTTGTTTTCGAAAGTCGCGTATCAAGGAAAACGGTGGTAAGTCTCGCTCAGTTCGTAGCCCTAAGACAAATACGTGCAGAGATAAATTATTTGCGTGTAGATTTGCTTGATCTCCGAGTCATTCATGCATGCGAATGGCCGTTGAGAAACCCGACCTGCCCGTCTTCAGTTATAAATTTCAAGGAATATTTAATGTAACTGTGTTTAGTGAGCTAGCCCATCATACTAAAACTAAAATGATAATTTTTACGATTAGACTGCTACAAGGTTTCAGACTTTTTCAGGTAAATCGGCAATGAATTTTCCGGGGTCGAAATCATTTTTAAAGATTTTTACGCTCGCCCTCAGTGCGGACATGTCAAATTTCATGATTAACATGCCTTGACAAGGAGGTTGATTGAGGCTCGGTTACATTTGCATTGGAGCATGCTCAATAGGAAATCTCGAAGCCGCTCGCAGAGTCTCCTTCCTCTTCCCGATTTGTCTAGGAAGATCGAAGGAGAATCTGCTCGCAGGGTACAATGAGCTCCGCCGCATTTCATTTTTCTTTCTATCCGAAAATGTTGTAACGATTCACTGCTGATGCAAATTGCGAGAAATCAGAATTTGGGTTGAAGAAAGGAAGAAAAACAAAAGAAAAGAGAAAACAAAAACATAAAAAAAGAAAATTAAAATAAAAATATTAAAAAAAAGACCCCGACCCCGACCCCGAGTCCACGTTTTACTGACACCCCCATGAAACTTACCCTTTGTGGCTGTGATCTGATAGAGCACATACCACTGTATTTAACATTCGTGGCTACGGGTAATTCAGTGGAAATATTCCCTTTAAACACAGCTTTACCGCCTGGACTTTGTACAAACTCAGCTGTAGATTTACCGCCAAACTGATCATCTGTGATAAGCGTCCACTGCTCCAGGGTTTCTTTATTGCTAAAGTCCCACAAAACTTCTGAATACTTGAAATTCGCCATAGGATCCGGAAATAGGGTTTTGACGACGGTTTTTACGGCTGGTTTTTGGAAAAAACCCTTAACTCCTTTGATAATACCTCCTCCAGACGCCATGTTGATTTTTTTGTCCCCATATCCAGGCCACCGCGTGGTGCTGGTTTTCCGAGGAGAGGATTGCTGACTAGAGGCTTGAAGATGGCGGGTTTCTGCACGGGTTGCAAGAAATTTCGCTTGAATTCAGCCCTGAAAAAATGTTTTCGTCCCAACTTTATCACGTCAAAATTCAAATATACTATTCCTGCTGCCTTCATCTCTAGCGTCAGCTTTCTTGGGTATCGTTACTCGTCTGAAGATCGCATATCCGGAGGCATTCTTTGCCAGCTAGGTTCAAGACCTTTCAGATTTACGCACCGATCCACAACTCTGCACTTTCAGAATGGCACGGAAAAACTCGACCAAACAAAACCAGGGACTAGGAAAATAAAGGCGAAGCTCGAAAAAATGAAAGAAATGGTAAGTAGGTTTACTTCGGAACTTCCTAAATTGATAGAAGCGGAAATTCGAAATCAGAAAATTATCGTATCGATACATGCTGTATGAGAAACACTACTAGGGGGTTTCGGGATACGGGATATTTAGGGAAAAATTAACGGGATACAGGATATTGGGGGGGGGGGGGGGATTAATGAGATGTGGGATATTTACTTCAGATATCCAATTATGTTGAGTATAAAAATTGTTAATTTTTGCAGTTGGAAGAAATGGGACGTGGGATACTTCAGCCAAAAATTAACTGGTGCCCATATGACGGAACAGAATCAATTAATACAAAATCAATTAAGCTTTTCACATAAACCTTATAAGCATGTAGCAGAATGTCCAGTTTATAGGTTGTACAGCCAGATAACAGGCACACTACATAAACTGCCAGGTACCGAGGGACGTAATTTTCATTGGGAGCAGGGAGGTGGGCAGTTAGGGGCACTGGGCTATCAATAATACTGTAAAATTCCAGTTGTAATCCCCCTGAATCAGTAGAACCAGTATAAGGAAGTTGAGTGCCATGACATCTTTTGATTTGCGTATTTGCCTCCTTTCACTGAATGTACTCGTTCCCTGTTTTTCTTGTTCCCAAGGAGATAAAATGTCTTTCATAAATTCAATAATACTGGGTGTTGTTTTCATCAGTTCATTTTGAAACATTTTTTCCATATTGGTTTTGAGCCCCCATGCCCCACCTGATATGAGCCCAATGCCCATTTATAAGGCCATCCAAAACCCCTTATGAAGTTGTATAATCCCTGGGCTGATGACCAGGATTTCACAGTATTAATGGAAGGTACAGGACATGTTGGAACTACAGTTGAACCTCTATTAAGCGGCCTAAGTAGGTCAACCCCTATTAAACAGCCAGATATCAAAGTCTTGAAATTGTTGTCAGTAAAATACTGTAAATAGAAGTAAGAACCCCTGTTAACCGGCAACCTCTGTTAAGTGGCCGCAGCCAGCTTTTGGTCATCCTGATGCTGGAGTTCCTTATTGTCCTCACCCCTTTTAAGTGGCCACCCAAAATTTAACACACATAGTTTGGCTTTCTTTGGAAAAGACGATGGCAGATAAGAGTCTGAAATAGAATCAAACGACTGATAAAACATTAAAACACAATCTATTATGATTGTCTTAACACGATTCTTTGTTCACTAACCAATTGACCCAATCAGAAATACATCCTAAGTACACAAACCCTTATTTAGTGGCCATCCCCTATTAGGCAGCTTCCTCCCATTTCCCAGAGGGTGGGCGCTTGATAGGGGTTTGACTGTATATACATGCATATGAAGTTGAGTGCTTCTGTGACCAATGGATCTTACTTATGTTAATTTATGAGGCACTTATATCATTAGTGGCACATATCAGAGATATATGTAACTAAAGGGTAACCAGTTGTTTTGTACCCATGGATCTTTCATACCCAGACGATTCGTACCCAGGCTCAGACGTTTTGTACCCACTTTCGATCAGTTTGTACCCAACCCTCTGGTTGATTCATACCCAACAAACTATGAACATTTAGTAATCAATGTTACTATGATTTAGAAATTAGCTTTTTTACTAAGTAGAATAAGTACATTTAGTCAAAGGTGCTGTGTGGTTACTGGTAGTAGGCAAAATATGTTAGGGTAAGTCAACTAGGTCATGATTTTTCTAGAGTATTAACTAAAAGATAACTTTTCAATGCTTCTGTGATTAGAAATTAGCTTTTTGCAATTACTAGGATAAACGAAATAAATGTTTGTTTGTTTTAAACATTTTGTGTCATAATTTGTTGTGTACGAATTAACCAGAGTGTTGGGTACTCACTGATTGAAATTGGGTACAAAATGTCTGAGCCTGGCTACGAATCATCTTGGTACAAAAGATCCATGGGTACGAAATGACTTGTAAGCAACCAAAGTGGGGGAACATTCGAGCTACCGGTATCCTTCATACTCAAGATAGGAAAAAAAATACAATCACGTATGCAGTGGGTAGCTAGTTGACTTCAAACACCTTCCCAAACTGTGTAATATTCTTGATGATTATTGACTTCCGCTTTTTATGTTTTGAAGAAAGAAGACATTTTCACAATACCAAACCTGCTGTCCTCTCTCAGAATATTGGCAACACCAGTTCTAGGCTATCTGATAGTGACAGAAGACTATACCAGCTCATTAGCTCTGTTTGGTGTTGCGGGTCTCACAGATATGGTAAGATACAACTCTAATATATAAACACAGTACAGTGTATTTTATAATTTTAGTTATTGTTTTGTTGTTGTAGATAAGGTGGCCTGAGGTCTGGCATTTGTATAACTCCTAACTTTTTCCAAGTCATAAGTGTGAGACTTTTTATCCTTGGAGTGTCAGGATTTTTGAAGGCAATCCAAAAAAAATATCCAAAGAACAGGGAAGAATTCTGAGGATATTTTTCTGTTGTTTCCCAAAGATGTGTTGTGCCAAAAGTCACACCATTGCCAGTACACTTTTCCTTTAAAATTGTATTATTAGGAGAAGTGTACCATTATTTACATGAACCCTTGTCTTCTTTCATTGCTTCAGGTTTTCATTTTTTTGGAAAATGATTAAGTTAAGGCTGTGATAACCCTAATTGGTCAGCTAGGTTTGATAAACTGGTTGTTAGGTGTGGTTAGGAGTGAGATTGGGGTTTCTGACCTCCAGGTAAGACTTGTGAATAAGTTATGACTAATTAGAGTTTGTCGCTATACATTTTCCAGCACCCACATTTTCCTTGGTGAAGAGAGGCACTGTGCTTAATAGAAAGTAAAATGTTTTGTCTAAGGCTACCACACAGTGAACCCAGCCAGCACTCAAACGCAGGATGCTCATTCTAGAATCCAACTTGCAGGTACTGGCCAAATGGTGCTGCGATCTGCGTCATTGTACTTATTCAGATTTCGCTACATCTTGTTGAAGGGTGACCAAAGTTAACTTTTATCTGCAACATTGTATAAAAATTCCAAATAACCGTTACTAAATTACTTTTCTGTTCATTTTATAGCTGGATGGATTCATAGCAAGAAATTTTGCAAATCAGAAGTCGGTATTGGGAACAGTTTTAGATCCATTAGCTGACAAGATTTTGATGTCAGTGGTGACTGTATCTCTTACTGTGGTGTCGCTCTTACCTGGTAAATAAATCAGTAGGTGCTGGAATGAGTCTTACTCATAGTGCCATTGATGTAACCTAGAGATGGCCAAATAGGGAAGGAATATTACAGGGAAATAAAAACATACCTGCCGCAAGGGAGGTTGTTGGAACTTCCAAGGGGGAGGGCCATTTTAAAAGTGAACTTTGTGAAGGAAAATGTGACGCTGAACAGGAATTTTTTGAGGGATGATAAAGAAAGCAGCGATGACAATGACTACATTCTTTACGTGAAAAATGTTGATGATGATGATGATATGATGTAATGTGAAGTAAAAATGAAAAACATTTCCAGGGGAAGTTTCTGGAAAACGCCACATTTTAAATGTCTTAATAATTGTGAACCATTCAACCAAAAAATGCCAGTATTCTCCAGAAGAATATCAAATCAAACAGAAATTCCAGGGAAGAAATAAAAAAACTTGGCCAACCTTGCAAGGATGCCCTCTTTTCAGGGAATTTTTGGTTGCATAGAAGTGTCTCAGGTTACTAACAGTGCAAATTTTTTCTTTGTAGTTGCCCTGACTGCATTGATTCTGAGCCGAGATGCTGTGCTGGTGAGCTGTGCATTCTACTTCAGATACAAGTCTCTTCCATCTCCGGTAAGTCTGGTTGATTGCGACATATTCCAAGGACTGGAAAGTGCTGGAAAACGATTACTGGTCCTGGAAAGTTCTGGACATCTGTTGAACTCAATAAAAATTTTGAAATGTATGGCCAACAGTAAGGAGAATTAGCATTGCGATCTTGGGAGTGAAATGGTTGATGTGAACTTTAGAGTCCTGGAAAAGTCCTGGAAATTTGTTTCTGAAAAAGGGTACGAATCCTAAAACAGGGGAGCCCTCTATCCTTCTGTCTGGCTTAGTTGTGATAAACTGGAATGCAGTTTTGGTGGTAGTGTTTCTGTTTTGCATATGTTCTCAATATCATTTAATCTAATTTCTCTTTATATGCAGAAAACAATTTCCAGATATTTTGATTTTAACTTTCCCACAGTAGAATTACGACCCAACTTACTTGGCAAGGTGAGTTGAAGTGAGTCATTCTCATGGCTAGTGTTCAATTGACATCAAAGTTCTCTCACGTAACGAGAGAAAGGCTCCTGATCACCATCACAAAGTGGCAACTTTTTTTGCTTTTATGTATAATTTTTTGCATCAAACTGGTGAACATGGATCAAGCTTACAAAACAATGCTAATTGAAATAGTGGGTAGTAAATTACAGTGGAACCTCAATTTAATGAAGGGCCAGGGGACTGGCAAAATATGTTCGCTATAACAAGGTTTCGTGGCATGGAGGTTCTTTTCCATATATTTCACTATTACTGGGGCTGGGAATATATAACAATTATTATTCCATGAGCCCGAGTTGGATATGAAGTGATAAAATAACCAACGAGCGCGTAGTGCGAGTTGGTTATAATCACTTCATATCCAACAAGGGCGAATAGAATAATTGTTTTAGTAAATTCTCAAACCGGGTTTTGCCGCCGATTTTTATTTCGGCCATTATAGAGGGCTGAAGTTGAAAACTTTGTGCGGAAAATTTTTAAACTTGGTGCACTATTTTCCATATGACGTAAAACTCCGACTATTGGCTCATAGTCAGAGTTTTTTAGCCAATCAAAACGCTAGAAATGCAATAGTCGGAGCTGAGAATTTGCTAATGTTCGTTATACCGAGGACTTCGTTATATAGAGGTTTGTTAAATCGAGGTTCCACTGTAGTTTAGTTTTGCTTGGTTGAGGTTCGTGGTGTTTCAGCATGAAAGAAAGGGAAAGCATGGATTCATACACCTGTTTGTGCTGTTTCCTTCAATCAAACTGAAACACCTTGAGCTGCAGTCAAGCAACATACCATTATCCATAATAATTTTTGACATTGCATAGCTGTGGGGGAGGGGGGGGGGGTTCCTGGGGTGTCTGTGACCCCCTCCGATTTTCAATTTGGAAGTCTTTTTTAAGCAAACAACCAACAACAGGTGGGAAAACAACATGACAATCTGGTGGGTACCCTCACTTTGACACAGTGTGACCCCCCTTTGAAACCCTGCACCACCTTTCTCAAAACAGCTAAATAAAAGTGAGGAACAGTTTATGGTTGTAGTTGTACAATTTTGTTGTTCTGTTCATTTTGTTTTGGTTTTTTAGGCCAACACTGTTTTACAACTGGCTCTTGTTGGCAGTTCACTGGCAGCTCCTGTCTTTGGATTTGTGGATCATCCCCATTTACAGTATCTTTGGTGGGTAACTTTGCTATGTTGTAACTTTACTGTTTGAACAAGAGAATAGCAAATTTGGTGTTAGCACCCAAAGACACAGGATCAGGTAGTCAAGTGTTAGCAAGCATCCTTGTGTGTTGTTCTGGGGCAATACACTTTTACTGTATGGTACGCCTCCTTCGACAGCCAGGAAAATAATTCCTAAGATAGTTGTCAGTAATATTTTTCCCAACTTCTGTTGTTCACTTTCCTAAGGATTTTCAAGTTTGAAGAGATTTCCTGAAGGTTAACAGATTTCTGACCATCAGACATGTTAAGTGATTTTAAGTTGACCCGACTTTGGGTTGAGAGTGGAAAGGGGGGGGGAGGGGTTAGGGGTTGTGTGGGGACCACTTAGGAAATATATCTTATTAACCAAGCGCGAGGGCCGTACTGGGAGAAGTACGGACCGAGCGCAGCTTGGTCCATTCAAAAAAGACCTCGGGCCGATATTCTCCCGGTACGGTCCAAGTAAGCCTGGTTAATAAGAGATTTATTATACGACTGAAGAAAGCTTTGAAGGTTTTTCACAAATTCCATGCACAAGTGCGGGATCATTCGGGACAATGCCCGGTCCAATACTTAGAGAATATTGGACCCGCAATAGAGCATTTTGATTGGCTGATTTTAGTTATTGGCCCTCTGACTGCCTGAGTCGAGTAATAATAACAGTTATGGAGGGGTTTGGGCAAAGCCATGGTATATAACCCCACAAATACCAATGCAGTATCTGTTTAAAAACTAAAAACGTTATCCAGTGTCAAACATAATTAACAGTTGTCAACTTGATCTAAAGCACTGAAAATATAAAATCTCCCCCCTCCAAAAAAAACCGCACACACAAAAGGGAAGATCTGCTTGCAGAAAAAAAAGCATCCCTCCACTAGAAAAACCAAGATACTGCACTACCACCCCCGAATGCCCCTCACCCCATTTCCATTGCATTTCCCACCTCGTTCGTACGCAACCTAGATGAAAAAATATACAACACTTTATTTATATATGGAAGGAAAAACAAATAAACTATAACTTCATCCCTACAAGCCTGTTTCGTGGTCGCCCACTTATTAAAAAAAATCCCCAGATGAGTGGTCGACCACGAAACAGGCTTGTAGGGATGAACTTGTGGTTTATCTGTTTTTCCTTTCATATATACTTCGCTCTACTTCTACGTATTGAGAACTGTTTTGCGAAAATCAGTTTTCACACTCAACACTTTATTCATATATTTTTGCGTGTGTGTTTATTTCAGGTACACAGTCGCCTGTTCAACTGTCATGTCCAGTATTAGTTACCTTATCAACTTCAAAGCCTCTGTAAAATACCTCAAATAAATAAATTAATCAACTATTTTGAATTTCTAAGTGGTGTTTGTTTTATAACTTTTACTCCTTAGACGTAGTCTCCCTTGGAAAGTTAATTAACCAATGTGAAATCTCAACTTAGTACTAATAGCCAACGATGTTTTCGTCTTACTTTCGGGAAGGGCGTATCAGTTCTAGGGATTTTCGCGTCCAGCCTGCCTTGAAAACAATAATTCCACTAAACAAAAGCACTTAGAGGAACGTTTCAGAAGTCTCCTAACTGCCCCTGGGTCTCCGAGGATGCGTTCCATTGAAAGCGCGCATCGTTTTCCAAAGTTTCAGAATAAACACGTCAAAACATTTGCGTTTTGAAACGAAAATGTGTTAGCACAAAGATAACCATTTGTACTGACTATCGCAACTTGCACGAAGGGAAAAATGTTAAGTTCTCAAACCTCTTTTATTTTCCTCCATATGCAAATTCAAAGTTTGAAGAAGAAAGGAATAGCTGCGAAACCTTTCTGCACATGAGACCACTACTGGAGCGAGGAAATTACCCATTGTCCTTTTTGGAAAACCTACCAATTGAGTGAACACACGCATGCAGGAAGAGATCCAGATTAGACAACTTTTGTTTACTAATTAATTCCGCGTATATTACCATATTGATAAGCGAATTTTATCGACTGGTGTTTGTTTCTGTCAATGCAAACGGCTGAGAAGCAGCGCAAAGAAGGAAAGAATAATGGCTTTACTTCCAGACTTCATGAGCGTGTGTGTTTTCTCACTCGTTCTCTTCGCCTCAGCACTTACAGCCGAAGAGCACAAGTCCGCGCTACACGATACCAAGGTGACGCACGATCGAGAGTAAGTGAATTTATATTAGTCTGTTGTAATGTACAGGGTTTTTTAATAACAGCTCAAAGACAAATGCATCGAGAGTCGTTTCGGTTTTTGGATCGTTAACGGCGTGTTATCAGAATCACGAGAGCCAAAACTGTAACATAGCTGGTATCGTTTTCTCTGTGTACCTTGTATAAACCGAGGTTCGTCGATCGAAGAGAAGTGTATATATACAAAGTAAAAATATAATTTATTCGACTTTATGCGTAGTTCCCTGTTTATTGGATCGAACGTGCGGGAAGCTTGAGGGCTTTTTCAGTTGTCGAACCAGTGCGAAATAAAAGCAATTTCGCCATGGATTCTCCTAATCTACAGCTGCTCTAACTAATCTCAAGGCCTAACTCGAACAGCCCACACGCGCAACTCGAACAATATTTTTAACCCTTGCCCACTGTAACTGTTTACTCTTAATTTTAATGAAGCAGACAACAGTTTTAGCCAGTTAAGTTGTACATAAAATACAGAATACTTCTCTTTGCTTACACTTGAGGGGAAATACATATATTTATTATTATTCCAAGCTACAGCAAAGCGCACCTGCCTCGCAATTCGACAACATAATTTGATATTGCCAACAGCATGACAGGTGAAGCGTGAAGTAAAAAGCGCGAAACGTGCAATATTTAACGAGAAACGGGAGGTGCGAGCTTCGCGCGCGTGAAGACAAAGTTTCAAATGTGTGGGACTGAAAAGGGGTGTTCGCATCCTACAAGTGTATTTAATCGAGATGGGAAGCTAGTGAATTAAAGGAAACTAATGAGATGAAAGCAAATAAGATGGTTAATACTTACGAATATCAAGCGAGTCCAGTTAAGTAAAAGAGAACTCGTCCATATCTTATCCTTAAGTCAGCAAGTGCTCGGAGTTTCTACGCATCACAAAAACTGGATAATTGCTGTGGTTGCTGTTTTTTGAAGTTACAAATGGTAAACAAGCGGGCGCTCCAAGTACATAATTCTTCAAAATTGTCTCTTCCTTAAAAAAACGAGTTTCCCTTCAGAAATTTTGCCCAGAATTTGAAAATTAGCAGGGTGAATGCGTGGAATTAAAGTATTGGAAATTCGCGCCAACTATGGGAGAGCGTTTTTCCGTCGAAATCAACCCATTTTGTCAATCATAGCCTCTCGACAAACAAGCGGGTGACAATTCTACAAGTTGACAGTATAGTAAATAATTCTTCATTCAACACTTTTTGTTATTTATTTCTTTTTAGTCACATTAAAGAGCACCTTAAAGACGAGATAGAGTTCAAGGAAGACCAAATGAGCGATGAAGACCTGATGTTCCACTATTTCAGGCTCCATGATTACGACGGCAACAGAAAACTGGACGGCCTTGAAATCATGCATGCTATTAGCCACTATCAGAACGAGTCAGGAATAACTGACAAAGACTCCACTTCAGAGGAGGCAAATGCGAAAACCGTAGATGAGATTTTAAGTATGGATGACTTAGATTCCGATGGATATATCGACTACCCTGAATATGTCGCAGCAAACAAGAAGAATGACGAGGAATCAACAAAGACTGATTCAATGAGTGTTGGGTGACTGATTAATTGCTGTGTATGACTTGAAAATCATGCTGGTTCGCAAGTGCTCAAGCGGAGACTAGTCCAGTCTCTGAACTCTCCCTTCAACCCTACCTAGTTCCTAGGCCTCAATATGGTTAATCGTTTTCGGGTCACGTGGTTCGTCGTCAATTAATCGTGAAGGCCTGGGAGAAAGGTTCAACCTCTAACGGACCCTTTGTAGGGATGGGAGAGTTTAAGGACTGGCCTAAAGTGACACATGCGCCGTTCAAATAATTGTAATAAAAAACATTCTCAACGTATTTGTTTGATTTGCATTACCAGAAGGATAAACTTGATGACAGAGCATGTCAGACGCGTTATCAGATATAAAAGTAAGTGCTGTAAATAAACTAATAACATCGTTACGAAGAAAGCTTGGAATCCCGGACTGAATCTCAGGGTTTTTGTGCTTGCGTTATGTCTGTGTTGTAATCTGCGCTGCGTAACTAACTGGAAATATGAGGGGCATGAGTACTAGACTAGTCAATATGACGTCACTGTTACCTTGGTAATGCCCCAAGGATTCTTTTCTCGTTGCGTCGGGACTTGTTACAAGCTCGTTTCTCGAAAATTAAAATAATTGATAATTATACATATGCAAAAAACTTAACAAAATAATAGACTTATGCCTTGCCACCAGCAAGGGACATGTGAAATGAAAACTCAGTTGACTTCTAACGCGGACCATACAGCGAGCTTCTAGAGGAATGCCTATAAAGGATTCGAACAAAGTACTAGTGGATGAATTTGATAATGATAACAGTGCCAGCAAAATCCAGATCAAAAGATGATGGATCATTGGAGCGAAGGGCAATCCAAGGGGAATGGGTTCTCGCTCGAAATAACGGAGAGTTCGAAAGAGCCGATTTCGAATTAGGGGGTTCCAACCGCATCAGTCAAATTTTCCGACTCGATCCGATAACTCTCGAAAATCTTCGGAAGTCCTTGAATGATCTCACGGACTCTTTTATCATCTTCGTAAAGCCTTCGGCCGATGTTCGGAATAATTTTGCCCTCCACGAGCGAAATTAACAAAAGAATGTAATGCACCCAGCCATCGGTTATCCAATCAGAATACAGCAATACTCCCCGCCCGAAGAATAAACGTAGGAAGACTTGTATGTTTTTGAAATGAGAAAGCTTAATGTCGCACTTGTTTATCAGAGAAGATAAGCTGAGCCGCTAACTACCCACTGAATGCAAATTCATAAAGGGGAGACACGTCTCACATGGCGACCACACTGTAGCGAAGGAATTGGCCATTATCTTTGTAGAATCTACCAATTATGTTACCATACGTTTACACAAAGACATCTAAACAAAGAATACAAAATTGAGTTTCGTTTCATAGGGGAATTTTACAGCAGCGCAAAGAAGAAAACTAGGACAACAATGATGGTTTTACTTTACCACTCCGTCAGTGTGTCAATTGTGTTGTTTGCTCTATTCTCCTTTGCACATGCTCACGCAGATCACGACCCCGCGATGCACGAGTCTGCGCACAACAAAGAGTAAGTAGCTTGTATCTTCTCTTAATTCGAACGTGGTTAAAGAAAATCTAGTTTCAACGCGATAAGTCTTTTCTTCGAGAAAATTTTATGAAACTAGTAGGCTATTTAGGAAACAATTTTTGCACAAGAAATGAAGGGTACATCTGTGTAAATGATGCAAACCAGAGATATGTATATGCTTTTATATTATTTGTTAAAATTATGGTAACGGCAGCGTATTTATGTAATTTGATCGCCAGTATCCAGTTCCCGCTAAAAGATGAAAGAAAGTAAGAACGATGGCGACTCCGAAAACTGAATTAATTTAGCTATATTTCGCCGGCTTTTATTCACATCAAGAGGATCACATTCTCTTGTTCACATGTAAAACCATTTGTTAAAAGGGGAGGCAAACTACTTAATTTTCCCGACTGACAATTACTCTCGGCCAATTCTGTGAATGCAGGAGAATTTAACCAGTTTTTGTTAAAAATAAGACTTGCATTTCTTTTCCTTAGTCAGTAATGTTTATTGATCCTTTTTAGACACATCAAAGAACATCTTAAAGACGGAGCAGAAGTCAATGTAGACGACATGAGTGACGAAGAGCTGCATTTCTACTACTTTACACTTCACGATTATGACCAGAACAAAAAGTTGGACGGTCTTGAACTCCTGTATGGCATCACTGACCACGCCAATGCACCGGAAGAATATTTACCTCGTACAGAAGAGGAGGGCGCGGAAATAGTGGATAGGGTTTTGAGAAGAATGGACCAAAATTCGGATGGATATATCGACTATATAGAATTTACAAAAGCAACGAAACAACCTCACGCGCATGACAATCCTCAGTGATAACCTACTGCGCATGACGTTATTCTGGTTCATATTGCGCCGGGGACATTCTCGCCCCCAGACCCTCTGGTTTTTTTTTGGTCACGTGGTCGACGACGTGGTAGCACTGGAGACGAGAATGTCGTAGCATACATGCACATTTGAAAACAATGTATCTTATCTGTAAAACCACCAATGCACTGGTCAACAATAAAATTGGTTTCTCCTAAACAAATTTTACGTGTTACAGATACCTCGCACCTCGCGCCCGCACCTCAGCAACATTCGAACATCGGCGTGGATGGTGCGAGCTACCAGAGGCGTCTGGAGTCATCCATCCTGGAAAATATTTCCAATTTTATCCTCTAAAACTCCATTTCTACCGTGTCTGACACTTCAGAAGCTCTTGTGAAGGCATTATTTAAAACTGGAGTTAGCCTTTCTTCTAAACCAGAAAAACAAAAATATTAGCGCAGTCGCGAAATGTACATGTACATCATCTTTTCCTAACCTTGACAATCAGTCAATTAGCGGAAGTGACACTTCGTACAAAACAATTTTATTCTATTGTTTTATTTTATGAAGAGTTAAAGAAATAACAAAAAATTGCCGGCGCTTATTAGAGAGGGGCTTACAACCTCCCCAACCCCTCTCCCCCTAGATCCGCCTCTGATTTGGTTGAAGTTTAGAAGAGACGTTAAAGAAAGGGAAAAAGGATGTTTTTTCAAAATACTTCAAGACTTCGTCAGTGTGTGTATTTTCTCCCTCGCTCTCTTCCCCTCTGTGCGTGTTCATTGATGAAAAAACACACGTGGGCAATGCAACATATATTCTATATATTCTAACCAAAATTTATCGTTCTTCAGTTCAGGGATTTTCCCCTACACATACTATGGAATTGCAGCTTGGGGCCAAGCTGCGCAGGTTGACTTGAAAAAGATCTTTATCTTACAAAAACGAGCTCTTCGATTAATGTCCTTTGCTGGTAATAGATCTCATGCTATGCCTTTGTTTGTCTCCGCCCAAGTTTTACCCCCCAATACGCTTTCTTTTGAAATAATATGTTCTCTTATGCACGATATATCTACCAACTCTGCGCCTAAGAATATCTGTGATCTATTTACCCGATATTCTGACGTCCATTAATATAACACCAGATTTTCTGATACTGGTAACTTATATGCAATAAATCAAGACTGAGTACTCGACTTAACTCGTTCTCTATTTTTGGTGGCAAGCTAATTTTGGAGTTACGCTATTTTTATTAGCGGTGCTAAGCGAAGCGCGCGGGTCATACATCGAAGGAGAAAAAAACGAGGATCCGTACCTTACAGGACGGACCGAGAAGACGAGGTTAGTAAGATATTTGTTATATCTCTACTGTGTGTCTGACGCGTTTGGGAACGACGTCTATTCATTCAGATTTCTTACGTACCTAGAAAGGAAAACGAGTAAATTTGAAATCGTTGTTAAGTGACTCTTCAATCGTTAGCAGGTTTTAATACATAATTTCAAAAGTAAAAGAAAGTTTTAAACATTTACTTGCTATAAAAAAGTTAAGAACACTTGGCGATAAATTACGAAACATTTTGGCAACAAAAACAGCTTTAACAGGCCGTACAGTAGACTACGTCCAATCACAGCGCGCGTACTAACTGAGAGATAATAATGAAAAGTTAAGCTTGCAGAAGTTTAACGGAATCTTCCTAAAAAACGTAGTCGATTGCTTTTCCCGTCGTTCGATTTTTCTACATTTTCTACGAAAATTGTCTGCCAAATTATAAATACTCAGCTTGAAAAAGTCAGACTGAATTTCAATACAATTTCTTTCAATAATTTTGCAGCAACTTCGAGTCCTCGCAACAGAAAAGCGTTTCGAATCGATTCCGAACCTGAAAACGTTGCATTTCCTTGCAGCCTGTATTTGTTATCTCACCTTTATTGACCAATGCGCTCGTGAGAAACTCTCTGCCTTAAAACTCTCCGCGGTAAATTTTATTGCGTTGTTTTAGCCACATCAAAGAGCATCTCAAAGACTAAACAGACCTCAATAACGTAGACGAAATGAGCGACGAACGGCTACATTTCTACTAGTTTACTTCAGAGATACCCAGCGCATCATTTCGTGAAATAACCAGCTCGGAGGGTCTTTAATCCCCTCCGATTTTCTTAAGGAAATTTTCACCTCGAAATTTCGTGATGCGTGAAATTTGCGCAATAACAAGGTCAGCTATGATTTTCGGAAAGACGAGAGATAGAAAAGAAAAGGAATAAGACAATGTTTGCAGGAATGTACAAAAAAGCCCTCAGTTTGAAAAGACCAGAGTTCCCTTAGTATGACCGAACAGAGTGAACAGAAAAATATGTTATAGTGCAACCTAAAAGTAGCCTACAGAGTATCAAAAGCACTCCCGATAGCTTAGAACAGCGTTTTAAAGCATTTGAGAGAAAATGGCAGCCGTTGGGTGCCCCTGTTACACTATGAGTTCCACGTACGGAATCACACTTGAAACTAGTTTTAAATTTGAGTTCTTCTAATGAAAAAGGACACAGAAATTCTGCATCTTGTTCTTGAATGAATTTGGTGAAAGCTCCAGCTGTACATGAAGAGAACATATCCCGCAAGGGTAAAGAATTTCCACACCTTGCTCCATACTACCCTGTTTGTTGGTTACAACTATGAAAACATTACAAGTTTAACTAGATACTTACATGTATGTTTTAGCAGAAGCACTTAGTAGTTTGTTTCCTTCTGTATCAAACCCAAATACAGTTGAAATAACCCAACAGGCCATCATTATTACACAACTCAGGCAATCAGAGGGCCAATAACTAAAATCAACCAATCAAAATGCTCTATTGGTTAATAAAATATATTTACAGTTGTGTGTTCATGCAGTTACCTGGCCAATGAATTTAAGGAGGCCTGGAGGTGACCTTGCTTTGATACAAACCTCTCTACCTTTCTCATTTAAATGCAAACTAAATAGTTAGTGTTGGAACAAATTGATTTACACACACAAAAAGAAAAACAGTGAGGTCTGTATCAAAACAAGGTCATCTCCAGCCTTGCTGCCATTCTAAGGCCAGGTCACTGAGCAGACAACTGTAACGTGGTCTATTGGCAGTGTCTACAGTCTTGAAATTCTGCAATATCAACTTGACATGGCCAGATTTATGGCCAAATTTAGGTATGGTAAAATTTATCTATTATAATCATAGCTTTTAGGTTTGCTACAGTGGCGCATTAAGCTTGTTTGGCCCTGCCATGGGAATTTGACTCGACTGTGTCTTATCAAATAGGAAATCAAAGCTTGACCAGACTTGCTTGATGTGCTGCTTAAGTGTGCCACAAAGTCAGGATTAGGTAAATGAAGCTTGTAAGAATACCTGCCTGTATCTTTCATTTATTATCCAATTGCCTAGGTTAAAATCTTACATAGAACTCTGCAGGATCATCTAAGACCTTAAAGTGTTTCTTAGGATACTAGGAATACAAGCATTTTTGCAACTGATTTTGCCAGATTGCATGATCTGAGAGCCTA
Source organism: Micromussa lordhowensis (assembly GCA_964020085.1). Lineage (NCBI taxonomy): Eukaryota > Metazoa > Cnidaria > Anthozoa > Scleractinia > Lobophylliidae > Micromussa > Micromussa lordhowensis. Next base: position 4,563,039 of record OZ026600.1, on the reverse strand, counting down.
TTGGTAGAATATGTCTACTGTTTATTTGTCTTTATAAATAAATACATGGCTGGAGCTGTATGTTCAGACATACTTTGAAGTTTTCGAAGTATATTGAGTATAGTATTCTTCCTCTTTTGATGCCAGCTTTTGTCGCTGAAAAAATGGAAAAAGCCACCACAGGTACCATAGAGGTCCAC
>OZ026600.1:4507860-4557860 GCA_964020085.1 Micromussa lordhowensis | reverse complement strand
TAAGGGGTTCCACTGCAGTAGAGAAACATTGTAGATGAAGTAGAAGTTATGATATCATTTTAATCTAGTCTGTACAAGTCAAATTAAGTCCAAATACCAGCTGAAGATTTAACATCAGATCATAATGCCAAATGCCAGTTTTTACTCAATTAGACAATGTCTCCAAACAACATGTACATGTACATGTAGCGTGGCTGATGAGATATAAAATACTTTTTACATTACTTTGCGATTGAAAGAGACTTGCACCTGAGGAAAACTCATTATGGAAAAGAAAATTATAACACTTGTATTTCCAATCTTTGCATTCTAATTGCAATCAATGGCCCTAAAGTAACTGTTGGATGTATGCAAAGAAGCATGCTCTTTTATTTTTGTTTGCAGAATGGCTGCTCTGTTCGACTTTTGAATCCACAAGCCTTCTCACATTCTGTGTGGAAGTTAACTTCACTTTTGCAGGAGTACTTTGGTTGCTTGGTTGGTGCTAATGTGTGAGGACTTGTTTAATGTTGTTATTTAGAAAACAACCCAAAGAAAATATGTGCGCTAATTGGTTCAGAATCATGTTTTTTAGATTATGAGCTCAAGATTTCTATCTCGTGATAGTTGATGAGTACAAATATCTGATGATACATACATGCAGGGCATTGTTATAGTTCAACTAGTGTAGCAAACAATGTCTGTCACTTCAAGACTTCTGTGTTTGACTGATTGTTCTTATAATTTTAGTTACCTTACTCCTCCTGGGTCACAAGGGTTTGCACCACATTATGACGATATTGAAGCCTTTGTTGTGCAACTCGAAGGAAGGAAACACTGGAGGCTTTATAATCCAAGGTATTTACATGTACTGCATGTTATGCAGTCTGTATTCCAAGTGTTAAAGGGACCAGTTGAGCGAAAGGTTATATAATTTATATTCACACTACATATAAAATTATAAACCCTTGTTGTACAGATAAATTGAGCTCCCTGCATTTTTAAGCTCACCCAAATGCAGAGCTAATAGCCAGTATTCTACAGTATTTGATCATGTCATATTTGGGTATCACAAGACCTTTTCACAGAGGGTGTTATGAAAAAGATGTCAAAGTCATCTTTTTTTTTTTTGCTCTTGTTACAGGAGCGATGCAGAATCCTTACCTAGGTATTCTAGTGGTAAGTCTGACCAAGTTTAAGTTGAGTTATGTTAAGTTGTGAATCAAATTGAGATGCACTGAAGATTGCCAGCCACAATGCTCTACCCTGTAACTGTGCCATGGATCACGTAACATGAGGAGAATCTAGCATCCCATCTTTGGGTCCAGAAGGAGTACTTGGAAATATTCAACTCACGGGGATGATAGAGTGGGGGCAAAAATACCAAAACCCCAAATAATCCCTAGGGCCTCCAACATAACCTAAAAAATCTGTGGTCCAAACATTAACCACAAGAAAATAACGTGTCAAATTTCTGAGCCTTAGAAATGTCCACAAACAATTTCTGTAAATCAAGTTTGGTTTTACTTTATTCTCAGAACTGTGTGGCCAGGGTACTACCGTGAATCTTCAGATTCTTTTAAATACCCTCAGCAAAATCACTCCCTCCCATTTTTTTCAAATGTTCCTACTCCAAAAATCCCAGAATAAAAAAATTCAAACCCCAAAAATCCCCCCTAGGACATGGGGTAGGGGAGAAGAAACGATCCTTGGCTAGTAACTGCATGCATCTGAATCTGATACGTTACTTGGCTGAAACACTGGATTTACCATCATGTAACTCCTTCTGAGTTAGTTTCTGCCGCACTCCTTCGCAGCATTTATCTTGCTTAATATTGTGATGCCGAGGTGGCCTCTCCTATAAGCCTTGTGGTTTCTTGAGGTCTCCTTGCCTAACAACTTGCTGTATATTATTATTATTATTTAATTATTAAGGCAAATAAATGATGATGATGATGATGATGATGATTATATACACTGTAAAATGGTACAACGTATCTTTTGATGAAATGCAGATGTGCTACATTGGTAGTGTTTTGAGACAGCCTTGAAATTACATGTCAAATTTGCATATTAAAGAGTTAATATGGCAGCAAAGGGTACCTGTACTTAAAAGATGTATATTGGCATCTCATGAACTCACCCCCTACCTCCCCACTCCTCATCAGTCACAAAGCAAACATGAGAATGAGTTATTAAAGTTATTAAAGTCTTCAAAATGACATGATAGTCTTCATTTTGAGCAGCATGAATTATTTCTTTTCTTGGCAGCTAATTTCACTCAAGAAGAAATTGGTGATCCAATTCTTGATACTGAGCTTGTGGCTGGAGATGTTCTTTACTTTCCAAGAGGAACAATTCATCAGGTCCGTCGTGTTCCTTAATGTGAAACTCAGAAGGTAGTTGGAAAAGAGAGAACACTAGCAGTGCAACCAAGGATTTAATTTGAGCTGTAGTGTAACCAGTGGTCTGCTATGTTGCTACAATCTAGTCTGTTCCAGGCATTCAGTTAGTTGGGGTGCAGCATGAAAAACGGCAAGCAGAAAAACAATCTAGTTACTACAATGTAGCTGTGAGAACCAAATTTCACATACAAAATAACAAGATAGTATGGCCTTCTAGTATGTGTGAAAGTTCTCAAAATAACACGATTGTTGAACCTCCACGTCCCGGCTGACAGTGATTGCTTTTACTCTTATTTTAAACTTTCAAAAACAGCCACCTCTTCATAACAGCACTGGTCACTAAGGCGCGCCCCAACTGCCAAAATAACCACTTGACAACGGCCAGTGCCAAGCATTGTTGGTCTCTGTTTCTGTTTGGTTTCTGTTTTATGGAAATATTTTGAATGTATTATGTTGCACCCCAGGTGTCGTATTACGCCACTACCTCCTTACAACAACAACAACAACAACTTTATTAAATCAAATATAATAGTTAGTTGATGGCCTACCCCGCAAATAGCTAGAAAAAGCTAATCGAGGCGGGGTAAGCCAAATACAAGAACACACCTATTGAAAGGCAAATTTACACAACAGCAATTAGTTTAACAAATTAAAGGTACAGATTACAAAAGGACTGATTATTACCGATTACAACGGCGACCTCTTGACAACAGACTCTTTCATCTGTCCTCAAGGTGGCCGCTGTGGAGAGGTTCGACTGTATTGATTGTGACTCTTTGTTTTTCTTAGGCAGACACACCAAGTGACACCCATTCGCTACACATAACTTTGTCCACATATCAAAAGAACTCGTGGACAGATTTTATGGAGAAGGTTAGCATTAACAATCACGTTTTGATGATTTATTTTAAATGAAAGAGCAGATTCACGCTAGAGCTTATGCACCTACACAAGTCAAGTATTTAATACCTTTCAAATCCCAAAGGTTTTTTCATACGATGGGGGCCTGGGTACGAGTCCTTGTATTATGGGTTTAAGTTGTTTCGTGTTAATTGGGCCAATATTGAACAAGATACAGCCATTCAAAAACTTCAAAATTTAGTAACAAATGTATGGATTTCCGGACTTCGTGTTAATTGGGCCAATATTGAACAAGATACAGCCATTCAAAAACTTCAAAATTTAGTAACAAATGTATGGATTGCCGGACACTTCTTAAAGATTTTGTAAAGCTTAGTGTGCTCTTTCTGAATATATGGGTCTTGTGTTGTTAATCCCATAATACACGGACTCATACCCAGGCCCTCACGGTATGAAATCCGGCAATTACCCTGTGGAATAGGAGACAAAAGCTCTTGAAAATATTACTCACATAGTCTTTCAAGTTCCGGGGGTGGGGGGGGGGGGGGACTCTCATATTAAAAGGGAAGAAGTGCTCATCAGAAATTTTGAAAAAAAAAACCTAAGACGTACAAGGATCCTGTTTTGTGGGGTGACGTGAATTTTTTTCACTGCTAAGAGGAACCAATTCTAAAACTAAACGTAATATCGTGTCTTTTTTTTTTCGGCTCGATGTCTTAAAAGGTGCTGCAAAAGTTCTCACTTTTGGACCTTTCGAGGCTGAACATCCTAAGAGGCACCAAAACCGCTCTATTAACCCCTAAAAGGAAGCACGAGCACCCCCCGTCCTTTTTGTATGGGATTCGCGATTCACTCCGTGAATTGACCACCGTAAAGAGATTCGAAAGCCCTTCGTCGATTCGCTCCGACGAAGGGCTGACGCTCGAAACGTCAGCTTTCGAATCTCGAATTTACGGCGGCCAATTCTCATTATCAACTCGGTTGATAAAACTATATTTTTTGTATGGGTGTCTCAATTTAACGGATATAAACCAGGGCCGTAGCCAGAAAAAAATTTTGACTGAGGCAATGTCTATGAATAACTTATGACTGAGGCAATCAGTCCATGGTTGAACCTAGGTATTAGGTACTATAAACAACAAAAGCCAAAGAAATGACCGAGGCAAGTGCCTCGGTTGGCCTGTTACTAGCTACGGCGCTGTAAACCCTCTAACAATGATACAAATATAGAGTGTGGATAGCATTGGTTTGGACTAACGTTGAATGTGACTCTGTTGCAGTTAATTCCAGGCGCTCTACAGATTGCATTTGAAGAGGATCGTGAGTTCCGTCAGGGCTTGCCGCTCAATTACCTGGACTATATGGGTGTGGCAAATTCGGAATTGGTGAGCTACTTTCCTTGTACACAAAACCAGCATTATCGTTATCCTAGAAATTTCTCCTGTTCCAATTAGTACTCCTATTTTGACAAGCATCCTCAGTACAATTTACTTCCTCTATCAGGATTTGAGTTTAGAAGGATTTGCTACGTGGGGTTGAAGGGAGGGTTTCACGGTTCGGCGCATGTCTCTAAATCAAACTGCTTTTGTTCGCTTCTTATCGATGTTATTGCTTGAAAAATCCCACTCAGATGAAGTTCAGTAATCACATGCTATAGTTAGGCGTGGCTGAATGACAGATGACCAAACTTCTTATAAGGTTTTAGTGTTTTTAACGACGCTGTCGATCGTTGAATTTAGTTTTGGCCGTAGGATTTTATCTATGGTTGATGATGTTACGGCTATTTGTATGCGAAATTAGGTAACTTGCTTGGGATTGGTTCATAAGCAATACTGAAAAAGCTGGGCCTGTGCCAAAAAGCGTGCACAGCCAAATAAATAGTACAGACATGCACGGAACCATGAAACCCTCTCTTCTAAGAGTTCATGTTACAGATTATCCATTATGCAATTAAGGCACTTTAGCAGTAGCTCCTGACCACGAGTTAGTCCCTTCTCCAGTAAAGGCCCGTTCAAACGGCCATGATAGTTGGTGATAGTTGATAATAGTGAATTATAGTTCGTGTTCAAACGCGCGTGATAGTTGGAGCTATCATCAACTATCATGACCGTTTGAACGGGCCTTAAGCGCCCCACCTTGAGACCCTAAAACTAATGCGCCTGTAATATGTATGTCCGTTACTCCTATTTTCATTACTCAGCCTAGAATAAATTTTAGTTGTTATTTATGTGTTTTAACAAAACCTTCATTACATGTATTTACTTGGCAGTGTTAACGTATGTTACGTTTTATTGTTTGCGGCAGAACACCAAACAGAGGACGGAGTTCCTGAAAAAGGTCGAGAAGCTGATGATGAAATTAGTGCCGCATGCTCCTGTTGATGCAGCTGCTGACCAGGTAGAATGTGTTGCAGGATTTTTTACCATGGCAACATCACGTACCTTTCTTTACGAAAAATATTTGAGCAAAATTTTATTTTCTTTTGACATCTCAGGTGCTATAACTTATTTGTTGCGTGATAAACTCTATTCTCACTTTCGAAATGCGCGAGGCTATTCAATTTTTTTGATTCGCTCCGACGAAAACGTCAGCTTTCGAATCTCTTTAAGGTGGCTAATTCACATTTTCAACTCAGTTGATAAAACCAAATTATCTTATTCAATTTTTTGACACGAGGATCTAACCCCAAGAAAAGTACATTTTACTGCAACGTTTTGGACTATCTGAGTTTGGTTAAAATTAAAACCAGAAGTGGTTTTCATCATAGTTTTTATCCTTCTTTCATTAATATTTATTTAAAAAGGATCCCAGTTAGTTGAGTGTAGAATATATTTGTCATGTTCTATGTTTTCTTTTTCGTTCCGTATAGTTGGCAGTGGGCGTTCTCCGTGATTGTTTGCCTCCAGTACTAACAGAGGGTGAGTTGAGTCATTAGGATAAGAAGATTTGTTTCGCTCAACGCAACGCAATTTACGCCACGGCCATGCACCGCAACGCAACGCAAGCAACGCAACGTAACGCAGTTTACACAACGCAATTTACGCAACACAACTCAACGCAAAGCAACGCCCAGAAAGCAAAAGTGTTTTTGACCTGAGGAAAACAACCTGCTTTTTTGTTTCTGAGCAGCACAATTTGTTTCCGTAGCTTGTCAGGCCTTTATGAAAACGAATAATGAATATGACAATTGGAATTCTGTTGTCAAATGTTCTGGGAAATATTAAAACAAACTTAAAAGTTCGACTTCCGTTTTCAATGTTGTGGGAAAACGTAAAAAAGAGAATGGAAGTTCGAGTTCCGTTCTCCGATAGCGTGGGTAAATAAAAAACGAAACCGGAGGTTCGAATCCCATTTGTACTTAATTTGTAGTTAACCTCAAGTCTTTAATTAAACGTCGATTCGTTTTTTTTTGCATAATATAGTAAGCCTTTTCACCGAAGTATTTCTTTCGAAAATTGGAAGTTGATTTGTGTGTGCTTCGCAGATTTAGACAGTTGTGTCAGAGATGTAAAATTTTGTTTTAGGAGAAGCAAGAAAAACTGTTTTTGGAGACAGTTCATCGTGGAAAGATGGAAAAATCTCGAACAAGGTTACTATTGGCGAAGACACAGAAGTTAGACTGATTCGTAAGGGAGTAGCAAGGTAAGAACGCTTCTCTAAACAAAAAAAACTGATTTTTGCGATCTGTACACACTTCAGATGCACAGTGATGTTTTCCGCCAAGGGTTTGGATGGTCAAAGGGTAGATAGCGCCATCCTTCGATTAACAAGTATGTTAAACTATTTGAAACCTGAATTGTTGTTTTATTGCAGGCTAGTGGTCGAAGGTGAAGTAGTAAGTGTTTATCACACGCTAGAGAATTCCCGAGTCTACCACGAGAAAGATGTAGACAGCGTGGAGTTCGGGTTAGAGGTAAGGCTGTTCGCTGAATGTTCTTTGTTTTCCGCCGACCGGTTAGCTCAGTTGGTAGAGCACCGGACTGCCGTGCGGAAAGGTCGCAGGTTCAAACCTCGACCGGACCAACACTCAGGGTCTTTAAATAACTGAGGAGAAAGTGCTGCCTTTGTAATAATAACATCTGCAAATGGTTAGACTTTCAAGTCTTCTCGGATAAGGACGATAAACCGTAGACCCCGTCTCACAGTACTGGTGTGGGACGTTAAAGAACGCACACACTGTTCGAAAAGAGTAGGGGACGTTGTCCCCGGTGTGATGGTTTATCACTTATTCTGTTCTGGGCGTATTCTACTATTCCCTCTAATAAGATTGTGAACTGCGTGGCTGCAATTTGCGGCTAAATAAGCAGTCTGGCAAAAGTCCCCCACAAAGTGTTGTAAAGCGCTTTGAGCGTCAGGATAAAGCGCTATATAAATGCCGTATTTTTGTTTTCTGCCGATTTTAGGCCATCTTTTCCAAGGTTCAGGATTTTCAATCGTCTTTTGCATTTTTCTTTCTCAGGCTGGACCAGTGGTGGAGAGTATCTTGAGAAGTTTTCCGGATTATATTAAAGTGAAAGACCTACCTCACGAGGACAGCACTTACAAAGTAAACTATCTTTTTATCTTCTCAATCGAAACTAAAACTAAGGAGAAAACGGAGAAATATAATCGTAAACATCTGTGCTAATTAAGATCAGATATCCAAACACCCCGACGTTCATGATTTCCTTTGTCTAAACTTGATGAATTATTAAGGCAGGGGTACATGTGTAGGCTGTTTTGAGGTCGCTTAACACGGCCTTTCTGCCAATATCTCGGTCACGTTTCAAGCGACACTAAATCTCTCTGCTTATCTTATTAACCACTGTTTGGTGGTTTTGTGTAAATTTTGGGGAAGATTTTTGGGCATTTTGGGAAAGAGATATTTTTTTCAAAGGATAGGTTAAATTGAGGAAAATATGAAATGTTGAAGATTTGATGGATTTGGAAAATTGAAATTTGAAGGGAAGAATTAGTAGACGGATACCAAACAGTCCCCTAGCAACCTGGGGCTCTCTTTTGCGGGGGTCAACTGTCTGGTAGTGTTTCCAACCCATCTAATCCTAACAATTTCCTTTTTTATATCGCTTTAAATTTCACGCCTATTCATGTTTACCCCCGCCTTAATGAGTTTGGGAATTTGCGTTCACTATTCCCTGTTTAATGCTTATTTTATTTCTTCAGATTGACCTGGTCACGTTGCTTTACGAGAAGGGCATCCTAGTCAGAAAGTGAAAAAGCTTCTGTAGAGACTGTTCCTTTCGTTTGCGATGTCATTCTGTTCTGTGGACATGGTTGCACACCAAGATTTGAACGCGGAACGATTCCTTTACCAGACGCCATCACGACTGAGGAAGACTGGGGAGAGGGCGATAAAGAAGGCCTAACACCACCCCCAAACCTACCCCACCCACTCCTCCCTCGCCAAATGAAAACTGTTAACCTCCTTTTCACGCTAGCCTCCCTCTAAGATCTGTGATAACCATCACGCATGGTTGTGAACTCGGAACCAAAGTTTACCGGTGCCAAGTTTTATGCTTCGTGCGACTGTTATTGAGTTTCGTGGTAATACAGCTTTGTATTTGGCAGTGCATCTTGTACAATGTAGCCTAAATTTTATCTTGACGTAGTAAATGTCTTGGTCCACACAGATTGGCGTGCGCTCGGAAAATAAAAACATGTTTGACATTTTCGTTAGAAATGAAATTGAAATATCGAACTTACGTTTTACTTGCGATAAGTGACATTTCCCAGTCACGCGTTCTGGGCAGTTTAAATCATCAATCTGTCGCGCAAGGCTAAGCCCTTCCTTGCGCAACAGAAAGACGGCCGTACGACTCGGGGCGTGCGCACACCTGCTGTACTGTAAGACATGCGCAAAGCTGAAAATAGGGGAGTATCAGAGTTGATAGGTAGTTATGCAAAAGTATCATGTCTGCAAGTAAGTGCTGTTACTTCAAATAGAAGGAAACAGCGTGGAGAGAATTGTAATATACGTTAGTGTAGTTATTTGTAAAGTCTGTAAAGAGTAATAAAAAACAACTGATTTTAGAAACCTTTTGTTTTGCTCGCATTTGGAGTTTTCTGGCACCAAATTTCTTAATCTTAATTTGCAGTAGGTATAGTGAGTTATGGTAAGGGGTAAGAATGTCACATTCGGAAATCGGGGGCAAATCGGCGAACAAATCCAAAAGAAAAATTCTCGATACCAACTGGATTAGGATTGCGTTTAAATGATATGTAAACTGTTCGATCGTTGAACGCGCGGAAAGAATCGCGAGAGAGCTAGACGCCAGCGCAGAACGGCGCTCGCGCTCGACTCGCTTGCTAGTTCTTTCGCGTGCGCTGAAAAATAGAGAACCTCAGATCAGTCTTATGTATGATGTTAACACTTTTATCTTAGGATCTGATATCTAGTGTCGAAGCTTCCACGAATAAGTAGCTATATATACTTTTTTAAGGTGAGACGTTTTTTCCCCCCGCAGGGTTTTGGCCAGAGGCCAAGACTCGATGGGGCATTAATAGGATCCCCGCGTATAAAGAATGTCAAATAAATATTGGTGTAGTATCGGGAGCGTGTGAATCGAGCTCGATTTGAAGAAACTAGGCGCGCACGCACGGCGGTCCCGGTTAATTTTTCAGTAAGCTCGCAAGGCAACTCTGGGTAATTCTTGCAGCCACGAGGACGAGGAGAGGTATCGCGTAAGCGAGGATACAAGAAAGTAATGAATTGCCGGTTTTCATGTGACGTCATAATTTTCCAAAACATAAAATTACCAATCTTTCTGAAGTCTTAGTTTCATCAGATGTAAGACCTGATGGCTTGACGTGTTTACAACGTTTCAGCCCGACAGGGTTTCTCATTTTGTTAGAGAGGACGTTTGAATTCCAGTGTTTTTGAGTTGTGTGACAGTATAATGGTGGCACGAGAGGGCTTTCGCATAGGTCAAAAGAAAACGTATTTTGTAATAAAAGTCGTACAGTTCATTACATAATAAACGTGATATCCAAGGCGGGGGCAGATGTAGTGAGAACTATGACTAGTATAATTTGTGAAGAGACGCAGACCGTATGTTGATCGACGCAAGCCAGCGAGGAAACCGTTATTATGAATTTACTATAGCATAGTCTCCTCCGCAGCCGTTTTTTGGGATGTCACGCAACGAGACTAAAAATAGCCTAGCCTGCAGTGCAGGCGTTTTCCGTGTGCACGAGTTCCCTTCTCCCCTTCCCTTCCCTTTCTCTGCGGCCTTTCCTACCCCCCTTGTACGTCTACTGCATTCCAGGCTAAAAATAGCTTTTTAAGGGTAGCGAGGGTCCTGGGAACCAAATTACGTGGGTACCGACGGCCTGCATTACCTTGTGGGAATAACCTCTGCGGAACCTTTGCGGATCCCTGCTTCGCTCGGGTAGCGAATTCCCACATCGACTCTGTGACCCCCTTCCGCAGTATGATTCTATAATGTCAGCGGTCACCGCACCTTATTAATATTCAACTATCGAAGCCTGCAGTTAACCAGCGGGGAACCAGCGGTACTTCCTTGTACAATAAATAGCAACATAAATAGGAGTCCATGACGGAGTCCATACTGCAGTGGGTAACATATTTTGTGACTGATTTTACGCGTTGGAACATCCATACTGTATAATGTGTAGTAGTGGAATTTCTCTCGTGAAAATTAAGGGGTCTCAGAGATAAGTCAAAGGTATGTTTTTCGCAACGCAGAAAAGTGTTGTGTGTATATTAGCTCCCATTTTAGCTCAACAAGTTGAACATTTTTTTTAACAAAAATCTTGCAGAAATCAGTACCATTATACACCCAATTTGTTAACCTTTTTTTTTTTCACGATCTAAATTTATTGGGTATATTCATGAGACCTTCAGACCTTCCTCCATCCCATCTAAAAATCCGTAGCCAAAATCCTCGTCAATGCATGCCTCAGAGAGATTAGTTCGAATGAATTGGATTTCATTTCTTACAAGCGTAGATTGCTTGCAGGAAACATCCGAATCAATGCAAGGGCTTGTAGTCCGCGTTGAAGAAGGGAAAAAGTCGGAAGCCATTCAGAAAACTGCGAGTTATTATCCGAAATAGAGAGGTGTTGGATGCACAGAAAAAGCGCGCGAAGTTACCGCTGGTAAACAGCTGATTCATGTTTAATCAAATGCCAGTTACGACAACAGTTACGACGACAGTTACGACATTGTTCACAGTCTGTCAGTGGGGTGACCGCTGACATTATAAAATCATACTGCGGAAGGGGGTCACACAACCTCGTCCCCAGGGGTCCCTTTTGTCATGCGATCCCCGTCCGCTAACCAAAAGGATCGCGGCCTCTGGGAACGAGATTGGAGGTCACAGAGTCGATGTGGGAATTCGCTACCCCACAGAGTCGATGTGGGACAACATGGCGGCGAATGGTTCTACTTTACAGCACGAAACTGGGGGAAATCAACGTGAATCTGCGATCGAACTTCCACCACCATACTCTGAAGCGCCGCAATATCAAGTGGAAAACCCAGCAGTGATACAGAATCCTTCGGTACAACAACAGAACAATGCGTGTTATCCTCAAGGGATGAATTCAGGTTATCCTCCATTTTCCAATCCAGGAGGAAATCAGCCACAGCCTTTTCAGTTTCAACCACCTTCTCAACCACAAGGTGGATATTTTCCATATAATGCTACCGCGGCTCCTTCTAGACCTGACGTACAGCTGAGCGAAGAAGAAAGACGACGAAGGCAAGAGGCATCGATCCGACATGGAATCGCCGTTTCCGTTGTAAGAAGGCCGTTTGGTCGACGAAGCTGCACTTACCGACTTATAAGACTCGCTATCGGATTGTCCCTCGTGGGAGTTACATTGCTCATTGTTTTGGGTGTTTTAATCGTCCGTCCCGCCTTAAACGACACACAGCTAAAGAGCGCTCGATGTAAAGTCATCTCTAGTGAAATGACAGGCGATCACAAGAGCTGCCGCTGTGGTCGGTATTGCTCTTCGAAATATCCTTGCCTTGAAATACAAGTCTCTTATCACGCCGACGGAAAGAAAAACACAGCTTACCTGTACGAAGACGTTTATGCTGATAAAAATCAGGTGAGAATTGTTTTCTATTTCTCAAGAACAGTACAATATACCACAGATTGTAACAAATAAAATATACATTATTTTATTACAAGTCTTATGTACATTAATTTTTTTAGTTTTAATCCTATTAATAACAAATTGCGATATAAATACTTCAAACTATGCCAAAGTGTTATTTTTGGAATAGATACATTGATGTCTGTAATCTCTTGCTACACAATTTTGTAGAGGCAGACAATGTTAGTAATTTAAAAGTTCACAAAGTTTAAAAATTGTACCTGTGCTTGTTATCACTCTCTTATGCCTGGTTCTCATATCCCGCCAAGCTGCCTGGGACGTTTTCGCCGGTTGCAACTAGCAACATTTGGCAATCTGTTCCGGGTGGGCTCCCTGCACATATGCGATCAATTGCTTATGTAGTCAAATTATCACAAAATGCAAATCAAATTGGTGCAATTTTCAACCATTCCATGTGTAAATATGGAATCGTGGGAAAAATCGAGTTGTTACTTCATACATTGCATCTGCAGATGATGTTCACATAAAATATTATCATCGCCAACAACCACTGGCTTGCCTGCGAAGTTGAACTCAGCTCAGCTTTGCAGGTAAGCTGGCGGTCAATACCTGGGACAGATTATGACTCAGCGATAAATGTTCTCATATGCCAAAACAGTGTCCAAAGCTGCGCCGGCAGCTATGTTCCAGGCATGTTGGTGAGATATGAGAACCAGGCTTTATGAGATATGGCTGAATGAGATGTGGCTGAATTTATTATTGCTCAGAAAACAAAACTGAGTACTCTACAAGTTTTTTAATAAGCAATTAGATTGTAGACCTGGGCTAAATACCCAGAAAGACTCTGTTCGTACTAAATTATTCACGTGACAATACGTGTAAATACTTTCTCGCATTTAATAGTGCTTTTTTTTACTCTCCAAGGATTTGTGTTTTGTACATTTATTTTCAAATCACTTTTGCTAATTCATTTTAACTTGAAAATGACGTTGAGTAAACGTTGAAATGTTGTTGTCACTTTTTAAAGGTTTTTGACATTTTTTAGAGTTTTCAACCATGATGGTTTTAACTTTTGTCCTATCGCAATGTTTTATAGTTAAGTTAGATTATGAACTCAAAATTTTTTTATGAGGTGATGGTTGATGAGGCCAAAGGCCAACTCAACTATTCTCTCATGGAAATCATGAGCAAATAATCAGATTAGTTTTACTGGAGTGCTAAGTGGAATTTCTGGTACAGTGTAAGTGATGATTTCCAGTATTTTCTCTAGCGTTGGAAAAATTTATTTGTGGTTTGTAAGTTTCAGTTGTGTACAAGTGCATCAGTTTTTTCAACAATTTCAAGATTTTAATGTGAAACAAATTGTGAATGTTCCCCTTTGCCAGCTTTGTAAGCTTTAATTTATAATGGCTTAGGTATCCACAGCTTAAACCAGATTCACTACATTGCTTGGACGTGAGACACCTTAATGAAGGTATACGGTAGCCTTAAAAACTCTTGACAACTCTTCCATTTTCTTTTTCTCCTGCAGTGCAGTACTCAGCCTTGTGATTCAGTCGAGTCGTCTAATGAAGATGACGTGGACAACTTTCAGGATACTTATGGCCAAGTTGATGATGAGTACAGATGCTATTACAATCCCAAAACCCCTAATGAGTCATTCACAAACAGGTCTAGTACGAAGAATGATAAATTGGCGATACTGAACTGCATCCTGTGGCCAATGCTCCTCATTGCTATCAGTATTGGCCTGCTTGGTACACTGTTTCTGCGATCCAAAGGCCTCTGCTGCATCAAGAAGAGGAGTGGATCCTCTGTACCTTACCAAGACCTGCAGCCTACAGCTTGAAGGTATGGCCAAAATAAAGGACGACTGAAGACTCCAAACAAGAAACACATACAGTCTAACCTTGTAATCTTAAACTTGGTTACCTTGAACTCCTGTTACCTCCAACTCAAATCATTTTTTCTTGGGTATTCTTTTTCAGTCATTCACTATCAGTCACAAACTTGGACACTTTTGGACCTTGTCAGCTTTTAGTTAGTGGTCCTTTTATCTGTCTTACATGTAGGTAAAGGTAAAGTCTGTATATGAGCCAAGTGGCCCATCAGGCCAAGCTTATCCCTGTTTCTGTAGCACGAAGTGACTAGGAGTATTTCTACTCCCCCTGGATGGGATTCTAGTCCATTGTAGGGTTACCCTCCGCATTTAAATTCGCCAGTACCTATTTATACACCTGGGTGGAGAGAGGCACTGCAAGAGTAAAGTTTCTTGCCCAAGAACACAACACAACGTCCCTGGCCAGGGCTCTAACCCAGACTGCTTAAATTTGGATTCAAGGGCACTTAACATGAGGCCACGGTGCCGCTCACTGTAATCACAATAATATTAAAAGCAATTGCCAGAAAAACGTTCAGTGCTTTTCTAACAGGATTGAAACGTTTGGCCTATAGTAGTTGACAATGTTACAGAATCGGACTTTTACCGATGGGCTCCTAATACAGTCCGTGTAAAACGTAGACTGCAGACTGGGGGTAAAATGCAGACTGCAGGCTACAGACGTTTAAGATTGTGTTGTATAGTAACACAGGAATATTTAGGCTAATCGCAATCTGCACTCCGGTTAGTCTCAATATTACTCTGGTTAGATTGGATATCACTCAGGTTAGCCTGAATATTACTCGGGTTAGCCTAAATAATGCTCCAGTCAGCAGGGATTAGTTAAATTTGCCAGTACCCATTTGTACACCTGCAGGTGGTAGGTGAAGAGGGACACTGTGAGAGTAAATTGTGTTCGGTACATAGCATCCATAAATTGATGGATAAAATTAATTATCAAGTCAATGCGTGCATATTTTCAGTCAAACCTTTGAATACAGGATACATTATTTGGTGTTATCCTTTCAAACTTTTTTGTCCAAAATTCAGTCATTCTTCTTTGTCCAGTGTAACTCATCTTGCCCCACACATTCACCTTTTTGTATTTTTGCTGTTATAGTCTTCTGTTTTGTGTGTTTCTTTCCTCTATATGGAAAAATGACCTTGTTGACTCGGCTTTATTTTTGCAGGGATTCATATGGCCTTTATTTGGCTTACTGAGTTTAACATTTGTACTGTCTTATTCTCAAGTTATGATCAATTGATGTTGTTAAGCTTGATTTTACTACAAGTGACAATTGAATTCCTTCATTGTTCTATTGCCAGAGGTGAAAGTTTTTTTTTAATTTTTTTGTTAGGCAAGGCATGCTGATGCATGTCTGTTTAAAGGGTAAACAAGTTGGTAAAATGCTGGAAAAGAAAGCTTAAACCTTAGTTACATTATTATTTTGTTGTTGTAAAATGATAGTATTGGACCTTAGGTCAAATTCATAACTACATGGCATAAGGGAAATAGTTGCATTAACTGTATAACAGTGATGTTTAGTGTTAGTCTCACAAAAATTCTTGCTGTGGTTACTCTTGCAGTTTTACTCAAAATAAAGAAAATTGTTTCAACACAATTATAGTGTGATGTTTTTGTGTTGCATCTCTCCGTAAAGGACAACAGAAAGCTAAGAAATATGGGTTATTGACTGAGTATGAGGTCAAGATGGCTGGATATTGGCCATGTTCTTTTTTTTTGCGTGTTCATGCATCGAGACGGAGTCAAGGTCCATAAACTGGAAAAAAAGGAACGAGCCAATTTCCAGCCATCTTGAGCTAACAAGCATTGATTATATGGCTTTCGGAGAAAGTTTTTGCGGGACACAGCGGGCAGTCCCGAACTGGAAAGATAGCGCCATCTTTCCCGCACGCGTAGCCAATCACAGCGCAGGATTTTGTTCACGGAGCTTGCCATAGAATAAATCTTATTAATTTCTATATTACCACTGAAAATTATGGAAGTTAATAAGATTTGTTAAAAGCAGCAAGAAAAAGGAAAATTTCCGCACCAAGATCGCCGAAAACACCAAAAACCCGTGGTCATCTTTCGAAATTGAAAGGCCGCCATTTTGAACATGTTTTCTTCCAGTTACCTCCGAAAAAAAAAAAATCAGCCGCCATGTTGTAATATCACTGCACACTTGAAAGTTTCCATCTTTGGTTATCAGGAGGGGAGGGGGGAATGTCATTACTTGAGGACATTTATTGTAAATGTAGTTCACGGGGGTGGGGGGGGGGAGTACTCCCATATATTGGCCTCAGGGGTGTACCGTGGGATAGGGTGTGGTTTTTGAGGTTCCCGATCCTTAAACAGGATATCATTTTTGTCCCTGTTGGTATTTTGTTCTCGGTGTGATCCTTAGTTACGGTACTTAAATTGTATCAGCTGACATTCCAGTGCGTAAATGCCCAGCTAAACAAGAAAATAAATTCTACGCTTGATGCTTAACTTCCAATGTCACAGAAACGAATGAAGTTGAGACGTTCAAACCATTCTAGTTTTTGTTTTTCCTTTGAACAGGGTGCGTTTTTTCGGGTTTGTGCCTTAAATTGGGCATCAATTTACGTTTGCTTCATCCTTAAATAGGGTCAGGGTTACAAACGAGTAGAACAATGGCTATGCATGTGCGTTATAAATCTTTGTTAATTTCTTTGCCGTCCCTGCAAAACGGCAACGTGAAATGACTACCTTTGTGTAGTCTGAGGAAAGCGAACGACGACGGTGAATTTCTGCTTTTCCATTTGGAATTGAACGCTGTCATTGCACATTTAGCCCGAGCACGTTTATACAGCCATTGGTGTACTGAACAGATCTAGACAGTTGCGAATTTCGTTGGTGAAATATAAATTCATTTTTTACTAGGCGTCGTCGTTGCCTCAGCTCCCTAGTAAAGGGACAGCCTTGTGAAATACCCTTCAGTGCTCCAACGTGATCAACACACCTGCTCCATACAAAGATAAAATATGTCGTTTCTGTACAACCTGTGCTAGCTCATGCGTTTTGTTTTGACCTATTATTCGACGGCAAATAATCCCAATACTTTTTATAGGCCATATGCGTCTTCTCGGTAGCTTGCAATGGAGGCTCATGCGGGGAATTAATGTCATTTGCATTTGGAAAGACTCCCCGCATAATCCTCAGTTACAATGAGCGACAAAGGTGTTGAGACACTTTGCAGTAAAATTTGATTTCCAAGCGTCTTGGAAACATTTTCCCCCCTAATCCCCCAAACAATGTTGATTTTTTCTGCACAGACCACAGCGCCTACACAACATTGAATCGGGGGACCGGGTGTATCAGAGAACTAACGCTCGATGCAAATAAAATAGAATAAGAGCTTAAAAATCGAAAAGCGTCAGTCAACTTCTTTTGTCGCTCATTGTAGTTCCAGTCCAATATCTAGAATACGGATATTGTCTATATTGTGGCTTCGTAAGCAAACAAACTTAATGCTTGGCAACCGTGAGTATAGTGATTGTTGGAGCAAACAGTGACTCAAGTGGCAGATATTATTTCAAATGCAAATATAGCCCAGTGTTCATGAAATTTTCCATGCCGCGCGTCAGCTATGGCAAATACACTGCACGTTCAAAAATTTAGGCTTTGTTCGGCCGAGTTAAAATTCACTTTAACTGTTTTCGGACGATTTCCAGTTTAAAAGGAAAACACTGCAATGTTTCAAGGAGCAACAGCGACATCTGGGATTATGGATGATATCACGTGAGGGTGTCGCACCACTCGCTGACGTCATTACCCGTCTGCACTCTGATTATGAAATTATGAAAATTTATTTCGTAGATAAATGCATTTGTTATTGATTTTGTCGATGCATTCCGTTATAAATTCCTTCTGGCAGCTAAATAACAGCCATAAATACATACAGCTAGTTACAGTACATAAAAACGGAAAAAGTGTAGTCAGGTGATGTCATAAGTTCTATGGAAATGGTTTGCCACTGACTTTTGTTATTTCTCAACAGACGTTTCGGCTAATGCTCAAGCCTTCATCAGTGATATGAAAACGAAGTTCGTTATCATACGCTATTTTAAAGTAACGTAACGCTAAGCTTGCGCGTGGCCATGTAATCAGTCATGCTCGCGTGATGCCTTTGTAGGCTTCTGGAAGTACGATATGATCGTTTCCAGCGACTTTTCCTTGAAGCCTGGCACTCCACTTTGGACCCGAACGCTGGAAACGATATTATTCGTTTTCATATCACTGATGAAGGCTTAAGCATTAGCCGAAACGTCTGTTGAGAAATAACAAAAGTCAGTAGCAAACCATTTCCATAGAACTTATAGTTACAGTACATATTTGGTTGAAGTTCATTTTTAACAAAAAAAGCATCACACTGAATTCTTCTCAACTTCTAAGTGTTCTTTTTTTAATTTCTGATCCAAAATGATCCAAAATGATCCAAAATGATTTCATATGCTCAAATATTAATATTTCAAAAAATGCTTGTACCGCCTACCTTGTTCGGCTGGAAATATCTGTGGAAGAAGTCACGTTATAAGCTCACAGTGCAACTCTAATTCCAAACTACCACTTAACGTCTAAGAAAGACAACTGAGACTAAATGTATGGCCAGGAGCCCATTACTCGGAGCCTCCATACGAATTGTACCCTTGAGTCAACCCTGTCCGGTTTCATTTTATTTTTAGAACTGTGATATCTGCGGGGGGTCTTTAATTTCCCGCGAAAACACGCTGACGTCGGCATTACTGAAATACTTTCGTGTAGCCTGCATGTGACGTATAACAATAGATGACCACAGCTCACTTATGATTGGCTATTATAAAAACACCCGCGAAAACCCCCGTGAGAGGTGCTTCTAAAAATAGAAAGATACGGGACAGGGTTGACTCAGAGGGTCAGCATGGAATTAAAAGATGGAAGCTCCGAGTAATGGGCTCCTGGTATGGCATAACACTGAGGAGCTACAGTAGGACATTGCATGAATAGTTGAGCGTATTGATGAAAATTAAAAAAACTAATCTTAAGACCCTTATATAAGCAGTTTCCTTCTTTGTATTTAGTTGTAATTGAATTTATTTTTAGAACCCCACTGAAAACCGCCGTGGCGAGTTGGGTTCCCCGGTTAAACATTATTATTATCTTATCTATCTATCTTATCTTCAAATCCACGAGAGCGGGGACGGTAATTTCTTTGGAGATACACTTCTCGTGGAAATCCTTGGAGTCTAAATTGACTTTTACATAAAATGAGTTATTTCTTTTAGTTGACTATGAGCGTGCAAGTTAATAGCAAGAAAATGTCATAAAATTCTCATCTATCGTGATACAACACAAAACAGAAGTTAATATATACTGAGTGTAGGATTGTTTTCGAACAACAATATTCTTATGTCGCCGTAACAGATACAGATTTGGAACAACAAACCCAATTGTCATGGAAACAAATAAACTGTTGAGCACTTGGAGTTGATACTACACGCAAACCTTAAACATCAAGGGTGGTAATCCACTGTTAGGAGACAGGAAATCCAACTTTAGTCTAGTGATAGCCGTTTTCTGCTCTGTTCGTTAGGTCTCTACAGACTTACCACTACAGTTTTGCAATGACTGAATGCTGTGTCTTAAGGAAGTCCAGTTTATCTTCTGTTGTACTGGCAATGGCTCTTTTTCTTTCGCTGACGCCTCTAACATCGTCAGCTCCAACGGGTAAGTTATTAAGAATTTTACACTTTTTAAGGTTTAGGTCTGTACTTTTTATATCACGTCAGGTAAATCCTACTAAGTCGCTCCGGTGCATGATGGTTAACGCGAAAACAAATTTCAGCACAAAAGACAAAAAAATTATGAACGAAAAAAAAGTGCTTCTCATTTGTATACCTCGCGTTATAGTCAAAATAACACCAAGACATATATTTTAGTTTAATGTCATGATTTGGCGCGTTGTTATTAAGTCTATCTCAACTTCTCCTAACGATCCAAAGCGTTGACGTTACTAAACTCTGTAGCAAGTATTTAGTTGATTATACCAAGTAATATTAATTACTTTAGTTGATATCAAGAACCGGAGTCAGTCTTATATAGGTTAACATTTTTAGTAGCGCTTTTTGAAAACAGTTTTAACAGTCTTATTTCTCAGTAAGTAATTGCACCATTGGAGTACGGTTATATAGACATTTAACCGACCTACCACATGCAAATGTTTTTCTCATGTAAGAATTAGATGTTACGCGCACATGCTAAATTCCAATAACACGGGCTTCTTCACAGTGTATTAATATAGTTAGGAAAAGGTTGATCTGTGGATCGCCACTTGAGAATAATGATCACGAATTAAGGATACTGGTTGTAAATTATTTGATGTGAAAAACATATATTTAGCGTTTTCAGATTCATGTTCCAGTGCTCTAAATCTTATGCAAAGGTAATTCTAGCAAAATAAATGGTCTAAAATGTCTCGACAAATGTAAATATTGCTTGTTTCCGGTACCTGAGATTTAATAATATAACGTTTATTTGAGACAACTAATATCATGGAGCGATCATCTTTAAATAACATCAGCTCTCCAAAGGTTGAAAGTCTGCTGCTTGACTTGTTACCTCTAGACGATATCTGAAGACGTAGTCATCACTTCGGAATGTGTCGAAATGTGTGTCACTGGCAGAAAACACGAAAGAACCACGAAACACGTAGATAGGGCGTTTGTTGAACTAGGCCAGTTGTTTCAACCGCAATCAGTTTTCAACCTAGTTCTTCCGAAGTTAAGCGTTTACAATTGGCGAAGAATATAGCTTTCCGTACTTGTCCAGACAAACGAACAGACAGACTACCTTTATTTAAGCACGATTAAAATTATAGCTCAGATTAAATTAAACTCGATCGTAGAGTGGATAAATTAACCACTTATACTATTAAGTTCTGTACACATCCTAAATCCTTTAATAAAATCTTATTCTAAAGTTCGCTAGATATAATTAGAATCTGAAGATCTAAAATTTTGGTCGTTGTAACTGAAGTCTCATCCAAAGGTCAACTCCTTGAAAATATCGATAGAACGGACTTTTCCTTTTCTAGTTTTTGTCCGCAAAATCACTCTCTTGGCCAGTTTGAAAAAGCACGTTTTGTTGATTCGCTTGATAGGATTGCTGAATATTGATCCCGCGACATTTCAACCGACGTTTCTTCTGCTGCGAAACGTCAACCAAATAAGTTGTTTTGAGGTTTATCAGTGCTGGCTGCATGGAAAAGTTGGTGAACCAAACCACTTAAAAACGGCATTTGTTTAATGCATAATCAAATGAAAAATGATCAAAAGCAGTATATATATTGTTCGCCTCATTCCTCGTCTCCGGATGGAGTTGTTGGATATAGATAGCTATGGAGTCGTGCTATCGAGACCAAGAACTAAAAAAGGCAGTAATTAATTTATACGAGGCGCTGAAGACTTGTATAGACAATTTTTGGAAGAGGTCGATGGAAGAGAACCACAAAGTTATGCAAGTTTTCCAAACCATTAACTACGTTAACAGTCCGGTTAAAGAAATGTAATGACTTCCTTTCAATAATATCATAATGCGATATAAAGTTACTTAAAGTACTTAAATAAAGTTATTATGATTGTTATTATTATGATTGTTATTATTATTATTGTTATTATTATTATTGTTATTATTATTATTGTTATTATTATTATTGTTATTATTATTATTGTTATTATTATTATTGTTATTATTATTATTATTATTATCAATTTTAGGAATCTAAATTGTCATATTTGGAAGTATTTTATCCCTTTTTTGCTAGAGCCCAATAAATTGCATTTTACTTTTGTTAAGCAACGCCAAAATAGAATGACTTTTTCTATCCATTGCGAGAAGTCAATTTCGAAAAATTAAAACGTTACTTGTACGACAACGGTTACGGCATTAGCAACCATTTTGGGTCTCAGTTATTGCTGTCTTTTGACTTTCTGCGTTGGAATTCTTTCTAAGGCTTTTTGTCGATTGTGAAAACTAAACTCTCATACCTCGCTAAATAAGAACCTGCAGACAACTTTTTCAACCGTCCAACACCTTGCCAACTTGAAGCAACGTCTACATTTGCAGCACCTTAGCTCTTTAGAACGGATTTTCATTTAACGATGATTTTCTCAGTACCAACACTATGAGATGCCATCTGAGTGTTTTTTTTCTACTTTCTGAACTTCTTTACAAAAAACCTTTGAGAACTCAGTGCTTAAGTAATAATCGTTCTCTCTAGAACTTATAAGTTCTTTGTTAGTAACCACAGATAAATATTGCTTCGACAGGTACCGCACCTTTCGAGACAACATCAGCAAGAACAACTGCACGAAATATATCAACATTGTTGGCTGCACCAAATTCAACAGCAGCACCAACAGCTGCACCAGATACAACAGCATCACAAACAGCTGCACCAGATACAACTCCGCCAACAACGGCTGCGTCAGATGTAACTCCACTACCAACGACTGCGCCAGATACAACTCCACCACCAACGACTGCACCAGATGCAACTCCACTACCAACAACTGCACCAGATGAAACACCACCACCAACAGTTGCACCAGATGCAACTCCGCCACCAACAGCTGCACCAGATACAACTCCGCCACAAGCGACTGCACCAGATGCAACTTTGCCACCAACAACTGCACCAGATGCAACTTTGCCACCAACGACTGCACCAGATGCAACTCCACCACCAACGACTGCACCAGATACAACTCCAGCACCAACGACTGCGCCAGATGCAACTCCACCACCAACGACTGCACCAGATACAACTCCACCACCAACAGCTGTACCAGATGCAACTCCGCCACCAACAGCTGCACCAGATACAACTCCGCCACAAGCGACTGCCCCAGATACAACAACAGCACCAACAGCTGCACCAGATACTACTCCACCAACAACCGCTGCACCAGATACAACTCCGCCACAAACGACTGCACCAGATACAACTCCACCACCAACAGCTGCACCAGATGCAAGCCCACCACCAACGACTGCACCAGATACAACTCCGCCACCAACAGCTGCCCCAGATACAACTCCACCCCCAACAGCTGCACCAGATGCAAGCCCACCACCAACGACTGTACCAGATACAACTCCGCCACCAACAGCTGCCCCAGATACAACTCCACCCCCAACAGCTGCACCAGATGCAACTCCACCACCAACGACTGCACCAGATACAACTCCGCCACAAACGACTGCACCAGATACAACTCCACCACGAACAGCTGCACCAGATACAGCTCCACCACAAACGACTGCACCAGATACTACTCAACCACCAACAGCTGCACCAGATGCAACTCCACCCCCAACAACTGCACCAGATACAACAGCAGCACCAACAGCTGCACCAGATACAACAACAGCACCAACAGCTGCACCAGATACAACAGCAGCACCAACAGCTGCACCAGATACAACAGCAGCACCAGCAGCTGCACCAGATACAACAACAGCACCAACAGCTGCACAAGATACAACAGCAGCACCAACAGCTGCACAAGATACAACAGCAGCACCAACAGCTGCACAAGATACAACAGCAGCACCAACAGCTGCACAAGATACAACAGCAGCACCAACAGCTGCACCAGATACAACAGCAGCACCAACAGCTGCACAAGATACAACAGCAACACCAACAGCTGCACAAGATACAACAGCAGCACCAACAGCTGCACAAGATACAACAGCAGCACCAACAGCTGAACCAGATACAACAGCAGCACCAACAGCTGCACCAGATACAACAACAGCACCACCAGCTGAACCAGATGCAACAGCAGCACCAACAGCTGCACCAGATACAACAGCGGCACCAACAGCTTCACCAGATACAACAGCAGCACCAACAGCTGCACCAGATACAACAACAGCACCAACAGCTGCACCAGATACAACAGCAGCACCAACGGCTGCACCAGATACAACAGCAGCACCAACAGCTGCACCAGATACAACAGCAGCACCAACAGCTGCACCAGATACAACAACAGCACCAACAGCTGCACCAGATACAACAGCAGCACCAACAGCTGCACCAGATACAACAGCAGCACCAACAGCTGCACCAGATACAACAGCAGCACCAACAGCTGCACCAGATACAACAGCAGCATCACCGACTGCAACAGACACAGCACCTCCACCAACCACCTTACCAGATAGTACGCCGCCTGTAACTACGCTTTCCCAAGGGGTTTTCGGTTTTCGCTGATACACTTAAATAGCATTCTAATCTCGTGTGTTTCAAAAAAACGCTATTTTAGTTTTGGCAACTTTTAACTTGAGTTCTGTATTAATGATATAGGGGTTTATAGTTCGTATATGGGAGTTTATAGCTAGAACGAATGCTTTTTCTGTTGATTTCATTTGCTACAACTGCAGAAATTACGGCACCCTGGAAGAAATAACGAGAATCGAGAGTTATACAGTAAATCTTGTCTCTAATGTAAATGTCTCGGAGTAATTGGGCTATCAGAGTCAAAGTGAAAGAAACACAAAAATTCTAAGTGACTGGAATTAAGTTTTTATCGAAAAAGAGTGTGCGTTGTGTTGATAGGGGGGGGGGGGGGGTTCGATTTCTGGAGAGCTTAACTTACAGTGACCCCACCACTTGACTTTCAATATGTGCACGCCGTAAGACCATCAAGTGGTTCACATCACCAGTGAGACATGATGGAGTCCTTCTAAAGTTGTCAGTTATTCCTCGTAATTACCACAAGGCGTAACGTCTCTCGCATGTTTAAGATTTATGTTCAATTGACCACAGTTCTTTGCCCTTCAAGAATTCATGTAACGCTTTCAGTAATTCATGTAACGACGATCGTCCCCAGAGGCCGCGATCCTTTTGGCTAGCAACAAGAATCTTTGATTTTCTGAGCATGCGCAGAGTATTCGTTTCGCATTGTTAGCAAATCAGATTTGTCAGATTTGATAGGAACTCGGTAGGTAGCGATTCCACAGAAAACTCGGTAAAATTACTACCATGCGCAGCCAAATTGTCCCTGGAGCCTCTCCTCCAAGAGGGTAGCGTTGCGTGACAGAGAGAGGGAGAGAGCCAGAACCTGATCGAGGTGCTATCTTAGTGCTGAAAATTGCACCCCGACGGAGATTCTACAGCATATTCCTGAAAACGGTGCCAGAAATGGGGCTACATTTACCCTCGCCTCATACACAAAATGCTCCTGCAATACCAAGATGGAGTTATTCAGTGAATTATTGAAGGGAAAGCAGAGTGCATTTAGGTTTTAACCGTTTTTCTGGGAAATAAGGGTAGAATTTGAAACAATCTGCTCGACTTGGAATACAAGTGAGCCTTAATGTTTCAGTGTACTAGTATGCCGCTGTACAAAGTAACAGCAGTTTTGTAGGTTGCTATTGATGTCATCTCGCATTTGAGTTTTTTAAGTCATAAGCATTCCCTTTCCGTCCCCATGTATCCCCCGGGGGTTACTTAACAAAGTTTAATACGGGGAGGTTCCGCCCCGAGGTCCAACCCCTTTGACCTTTTATATACCATTTTGGCAGAAAAGGTACTCCTTTTATATACCTTGTATTGAAAAAAGGTACCCCTTTCACATACCTACTTTAGGAAGTATTGTTCTCATTTTCATGTAGGGCTTAATAAATAACCTGATACAGCCATAAGGACAGTCTATTCGAAATATTATAATTAAACGCCCTTTTAAATACCTAAATGACCGATTTCCCTACCCTTTTATATACCTCAACTTGTGAAATTCCTACCCTTTTATATACCTGAAGCCTGAAAAATATACCCCTTTTGGGCGGAGCCTACCCGTATAGGCCATTGTAGGGAGTACCCCCCTCCCCGGCATGTATCGACATATGTGATGTTATATCCTACTGTGTTCTTCACGCACGCCAAACGGTTAAAGCGATTTTTAACATTCTTTTATCTGAAATGTGGAAGAAACGAATTGCAAGGATTCAAATATTAAAATTTTCACTTACAAATACATTAAATAGCAGTTCTTTTCATCGACAGTCGGCATGAAACATACCATCTATCATGTAAAGCTGTACGCCATTACCAAAATTCCACATAGCGTTTGCTGCAGGGCACAATCATTTTGATACGGAGCTATGAAAGATAGCTGCACGTCTCCAAAGCAACCTTAATTGGGTTGTTTTGGGAACAGCTGTTTTGGGTACGATGCATAGACTATATCGTTTCGTTTGACGCTTTAACAGGATCATGCAATTGATCAAGATCATGCTATGTCCTTGGGTGTCAACTGGATTCATGCAGTTGGTCACGAACGTCACTCACCCGCATCTAAATTATTTCTTACGTAAGAAATATCGTTTGTCTTGATTGGCTATGAAAATCATGGAACAATTATTGTCGTGATAAAGTTTTCTAAAATAATTTGTTTCGCGAGAAATCTAGAGAACGGGATGTGAAATGGCCAAGCCTAAGCTTAACTAGAGGATATATTGTATCATAAATGTGAAAAAAGCGTGTTCCGGTATTGAATAATTAATAATTGCTCACATTCACATTCAAGCGAGTCTGCCGAAGTCACGTGAACATGCCAAGCAAGAACAGTGGTTGCTATGGTACGTGCAATGGTTTAGGTGTTGCAAATGGGTAAAGAATCCAAATTACATCCGACAAGGGCTGTAAATCACTAAAAGCTAGGCTCGCCTTTGCGACATCGCTGCTTACAGTTTGCACAATCCCATTTAATGATAGAAAACCCCTCTTGGTTAGATAATAAAATAATTCAATAAATATTTTAATTGACCACTCTTCCAGTGGGGCTTTTTAGGGCTAATTGAAACAAGCAGTAAAACAAATAGTGTCAATGAACATAGCATGATTAAAAACCCAACTGGTAGGAGTCAGGCAAGTTGTTTATTTACATGAGTACCAAGAAGTTGAACTCGGGGCTACCGAGAGAGCATAACACAAGGTTATCCATGCCTTCTCATACCCTACAGTATCTCTCAACAAAACACTTAATGTATAAAGATTTGGACGCCAAAGACATAACGTATGAAGAGACACTGGATGATTATTCTTCTAGCGATTACGTTGTCAGCCTAAACGATCCAAAGCCAAAAACTAAGTAAATGTATTTCCTCAATTTTGTAAGGAAGGTAATGTATGCATACGAGAATAGAGGCCCATCATGAAGTAACCGGGAGTATTTCTACTACCCCCTGGGTGGGATGCAAGTCCATCGCAGGCTTACCCCCAGCATTAAGTTCGCCAGTACCCATTTATACGCCTGGGTGGAAAGAGGCACTGCGAGAATTAAGAGTTTTGCTCAAGAACACAACGCACTGCCCCCGGTCAGGGCTTGAACCCGGACCGCTTATTCGCGAGTGAACCGCACTAACTATGAGGTAAATGCGGCAATTTGAGAATTGGAAGCTAATTAAAAAATGTTACACCATAAATACTAGCAACACCACAAAGTAGAAATTTCATTGAGGTTGAGGTACCTATCCAGAGGTGTTTGCTTTTGAGTTTGTCTTTTGCTTGCCTTTATTTTGGACTTTGTGTCTGCCTTAATAATCACAATAATGTTTTCATTTCTTTATTTCTCGCTCCTTCAAATAGGGGATGGCTAGTCACCCAACCTACCCCCCCCCCCCCCTCCCCCAAATCTTCCCTGAAGCAATTTGGCGCACAAACCGCGGGTCTATCCTCGTCTGTGCAGAAGGGCCCGCAATAAATAAAGATAACAGAAAATGAAAATAATCAATGCAAATCATTTCGAACTTGAGGTGGCTCCCTATAGTTTTTTGGCCGCCCGAGAACCGACTGTGAAAATCGCGCGATGGTGCGAGCTTTGAAAACTCTACGCGAAAGTCGCGCGCGAGATCATGCAGTAAAATGCCGACAAACATGGCGTCCACATTTTCAAAATTCGTTCATCGCAAAAGTTGCGTGAATCTCCTCCGGTTTCAAAACAATTATCGACCAAATAGAAGACCCTACCCATCGCGGCTTGATTTGAAGGAGAAAAGTACGAGGTATGTAGGAGTTTTAACCAAAGAAACTGATTTGTTCGATCGTCACGATCATCGCCATTGTCCGCTCGCTCGTCGGCGCCAAGAGTCACCCGAACACCAAGAATAGTGCTTGCAATAATGAAACATTTCGAGGAAATTTCAAAGAATTTCACTCCATGCACAGTAGGTCCTCAACTAATTCTTAAGTCGAAACTTTGTCGCTTTTGCGAAGAGTTTCTCGCACGCGTGGGTGGGAATTTCACGCATGCTCAAATAGTGATCTTGGCGAATTCCTATTCTGTGACGAATGTTGTGTGATCGAAAAGATGCACAACTTTCACGCTAATATCTCCAGTTTTCTTCGATGAAATTCAAATTTTGCAGAGCGGGAATTTACGCCTTCCGTCTGCCGATTCATCAAGAAAATTTGTAAGACAGTTTTTTTTTAAGTGGACCTCAAAAACACAAATTCGTTAAAAGCGACGAAACTACCTTTGTAACCCCTATTTTTTGGCCTTCAGAAGATTCCTCTGGACAAATTTCATGTAATGTTTAGGAAATTTTCACCGAAGAACATGGAAGAAAATTGAAATAAAAGCAAAATATACACTGTAAACAACCTATCTGAGCGAGTAATTAATTCCAGGTAAAACCTTGTTAATTTAACAGTGATGGTTTAGAAGAGTAGTTTTGTCTTTCAGAAGTTTATTTCAATAAACTTGAAAGAGGTTCGATTAAGAGCAATACGAAAATTTCCGTGGATAGTGGATACTAGAGCGCGCTAAATGAACAGCGAATATGGAGCCACATTAAATGAAACTAACTCCTAAACTAGACTACAGTCAAGAAAACTAAAGAGACTAGCAATATATAAGAATAAATTACGGATCTAAAGTGGTGAAAGAACAGTTAAGCAAGTGAATGAAAAGGTCGTTGACAGAATTAATTGTACAAAACATTTCGAGGTGCTCGGCCCCTCGCCGTTGCAAAGCTTTCAGTGTAGTGCTGCGGGTGCATTGCTTGCAGATGCTTGCGCCGCGAGGAAGATCTAAAATAAAACGCGCAGCCTGAGTTTGCCCGGTCTTCCTTATTATCGCCATAGTCAAAAAGAGTAGAACGAAAGAGTTCCAAAAAGAAATCCTAGCACTTAGTGGTAGGCAGGGTCTTGAACAGCGGCAGAATACACAGTTTTTTGTTTATCTGATAACGTCCGTAATCAACTCAACCATCCCGCGAGAGGTTCAATTCAGCATTGCGACTTAAGATAATTGACTTAAAAAATTATTTGTACCCAATAAATAACTAACAAATCTTTCAATGATTTCTATGCATCCTTTCTACTTTCTCTCAATCGCTGTTTACCTTCCTTTTTCGCAGGCTCAATACACTTTTTACAATATTAAAATTGAAAATTCTTAACAGTTGTTTATTCATCCCACGGTGACGATCTTGGCAATACCGTTTGGCCTAGCGGCTGCCATGGCAACGGTTTTTTCGCATTGACATGTATGGGTCTGTTACTTCATGCCAAAATTTTACTTTGCAGTACAGCGGTGTAGACATGGCGGGAATATTTTTGTGTGTCTTAAATTAAAGAGACGGGAGGAATTCTCGGTCTTGTTGTGTTGTTGATAAATTTAAAAATAGCATCCGAGAAAAGCTATGTATTGTAAACAAAATAAGAAAGCAAAATACAGAAATGCCCCGACTCCGTGTTTTACCCCACCCTGTCAAACGCGTATCAGCCGAAACATTTCTCTCACGATTTTCCTGGGTGAAAATAGTCCTAATGACTGGGGTAAATGAAAAACCGCAATTCTCGTGGAATGCATATGTTAGCTTAGCTTCCAAATGGACTTTAAATATTCATCCTTCTCTTCCTCCCTAATGTAACGTTTACTTTTCTTTAATTTAGTAAACCATTGGTAGGATTTTAAAATACTTTAAAGAGGATTCGTATTGCGCACGAATGGAATTTTCTTTAGTGTCTATCAAGGGTTTTGGACGTCGTTGAAGGTGTTTTGTAAAGGAAATTATTGAAGTTATTCTTCGTGGCGTAACTAAGGTTACTGTTAGGTTGTTGGAAAAATGTAAACTATAGCAGGATGGATGACAATTCAGACAGCTCACGCGAGTCTTCAGTTTTCGGTTTTCAATTTCTGTGACTTATTTATTCAACGATCTTTTCCACGCCAAGTGTGAATGACTGACTGAATTCTAATGATAACAAAAATTTGAACCAAGAAGGTCCGTTGTAGTTATTGAACAGTAACAACGCGAGAATAAAAAATCAAAGTACCTTGCGCCGTTCTTCACAAAAAAACTGTACATGTAAATCAATTGCACTTGACCATTATGCAAAGCAGCTGTATCAGTGGGTTGTCTAAACACCGCACTCAGTGTTTAGCATAAAAACAGTTGATCTCCAGTAATAGGCGATTTTGTTCTGACAGACGTGCATACAGCTGTCAAGTTTTCGTTCAGAGGAATTTTTCATTCTGTCACTTTGCGTCTTAAAATATCTGCCCGCTCTTAGAGCTGGAATTCGCATCGATGCCTTCAGTTGTTAATGATGGCCGACTCGTGGCTTGCCGTTTATTTGTTTCTTCTTTTGTTCGGTTATTCTTGTGAGGACGTAACAAACTGTCCAGGTAAGATTTATTTCAGTGTTTTTCCTTTGGAAATTTGCTTCTCTTTTTAGAAACCTAGTCCAGCAAGCAGAAATATAATGAAGCTGAGGGTTTCTTGTCTAGTTTATGAGGATTTTATTGTAAGCTCGGTGCAACTCCCCCTTACGCTCTATAGAGATAAGGTCCTGCTTTATTGCATCTTACGTGAATATGTCTAAAATGGAATCAACGCCCTAACGGCTTCCCGAATTGACCGTATTTAATCTTTCCAGAACTGCTTAGCCTGTGAGAAGTAACTTGTCAGACCTATATTGGGAGTATCAAATAAATCATGCTGGATTTGTTACGCAATCACCTCTTGCGATTTCAAAGAAGATCTGGGAGCTATTAAGCAACATTTTATTTGTCTTCCTTACAGTCATGCTACAACATTTTAATTTGCTGTACCGATGAATTTTGAAATAATTGAAATCTGCGCAAATGGTGCATGCATGCATGACTTCCTCGTTAAGCGAGCACGCAAAAGGGATGTAAATTCAGTTTCATTTGATCATGCAAATTCTGTCTTTTGTCGTGAGTTAGAAAACGAAAATTTTGCTTCTTTTTTCGACTTTAATAAAGTACCCGCAATTTGACCGTTGTATTTTAACAAAATGATGATATTTCAAACACATCTATCCTCTTGTTTTCTGTGCTTTTGTTTCAAGGATTGACAAATTGATTGTTAATTTCTTTGCTGATTGTAGCCTATTGTCTCGTTTTTGACCTGTCACTCGCCCTCGAAATTCTAAAACGTTGGTTGAAATTGTCGTGAAAAGAACGTATCAAATTCGAATCCATTGTTTTCGACTCTTTCACCTCTTGTATAAAACTATTGCAGCTGCGAAATTGGCACCTTTTCAGACATTTATGTCGACAAGAAAGTGACACCCGACCAAAAAAAAAATGAAAGAACGAAACGCATTTCAATTTAAAAGTAAACGATCCAAACGACATTACGTTTTTTTATTGTTCTGCCCATTCTCGAATTTTAACGATTGTTTCAGATCCTTTTGGTAGAATGCCGCTTATTTTCTGCTTAGTCTTAAAAGATCCTAGCTAGTCAACCTCCGCCTTTTTCGATGCCATCGAAATATTATCGATATTGCTTTACTGTAAGTTGTGTTCCTGAAAGAATGTTTAATCATCTTTAGTACTTTCACAGTGATTTCCTTCGTTTCGACATGCTCCGAATAAAATATAATTTCCAAGCACTCGCATGTAAACAAAAACAAAGGTGTGGCTGACTAGGGCCCTTTTTTCCCGAAAAAGCTGACAAAGGTCTAGGCTCGATTATCAGCCGTTGTTCTTGAAAGGAGCCAGCGCCCCTTTACCAAGACCGTAATCAAGAGAGCAACGGAAATCGAGCCTAACAAGGTTTGGATAAGTTCGCAATTTAAAGGGGAGAGATATACGTTTGCACATTTTTCGTGTCCAAGATTAGAGCTACGACAACCAAGAAAATTGCAAGTAATCGTAGTATTGATTGGTTGAGTACGTTTCGTTGTAAAATGAGATATTGTCGTGTTTTTTGTAGAATCGGCTTTCGTGGATATTGACGTCAGAAGTAGAGGCTGTGATGATCCAGGAAAACCTCCTCGGCGGTGTGGTGTTACTTTCATTAAGGTGCACGGAAAGAATTACGCCCCACGTAGAAAAGGCCACAATGTTGTCATCGTGGATGCTAAAACAGGTACAATAGTGCCCGGGGGGACTCCTAGTACCTCTTATGGTGTTCAGCCTCAGATGATCCACAGCGAGAGCTTTGATTTTGCGGTATCTTTTAGGGTATTGAGCCGAAAAAATATGACAGGCGATGGTGTTAGGTTTTTTTTAAATTTCTGCCTAGCATCCCCGTCCGTTTTGTATGGGAGTCACCCCCCCCCCCCCCGCCCCGTGCAATAGTGTTCTACAGTCGGCAGCGGATGTTTATAGTAACGCTTACAAATTATACGTGTGTTGCTTTGGGTGAGCTCTGTTTCCTGGGCAATAAAACAAGAGAGTCCCTTTTGGAAATCTCCTCGCCATTGGCGTGTCCAAGTAGTATAGCCCTTTACGATTATTACCCGCTGATTGTTTCCATGCTTAAAGGATGAAGGTTGATCGGAATAATTGCATTGTGCCTGTTGTATAGATGCCAAAATACATTAAAACAACTTACCATGCATAGAACAGGGACTTTAAGTACCAAAAGGTGGTGATAAACAAAAACAAAATCATTAACACAAACTGGGAAGGATTGGGGAAAGAGAAGATGTCGGGGGAGGGCATTGCGCCCGCTTGCGGAGACCGTCAGCGAAAAGGCACTGATGCGCATGCGTTGCCGGCGAGACGTATACAACAACACTTCGAAAGATAGAAAGTTCCCTCACCGGAGGCTGGGAGATAAGAAATGTCACATAAAAAAGTTATTTTTTAACTAGATATCCTCTTTTCGCTGTAGGTGCAGTTACCGAATCGAAACGTTTCGACACTCATGGCAATAACCTGGCTGGTTCTAACCTAAGAGACTATCTTGACGACATCAATGGAGAGTAAGTGATGCTCTTGCTTTTGCTTTCGTTGTTTCGTTGACAATGTTGTGCTGTTTGTTGATTTGAGGATTTTATTTTTCAAAGGAAACTTGATGGAATGCTAACGTCTTACTAACCGATCGCAAGGGTCTTATTTGGGAATATTAGGGACCTTAAGCAAACCACGACGGCAACGGCAAGTTGAACGCCACAAAACAAAAGGTTTAATGAGCAGAACAATAGCTGTGCACGTGCGTTATAATTCTTGGTACATTTCTTAGCCGTCCTCTGTAAAACGAAAACGTGAAATGACTAAGTTCTGGGTATTTTGGAGAACGTGAGCGACGGCGGCTTAGTTTTCGTATTTTCTTTTGGAATTGTACGCTGGCATTGCATATTAAGCTTGAGCAAGTTCTGAGACCGATAGACGTCCTGAACAGATCTAGGCATCTGCGAAATTCAAAGGTAAAATATAAATTCATTTTTTTTCTAGGCGTCGTCCTTGGCGTCGCCGTCGTCGTTGCTTAAGGTCCCTTATATATTGGCCCAGGGTCGTGACAGCGCAGCAAGGTCCGTACAAAAACGACCGAGGGCCAATATTCCACAGCACGGCTAGAGCAAGCGGTTAGTAAGTAGTTTATTATATTGCACGCAGTTCATGGTTCTTTATTGAATTTGCCGACAATCGAAAGCAAAAAATACGCGGCTTATCGCGGTTTCGATAAAAACGATCCGTATGGCAATATCCCGACCAAGAAAGAACCAATAAGAACGCGCAGATTTACCTGAAGACTACCTTGTGAAATAATGATGTATATTATTTATCTATCTTCTAAAAAATAATTATGACAGAAGTTGTTACGTTAACGCTTCGATCGTGGTCATGTTTTCATGCGAAAAAAAAACAAACAAACAAAATAACAACAACTTTGGCTCTCCAAAACTACATCTGCAATTCTGGTAAACTTTAGATATTTTGTCATCAGTTTTTTCTATTGGAAGGTCGTATTATTTTAAAGCGCAAGTTTACTGGAAGCTTCGAAGACCTTCTTGTCATACGTAATAAAACCCGTTATTTGTATGCCAGCCGGGAGGCTATATACCTTTGATTACTCGAAATAACCATTGCAACTTAAAATGTCTATTACAGTAAAATCGTTCTCGTCGCCATTCAAGACGATGGGTCAAAGTACGTGTCTCCAGCATTAGACGCTCTCAAGGGACTGGGTGCTACGGATCCTATCTTAGTAGCGTTTCGAGGTTCTTTTGCCCTTGCTGGTTTCGCACAACCGGACAAGCCATATTGGGTCACACAAGAACAGCACATGAGATACAAAGGACCCAGCAGGATCATACTGAGAATTCCTCTCAAGCAAAGCCGTCAACCACGTAAGTGTATAATAAATTGTTGCAGTAGTAGTTGCTGCAGTAGTAGCAGTAGCAGTAGCAGTAGCAGTAGCAGTAGCAGTAGCAGTAGCAGTAGCAGCAGCAGTAGCAGTAGCAGTAGCAGTAGCAGTAGCAGCAGCAGCAGTAGCAGTAGCAGTAGCAGTAGCAGTAGCAGTAGCAGTAGCAGCAGCAGCAGTAGCAGTAGCAGTAGCAGTAGTAGTAGCAGTAGCAGTAGCAGTAGCAGCAGCAGTAGCAGTAGCAGTAGCAGTAGCAGCAGCAGCAGTAGCAGTAGCAGTAGCAGTAGCAGTAGCAGTAGCAGTAGCAGTAGCAGCAGCAGCAGTAGCAGTAGCAGTAGCAGTAGCAGTAGCAGTAGCAGTAGCAGTAGCAGTAGCAGTAGCAGTAGTAGTAGCAGTAGCAGTAGCAGTAGCAGCAGCAGTAGCAGTAGCAGTAGCAGTAGCAGCAGCAGCAGCAGCAGTAGCAGTAGCAGTAGCAGTAGCAGTAGCAGTAGCAGTAGCAGTAGCAGTAGCAGTAGCAGTAGCAGTAGCAGTAGCAGTAGTAGTAGCAGTAGCAGTAGCAGTAGCAGTAGCAGCAGCAGCAGTAGCAGTAGCAGTAGCAGTAGCAGCAGTAGCAGTAGCAGTAGCAGCAGCAGCAGTAGCAGTAGCAGCAGCAGTAGCAGTAGCAGTAGCAGTAGCAGTAGCAGTAGCAGTAGCAGTAGCAGTAGCAGTAGCAGTAGCAGCAGCAGCAGTAGCAGTAGCAGCAGCAGCAGCAGTAGCAGTAGCAGTAGCAGCAGCAGTAGCAGCAGCAGTAGTAGTAGTAGTAGTAGTAGTAGCAGTAGCAGCAGCAGTAGTATTAGTTGTAGCAGCAGCAGTAGTGGTAGTAGCAGCATCAGCAGCAGTAGCAGTAGCAGCAGCAGTAGCAGTAGCAGTAGCAACAGATAAAAAAAAGATGACCTCAATTTGTTTATAAACGTTTGAGCATTTTTTTGTGATATCATGATCGTTGTAACACCAGTGGTGGCACTAATTCAACAAAGTGCAAGAGATAGGAAGAGCTGGAACTGTTAACCGTCACCTAGGCCAGGGCCAGGTTGTTCAAAGCCCGGTTAAGCTAACGCAGGGTTAGCGCGAATTTTGATTTTGAATTTGTAACTTTTTGGTGAGTTTTTCTGCTTGTATTGTTTGTCCTTCAATTTTGAGTTTGAATAATATCAAACTACACAAAACATAGGTAGTGAAAGACATTTTTATAGAAGAAAAAATGATAGCGTTAATCGGCTTTCGAACAACCCGGCCCAGAGCAATTAAAAATCCGAGAACTCCTCGCCTTGCACATACGCTATAAAAGTGAAATACCAACCATTCAACCGCCCAACTAACCATCTTTAGGAAAACAATTAGAAAACGTATTTCATTCAATCAATTCAAAACAAATTGAAACAAAGTCATGAAGGTAATTACGAGTTAATATTATGCAAAACGTTCCAAACATCAATTTTATTCAACATAGAAAGACGGCATTAGTAAATACGATATTGGAGAGCTTAACAGCTGTGCGAACAATAGCCAAGTTATCGTTCGCAGAAAATATTTTCTTGATAACACTGCCTCGTAGCCAGTACAAAACAAATCTGTTGACACATTGAGCTACACAGGTTTTGGTGTTCTATTGCCTATGATGGCGTACAATTGGATCGCCATCTTTTTGTCATTGCAATCATATCTTTGTTATTCCACGGACGGTCAAAATATTAGTCCAGGTGAGGAACACAAAAAAATATGTACTGATAGATAATATTCAGTAATGTAATAATACCAGTCAAACATGAAGCTGATCTTCTAAATGGACCAGTTTCAAAATATTTTTGATCTTTAAATGTCCACTTAGCCTTCAAGGAGTTATATTGAGTTAATTTTAGTCACACTTGTAACTGGACCATTTTTGCTCAACTTGTCGTGAATGACATAAACTGCAACACTATCTGTTTATTCTTCAAAGAATAATTAACAATTATTCCACGAGCGCGCGTTGGATATGACATTCTAGATAGCCAACGAGGCCCGTTGCGAAGAAATAGCGTTTATTTAAAAACGCCCAGCCAAAATATAGAATACTAATACTAGTAGCAGTAGCAACAGATACAAAAAAAGATGACCTCAATTTGTTTATCAACATTTAGGCCTTTTTGTGATATCATGATCGTTGTAACACCAGTGGTGGCACTAATTCATCAAAGTGCAAGAGATAGGAAGAGCTGGAACTGTTAACCGTCACCTGAAATGGACCATGTTCACGGCTATTTTTAGGTCAAGTTATTTCAACGTTTTGCCAAACACCCACCATGAAACTTAATGTTCTATTTCATCTAAACGACAAAAACATAGCTTCATCATTACTAACAAATATGATTCCAAACGAAATAAGTTAATAACTTCTAGGTTGCTTTCTGATAGTACATCCACCGAAAGTCAGCCTAACTTTGCTGAAATAAGGTCACTCTTTATAAGTAGGGTCTTCTTATTTTGAGCAACATGGAATTCCGCTTACATGTACTTATTTTTTGCGTACTTGTCAGATATTTTGTCGGTTTTTGCGTAACCGAGTTCTCGTTAGTAAACTGGAGCTCCTCCAAAAGATTGCCTCTAAATGTCTTATTTTTCGTAAAAAATTATAAGCTCAAACTTTTTTCCGACAGATGTGTCGTAAAAATGTATTCTGACAGGTCGGTACGGAACACCTGCCCAGCCGCGACCAGCTATGTTTAACATACTGAGCAATTACAAATCCGTGGACTCCTCGCCTTGGACATACGCTATAAAAGTGAAATACCAACCATTCAACCGCCCAACTAAGCATCTTTAGGAAAACAATTAGAAAACGTATTTCATTCAATCAATTCAAAACAAATTGAAACAAAGTCATGAAGGTAATTACGAGTTAATATTATGCAAAACGTTCCAAACATCAATTTTATTCAACATAGAAAGACGGCATTAGTAAATACGGTATTGGAGAGCTTAACAGCTGTGCGAACAATAGCCAAGTTATCGTTCGCAGAAAATCTTTTCTTGATTACATTGCCTCGTAGCCAGTACAAAACAAATCTGTTGACACATTGAGCTACACAGGTTTTGGTGTTCTATTGCCTATGATGGCGTACAATTGGATCGTCATCTTTTTGTCATTGCAATCATATCTTTGTTATTCCGCAGACGGTCAAAATCTCAGTCCAGGTGAGGGACATAAAAAAATATGTACTGATAGATCACATTCAGTAATGTAATAATACCAGTCAAAGCTGATCTTCTAAACGGACCAGTTTCAAAATATTTTTGATCTTTAAATGTCCACTTAGCGTTCAAGGAGTTATATTGAGTGAATTTTAGCCGCACTTGAAACTGGACCATTTTTGCTCAACCTGTCGTGAACGACATAAACTGCAACACTATCTGTTTATTCTTCAAAGAACAATTAACAATTATTCCACGAGCGCGCGTTGGATACGAGATTATAGATAGCCAACGAGGTGCGTTGCAAAGAAATAGCGTTTATTTGAAAACGCCCAGCCAAAATATAGAATACTAAAATAATATTAAAATTAAAACGAGAGCATTGTATAATGGCTCATCAGTATACCATAATGGCTAGGAAATGAAAAACTTTGAATCGCATTATCCAACGATACAGTTTTTGATAACACCTTTAAACACTTTCAAACAATCCTTATTAGCGCATGGAGCTTTTTGCCAAGATACGCCATGGGGGAACGGTATTACAAGATAGAATTATATCAGTTGGATAATTTCACGTCACAACAATTGCAATAATAATCTTTTTATAATAATCTTTCACTTCATGGCTTCTTGGAGATATATGCGTGGAGCGCCTGTGTTTATTTTTTCGTTTTTTATAAAATATATTTCTGTCGTAGTGTATTGTAACAAACTCGCTCGGTAATGCCAACGTTTCCGTTCAAACATTCGGCCAATGAAAAGGTTTGACAATGAGAATAGGCCTACATTATTTTTTAGAGTACCTGGATGAAATAAATACTAAAAAAATCCTTAGACATATTTTTATATTTTTGTCTTTTGTAGGAACTGTACAACTTGTCGCCAATTGGCTCCTTGACAGCTATGACAAAGACGTGATGTAAGTAAAAAAAGGCTTCACTGTTCTTATTCGATGGGCATTAAATAAGAAAAATTCCTTAAATACACTTCCGTTGTTAGGCTAAAACAAAAGCATCACAATCGAAGGAAAAAACAAATACTTTTTCTCTAAATTGCAACCACTATGCAGATTTTGTTTGCTGAGAGATTATCACGAATATACCATTTGATTAACTCTTAACATCATGGGTGACAAATTACGCTTGCAATCGTGGGCTTTTGACTTGTTCAGTGTATCGAGAAATTTCGCGCCAAACGTTCCCAAGGCAATTATACAGTTTCACACGTGAAATTATAAATAAACGCTGAAATTTCCCGCCAAAATTACTTGTTACCTATGATACCACTGGTAATCAAGTTACACTTTTCACTTCATGAAAATCATCAGCAAAAATCGGCCCCTCCGAAAATTTTCGGGGCAGTGGAAGCTGAATTTGCGCTTAGCAAGGTACATTTGACGGCAGAGCTCCATGGTTCTGCGCATGGGCAGACCATCACATGAGCAAAAAGTACCTTTATTTTATTTTTTGCTCTCGTGCAAATTTCACCACCAATACTCACTTTGGAACTCGAAAGTGTAAATGTTGCCATAGTCACATTTCCAAAGCAGGAAAGATGAAAATTAAACCTGCGTGAAAAAAAACAAGAAGGTGTCAAAGGTTTGAGAACGAGGCTGGGAGGGAAATTTTGAACGTGTGACGTATCACGTATGAATATATTACACACTATAAGGTGATGCATAAATTTCATGATAAAAAATAAAGCACTATGGATGTACGCAGAAAATATCACATTTTCTATCGAGCGCCCAATTTATTATTCGGCCTTGACGCATGTGTGGATTATTTATTGACATGCCATAAGAACGGGGATTGAGTTGTACATGGAGTCGAAACGCACATATGGAATTCCAATGAGAAGTATCTAAGGTCCAACCACACTGAGGTGGAGAAATTTGAAAACAGAGTCTCACTTTGAAAACGCAGCAAAGCTTTTCCACACTAGCTACGCCAGAAAAAATTTTTAAAGGGCAAAAATCACAGGTCATTTAGGAGTTCTGTTTGAGGAAATCTCGGGCGGGGAAATCACATGATTATCGTGACGTCATCATGTTTATAAAATGTTTTCAAAACGCAAAACCGGCGTTTTGAAATTCCCCTTGGAAGAAGAGCGTTTTCGAAAAGCTCCGTTTTCGTGACGGATTTGTGTAGACGGTAGGCCTAACCGTGGAAATGAAGCTGCGTTTTGAGATTTCTCAAGCTTTGTGTGGACGGGGCTAAGTTGTTTCCGATATTTTGTTAAACAATAGAATGGAATGCGCGCACTTTGGTATGAAACTGTCTCTTTAACGCTATCAATGATAAGTATTCCTTATTATATGAATCCCAGCTTGCGCAATGGAGCTT
Source organism: Micromussa lordhowensis (assembly GCA_964020085.1). Lineage (NCBI taxonomy): Eukaryota > Metazoa > Cnidaria > Anthozoa > Scleractinia > Lobophylliidae > Micromussa > Micromussa lordhowensis. The sequence goes on along the minus strand of OZ026600.1, from coordinate 4,517,447 downwards.
CCTACAAGTCTCAGAATGGCACGACCGCTTTGTATTTGAATGGCAATGGAACATATGTCGACGTGCCAGCCATTAATCTTTACGAGTTCTCTGCATTTACGATGATGTGCTGGGTGAAGGTCCTGGAACCTGCCAAGAATCCTGGCTACATCTTCGCTGATTGGTCATCGCCTCATCAGTTCTCTATTTGGGTTCACGGCGAGAAGAAAGCTGTGTATTTCCAACTTAGAAACAAGATTGGACAAAACCTTATGTCTTTATATACCGGGTAGGTACAAATGATCGTTTCCAGCACAGATAAATAACAGAAATAGCGTCGTACACAACATAATCTTTATTGAAGCATGGTGAAAAAACATTCGTCAGCTCAAATATGCTAAATACAGTTACTGCCTAATGTCTAGTATAATAAAAAATAATAAATCCGAAATCTGCTTTCCACGAATGGCGTGCCTTATACATCTCCTTTGAGAAGGCGTTTAAAATTGCCTCAGGGACTTTACTTCCCGATATTCCCTTTTGTCTCCGTGTCAAAACGAGTCTAAGTGCGAAACCATTCGTATGACAGTTACTTCCGCCTACAGGTTCATTTTCACGTAAATCAAACTCATTTTCATTTGAATGGTTTTGCACTTACACTCGTTTTGAAACAGAGGCACAAGCGAACTCGGAAATGGCCTATTAGTCGCAATGCAAGGAAGGCTGTTTCAAAAAATGTCTTTGAAGAGAGTGACAATAGAATCCCCAAACACATTAATTTCAAGGGAAAGCGAACTTTGGTGATGTAATAGTCCAACTATTTTGTCATCATAAGCTTTATATATCAAGTCGTTCTTATCCTTAATTAAAATTGCCATTCATAGTGTACAGTTGGTTATTGTGAATACTACTTTCGGGGAATATTGATTGTTATATCTTTAAATTGATGAATGTGAAATGTAAATGTGACGTGCTTAATTATTAGTTTAGGTAATCGTATGGATGCGATTGCAATTAAGGATTTACTTGTACACTATGAATCGAATGGTGTTTGAAAGTTCTCTCAAAATTGCACGATCCTTTAGTTGAGTGCAATTTGAAAGAATCATATTTCGAGTAGAGTAAATCCTCAATTGCTCAAGCTTTCACACGATTACCCATTTATAATATGACTGAGAAAATCACTAAAGCGTGCTCGTTAATTTGCACTGCAGTGCAAATTTAAAAATTAACCATTTATTGGCCTGCTCTCTGTCAATCACAATGAAGTAATTTTCTCAGTTATATAACAAGGCTTGTAATTGTTTCTCTGTGAATAAGGATATGGAGATTTTCAATGTTCTTTCTCTGCAACTTTAGTTGGATTGCTAATTTTGAATTTTGGGTTAGCACGAAATTAGTCGAAACTCATGTTTTCATTTCTCTCCCTTTCAAACCTGAATACAATACTTCAGCCAGGTCCCTGATGTAGTTCTGTACGAATTTTATGACTGGTGTATTGCCCAGTATATAACCCAATAATATAACTAAAGATATTATGTATCGTTGTTTTACGTACGCGTATCTACATATTCATTTAATTCCGGATCAAACAAGAATGTCTTATCAACACGTGTAATATTAAACCTAATTCAACAATAGGGTGTTTCTGTCGAAGAACTATCGGCTGATAGTTGCCCCGCGGAAATTTGATGTTCTTAAAACAAGGGGAAGCTAATACAGGAACCCCTTTATTACGGCATTTTTACAGACCGGTCTAGTTTTAGGCTTTTTTTCCGCGAAATGGGTCAGTTCCGTTTTGCACACGAGCGCGCATCGGTTTGGAAAAATATGACCGTCTCAGGTTGTTTTTCTTTTCCATCCTCAGGTGAAATGATGACGCCAGTTAAAAAATTAAGTCCTTTTTTTCCTACTGACTAATAACAATGAGAGAAAATTTAGTTTTGAATTATAATAACCTATAAATACTTCGCGTGTTTGTTTTGCAGTGGAGTAACGTATGGTATTTGGATGCATGTGACTGTCACGTGGGACCAAAATAAACGGCTTGCTACAATTTTCTTCGATGGAAAGGAGAAAGGCTCAAAAGTTGCCGATACTGCGCTGTCAAGCTATGAGATCATGAACAACTCCCACAGCTTCTATCAGATAGGAAGCAAAAATGATAGCGGTGAAACCTTCTATGGACTCATAAGAAACCTCAAGGTTTTCAAGAAAGTGTTGAGCGACCGCGAAATATTGACTGAATTGTATGGGGTTAATGGTGCGTCTGACTTTTTGTTTCTTATTGTGTAATAATAGCCTGTTGAATGTGTACAATATCACATCGGATGTCAACAGTTAAGTTGTATTAATTCTGGAATCTAATTGGCTTGGAACCTCGTTGCCAGTTAAGCTTCAGACAACTGATGCCTCGTTGTGTTATTTGTACTATGACCACGATCTTGGATCTTGCTTTGTTAATGTTTTTGCTGCATTATTTTTTAATTCGGTGAATTGTTAGTATGAACGACAAAGCAATTCTGACACTGATAAAATGACAAAAAAGTAACGCTTGTTAAATAAACGCCAGGCGCTGAAATAACGTGCATTTTAGTAGATTTCGAGTCAGCGAGGCCCGGGGAAATTTTCTTTGTTTCCAAGTAAACTCAATCATGCAAGATAAATCAAAGCATAATCAATAGAGAGAATGGTTAAGAAGCCAACAAACAGGCTAGGATGTATGTTAAAAGATCTTTTGTTTTATGCTCATTGACTATGGACGAATTACCCAATCGCAATGCTTCTATTGGTTAGTTGTGTGAGTACATATAACTACCTTTTGTATTTTGCAAGATTTTGTGCAGAATCAACCCCCAAAACAACCAAAAAACGTACAAAAGAGAACTTAACCAGGTTTCAAAACCATTTCCCTGTATTAAATATGATCAAAGGTGTCATGAAGCCTCACAAGTAAAAGTACACCTTCAATAATTCTTACGGGTTTTCAATTTCCATTCAGAATATTATGCCAGTTGTCTGACGAACCCGATCGGAGTTTCAGACCCCAAGATAATTCCCGACAGTCAGATGACAGCCAGTTCCACATATGAGGAAGCAGACGAATACCAGCCCGGGTTCGGCCGGCTGCAGGGTGACAGAGGCGACGGCTGGTGTTCGCGGACAAAGGACAGTGATGATGACTGGCTTCAGGTTTACTTTGGAGAAATGTTTACAGTTTGTGGAGTTGATACACAGGGGGATAGAAATGGCAATGAATGGACCACAGCCTTTAAGCTGTCTTTCTCAACAGATGGAAGCAGCTGGATCACATACGCCTATGAAAATGGCACGGACGTGGTAAGACATTGAGCGCTTTCCGTTCAACAAAAATTTCGGAAATTTCGAACCGGTAGAAATGGTATGGACATTTCCTGGGAGAGTTTAAAGAAAATCAGAAAATTGTTGAATTTCTGAAAAGCGAACTATTCAATGAGAATGAAGCTTAGAGGGCTATAGAGGAGTTTATAACATAGATAGGACCCTGCGCGCGCTCTGATTGGTCAAAAACCCATGTTTTATCAGAGCATAAAACATAGAAAAAGCGTGTTTTGTTGTTTTGCGCGCGAAAAATCTGTATCATGAAGCAAATGAAGAAGCCTAATCCGTGTATTACACTCGAGAAATGAAGAAACCACTCGCTTGCGGCTCGTGTTTTCTACATTTCCCTCGAGTTCTCAAATGCCCGTCGTGTTTTATCACAGTGTAATACACGGCTTAGGCTTCTTTATTTGTTAAATAATGATATAGTTAACATTGTGAATGAAAAGCCCTGTTGAAGGGAGTCTCGTAAGAAACAAGATATAACGACGCCACGTGGTGATTACGTCCTCATTAGCATTACGTCGAAGTCAAAATTTGCAAAACCCTAACATCAAAATACGGTTGACGTCAACTATAATGACATCTCGTACCAAATTGTGGCAACGTTAAGCTGCTCTTACTTCAATCTTGGAAAATGTTTTCAACGGTTAAAGCGGTCTATATTGTTGGATTTCGAGCCCCGTCCCCTCCGGTCTGAGTAGTATTAGAGAGCATAAGCAGGCCACGACGGCAACGGCAACGAGAACGTCACCAAACAAAAGATTTATGAGCAGAACAATACCTGTGCACGTGCGTTGTAAATTTTTGTTCATTTCTTAGCCGTCCTCTGTAAAACAACAACTTGAAATGACCAAGTTCTGCGTGTTCTGACGAACGCGAACGGTGGCTAATTTTTGGTATTTCCATTTGAAATTGAACGCTTGCGTTTCATATTTAGCTTGAGGAAGTTCTGAGGCCAATGGGCGCATAAAACAGACCTATACAATCTCGAACTTGGAAGGTAAAATATAAATTCATTTTTTACTAGGCATTGTCCATGGGGTCGTCGTTGTCATTGCTTAGGGCCTGTTTACATGGAGGTGGGGGACCCCAGGTAGGTGAGGTAACCCGCCTAGCCGTGGTCGAAGAATGGTCCGCGTTTACATGCAAAGTTACAACCCCGGGGTCCCGGGGTGACGTTACTAGACGCTGTTGCAAATGTAACATGAACTCGACCCCGGCTAGGCGGGTTACCCCACCTTGAGTCATTTACATGGCAAAATGCGACCCCGGGTGGCAGGGTTACCCTACCTGGCAGACCGGGCAACCCGCCTAGGCGGGTTACCCCACCTATCATGTAAACATGATCAAATAAAAATGAGAGATTACATGAAGAGGCGGGTTACCCCACCTAGGCGGGTTACCTCACCTACCTGGGGTCCCCCACCTCCATGTAAACAGGCCCTAAAGCTCTTTGTTAATTAACTTAGTTATGTTGACATTGTCAATCATCCTAGGAATTCCGTAGAGAAGGTGACTCCACTACAGTTGACAAACACAAGTTACCAGAACCAGTCCAAGCACGATATATACGATTTCATCCAACGGACCGCCATGTTTGGAATTGTCTTAGAGTGGAGGTGTACGGCAAGGAAGGTGAGCTTTCTTATTGTTCAAATTCTAGTAAGAAGCTGTTGTCAAATTAGCAATAGGCTCCTCCTGTCACCCCCTAAAAACGCTCAACCAGCTACAACCTCGGACAAAACCTGTTGAGACACATAACAAGAATACCCGGCCTATTTTTTTTGCACTCACCCTGACAAAAATTCTTACTGTCGCAAATTAGAAGACTGTTTCCCCCCTCCCCTATTGCAATGTTGTTTGCAGTAACACAAGAAATGCACGCTTGAACTGCTGAGCCGAAACAACATTGCACCAGGGGTGGGGAGGGGGGCGAATTTGTTTCTTTTGGACACGATGGTACCATGGCGCGAAATTGAAATTTGTATTGAAATGTCTCAATAGTTTTGTCCGGGGTTGTAGCAATGGCCTTAGTGCATTTTTAAAACAATGATTAAAAAATTGTGAAAAAGTTTGAATAATAGTTTTAATGGTAAGAGAGAACAATGAGATTTCTTGTTTATCATAAAATTATTATAGTAGTCTAGCAGACATCAGTAACGGCAACACTGTAATGACATTTGATAAAATGCATGAGGATAGAATCATACACAAAACGTGATTTACTTTTTAAAATCATTGTTCCAAATTTCTTTCAGCATATCACTTTAACGCGTGGCTCATAATCACCAACCAGTATTTAACTTTGGAACTCCTAAATGCGACAACGGAGCAATACAAGACAATGAAAGCTAATGTGATGACAAAGGTAGGTGACGTGATAGATTGGTTGGTTTCTTGAAAGAAGAAGGAAGAAAGGAAAAAAGGGAGTAAGAAGAGAGAAAGGAAGTAAGGAAGGAATAAATGAATGTAGGTATGTACCTAAGTGCTGTCATCTAAACGTATCAAGAAAAAGTCGATCAATTTCAGAGACAATGCTTTTTGTTTAGTGTCGCAAATATGACCATAGAAGGAGATCTTGAAACAATAGGCTTTAGCGTCAAACAAAGGCGTATTAATTCACGAGGGAAATTCAAACTCGCTGTTATTACAATAGCGACATTCACGAGTGGAATTTGAAGATAAGCGATCACTGCACGAGCGCTAAATTTGAATATTTGGCGAAAGCGCGTTCATTTCAAATATGGCACCGAGCTAGGAAATTTCAGAAACGAGCTACGGCAGATATGTTTCTTAATCAAAGACAAAAACCAGAGGACATGAGTTATTTTTCTCCTTTTCTTATGACATTTAAGGGCAGGATTAATTATACACAGTGTTGGCAAATATGATCCGAATTGACAGATGACTAATCTCAGTGATAGTTCTAATATTGATTCTGTAAACTGCGTCCCTAGTAGTATTTATTTTATCTTTAATTTTGCAAAAGTCACAGCATATCACATAGAAAAGACTGCAGCCCTCACTGATGGAAGGGTAGAACCGCTAGTTCAGTTTTCAATAAGCCATTTCCGAGTTGCCTATTGCCTCTGTGTCAAACCGAGTCTTCGTGCAAAAATGGCAGTGTTGCCCCTGCATGTCCATTTCCATGCAAATCAAACTCATTTTCATACTAAAGGCTTTACACGAAGACTCGTTTCAAGAGCCATAAGGTCACTTGGAAATGGCCTATTACAATAATACTTTAATTTTTTTTATGATATTGGTGAAATAATCGTGTGAAAACTCTTACGCTTTTTGACAGTTTAACAGCATTGTCGACGGCTCTGTTGGATTTTTCTTGGCCGAATTTCAGCGATTTGGGTATGATATTTTTATCTTCAATATTTTTTAAACAACCTTTTGTGCGGTTGTTAGTCTATCAACGAAGCTATGTATGTCCAACTAATGGATGAGTAGATTAAACTATGAAAGAAATGTTACTACCCAGTTCTCTCTGTGAGATACTCCTGCAAGCTATCATGGCAGCGGTATTTTACAAATCAGTTCTAACAAAGCACATGGTAACAATGAGCACATACCACCATGATCACTGCAGGGCTGTCTCGTTGGGGGAACCGGATACTAGTCAAATTGAAGTCATAAAATACTGATATTCTTATTTGTTTTTAGCAATACCCTCTCCAATCTTATTTTTCATAAACAAAACTACTTTAAGTTAATTGATTTTATATATTTAGATGGTGTTTTGTAATTATTCACGTATGGCTATTATTATAATAGACTTCCAATCATGTTTAGTCCTTTTCTTCAAAAGCATTAACAAAGTTCATCAATATGAAACCAGATTAACTCGTAGGAAATCATGTTATATTTACCCAACGCTAGAACCAACTACGATGAATTTAATATACGTTTTAACGTCGCTAAACTCTGGAATTCTATAGAAGAAAATCTGAAATCCAAGTCGTACTCCCTTAAAAAATATCCTAAAAGAATCGATAATTTCCAACCATTGACTGGTCCAGTCTCTATTTTCCAATTCCCCATAATTTACTCTGTTTGCCCCCCACATTTTCCAGAAACTATTGGTCTGAAATACTCTTGGGAATATGCTGATCTCCCAAGGAGCATTTCACAACAATAGTTTCTACAAAATTTGGCGGGCAAATAGAGTAAAATGGGGATTTGGAAAATAGAGAATTGATGCACTTGAAATTTAGTTAATCAGTGTACAACACTTCTAAATTCCAATTCCATCCTGGAATGCACGGGCATTTCTGAACGAGTTGTGAACTCCTTGGTGCTGCGTGGGTAAACAAATTACATATTATATTTACGTACATCTTTTAACCAATTTTTTCCTTTCTTTCATTATTTTTGGATTGTGTGTGTTTGTACGCTCGCAAAGGTGTTTTCCCTCTTTCTGCCCTCTTTCTTCCCATTTTTATATTTTTTAACTTTTTTCAGCATGAGCCAGCCACTTAACAAGACTAAAGATTAACATTGAATACAACTTAATGGCTATGCTTTCTCTACATGTGTATCTGAAAATATTAAACCTGAAAATTAATAGTTTTTTTGTAATAGTTTTTTTGTATTGATGTAAATCTAAAAGAGCTGAAATAACGATTGTTGCTTTTGTAACCCTATAAACACTTAAACGTTTCTTATACGTTATCGCCCAGTCATCAAAAGTTCCCATTGGTGAATGTAATCTCTATTTTCTTTTTTTCAATTCAAGTGCACAAAGTATAAATATATCTTCCGACAAAGCTTTACCAATGGTAGAGATAAAGGTGTTCTGCATCAGTGCCTCTGTGAAAGGTCAGCTGATGGCAATAATAAGGACAGGAATTAAGACAATACCAATGTTTCACAGTAATTATCTGGAGGAGCTGGACACAGGTGACAAGTCTTCATTTTTTCTGTTGTTGTTCTTGTAGCTTACATATATGTCGTAGGCCTATTGTAACTAACACGTTTAGTATCTGACAGATGAGTAGATCCTTGAAGAGATAACTACTGAATTAATGATCTTTGAATCCAGAACTGGTTTAATGAGATGCATGTCATGTAGGTAGACGAGGCAGTATTAAGATTTTTTGTTACACTGACCACCCAACCATTCAGGTGGTACCGCACTTATATAGAGAAGAACAAAGGTTTCGCTCTGAGCCAATGGGAGAGGCCTGACGTCATCGTCATCATCATCGTGTTCTAAGCATGTCTAAAATGTTTTCCTTGTTAGAGGGCCAAGGACATCTGGACTGTTTAGTCCATGAAATGTTTTTCTTTCGTGAAAGAACACCCAAAGTCAAAACGGAGGCGGACGCAATTCGTGCGAAAGTATCATAAGATACTAGCATGTGCGCTGATCCTACCTAATTCCTTTTGAGACATCATGGTAAAAATATCTATATACACACGGCTGTGCGTAAATAACATGACGCATGCAGTTTCATTTTAGCTGCAAAATTTCCGTCGAGTTTAGCTGCGAGTTCCTTTTGCTAAAGTGTCAGCAATGTGAACACTATTCTGAACAATCCAAACCCTACTACGAGCCTTTGGCTTTTGTCAAGCTAAGATGTTTATTAAAACTTGAGTATTTTGACCCATTTTGGCTACATTTCCATTAAGAATTTTGACCTCGTTTGCCTACGTTTTAGTTAGTTTAAAGAAGCGAATTTTTCATTGGCAATTTTAGGAACCGGATGAAGCGTTTTCGTTGAACTGTTGTTGAACTGATTGTGGTGTGTTTTTACCCAGTCAATAGTATCCTTTGTTTTCCTTCACCGTGAGTTGTGACAGCGTTGTAGTCAATCACAAATAAAACATGCCCAAGTTGTTGTCACTATGTTACACACTGCTTTTCATTACTCTGAGGTAGAAGGTGGAAGTACGTTCAAAGGCAAAACCCCTGACACGTTGACATATTCCTTGCACAGTCGTCTCTTATATTGTACGTAATTTCTACAATCTTGGCGAGATTGGGTAACGCTAATATATTGAATATAGTGAAATCACAGGCCGAACAATTTCATGCGCACAATTGATCATTTTTTGAGTTTCTGATCGAAGAAAAACAATTTATGGTTAATTATTGCAATCAGAAGCTCCGCTTTGAGGCTTGGCTAAATCTATGTATTATTATTATTATCGTAATGTCATCGTTTTAAAAAAAACTCCGTTTTCAAAATGTTTTCCGGTCGCGCTAAAACGCAAAGCCGGTGTTCTCAATTCCT
>OZ026600.1:4475660-4507660 GCA_964020085.1 Micromussa lordhowensis | reverse complement strand
CATAAGTCTACTTATTGTTGTTGTGAAATTCTTCGAGTAAGCGTTTGTCCAGAAGGTTCTCTTCCGGTTCCCAGGTGCTTTGCGAAACTGGGTAGTTCGCCCACTTGACAAGGTACTGCAATTTTCCATGTCTTTTGCGGGACTTGAGGATTCTCTCAGCAGCGTACACATCGTCTCCCTGTGTGGAATCTGAGGGAGTAACAGCAGGACTGTTAGATGGCTCATCACTGTCAGGAGTTTCATCTACTGGTGTAACAGGTGTAGTACTATTACCATCTGGTTCAAAACTATCAAGTGGAAATTCTGATTCCTGAAGAGAAAGATTGTTAGGGTCATCCTTTGAGGGTGGAAGGATTGGTCGGTCAGCAGGGTCATAAAAATGCTTCATGCGGTTGGCATGAACATTGGTGGCAACGAGGCGGTTGTCGCATGTTCGAAGTTGATAAAGAACTGGGGACAACTGACGACAAACACGAAAAAGTCCATGCCAGCAGTGGCACAGCTTTTTGGAAAGGCCTTTCTTGGGCTTAGGGGTGTACACCCACACGCGCTGACCTATGACAAATGGCGCGTCTGCAGCCTTCTTGTCATACTGGAGTTTCATTAGCTGTTGAGCTCGTGCTATGTTGCTGCGTGCTAAGGATTGTGCAGTCTCAATCTGTGTAACTATTCTCTTCCGATGTTCCTCCACCGAAGCGGACAAGGCAGTTGGTGGCAAAAGAGAGACATCAGGAGGCAATCTTGGTTCCCTGCCATAAAGGAGATAGAATGGGCTATCGCCAGTAGAGACGCAAGGTGAAACCCGGTAAGCAAAAAGAATTGAGGGAATGTACAAATCCCAGTCGGTCTGCTCAGAGTTAACAAACATAGAGATGGCTTCAGCGAGAGTGTTGTTGAAACGTTCAACTTGGCCATCGCATGCGGGGTGATAAGCAGTTGTGTTAAGCTTTGTGGTATTGAGCAACCGACAAACTTCCTTGACCAAAGATGACAAAAAGTTACTACCGCGGTCAGACAGAAGGGTGCGGGGTGCACCATGACGCGTAAAAATTTCCTCAACGAAAATGCGAGCGATTCTAGCAGCCTCAATCGAAGGTAACGGAAAACCTTCAACCCACTTTGTGAGGTACTCTGTAAAGATGAGGACATACCTGTTGCCAGATTTCGTAGTAGGAAAAGGTCCAATAATGTCGCAGGCTACTCGATCAAAAGCGTCTTGTACTGGGATAGGTAGCAATGGTGCCTTGTGACGGTTACGTGGAGTCTTTCTCATAGCACAGTCACAGCAGCTCTTGCACCAGTGTTGTATGTCGCTGAACATGTTGCGCCAGTAATACCGGATGCGCAGCTTCTCATAAGTCTTCACTGTACCAAGGTGTGCTGCTGTGGGGTCATCATGGCCCCATGTGAGTACTTCATAGCGTAGAGCTGCCGGAATAACTAACTGTTGATGAGTAGTTGTGCGCCTTCGCCCTTTTGGAGTCCATAAATGAAAAAGGAGACCATCCTCACTTAAGAAATAGTCGTCGATGGTGAGTAGGAGTGAGCGAGCAATGCTATCCTTATCAGGGAGCCTGGAACTTTCAAGGTACTGAATGAGGTCAGCAAGATCTGGGTCACCGCGCTGGAATTCTCGTACTCTTTCGACCTGGACACCAGGGACATCATAGGCTGAAATCGTTGGAGGTTGTGGTGCGTATGAGCGACGAGATAGGGCGTCAGCATTTCCATGGACAATTCCTGGGCGGTGTTGGATATCAAAATCATATTGCTGAACCAATAGAGACGATCGGGCCAACCTACCTGATGGGTCGGAAATGGACATTAACCACTTGAGAGAGTGGTGATGTTTCTCTCCGCTGCATTGAGGTCTCTACCAGCATAAGCAATAGCGACCTCCCTGTTATTCTGAATTTGCCCTAAGGTAACACCTAGTCCCTCATTTGAAGCATCAGTGTACAAATGGAACTGTTCTTTGAAATCTGGAAAGGCAAGGATGGGGGCGCTTATTAAGGCGTCCTTCAAGGCTTTGAATGCCTGTTCACAGCTATCAGTCCAGACAAATTTGTGATCCCTGCGTAGTAACTGATTCAAAGGGGAAGCTATCTTAGCAAAATCTTTGATAAATCTCCGATAATAATTAGCTAGTCCCAGAAAGGATCGAACTGTCTTGACGTTGTGGGGTCGCGGGAAATCCCTAACCGCTGAAATTTTGTCATCGTCTGGGGCTATCCCCTCAGGAGAAACTACGTGTCCTAGATACCTGGGGACAAGCGAACTTACCCTTAGAAGGCTTGAGTTTTAGGTTGGCATGTCGAAGGTTCTAGAATAAACAAGAATATCATCCAAATAAATTAAACAGATTGTAAGTTAAATTACGTAAAACACACTCCATCAATCGCTGATACGTGGATGGAGCTCCCGTGAGACCGAATGGAAGCACTAGAAATTCGTAAAGACCTCCATAAGTAATGAACGCTGTGTGTTCACGTGATTCGGGTTCCATCTCCACTTGCCAATATCCACTCATAAGGTCCATGCTAGAGAAAAACTGGGTACCATTCAGAGCGTCTAGAGCATCATCAATCCGTGGGAGAGGGTAGGAATCCTTTCGCGTCACTGAGTTGAGACGGCGATAGTCGATGACGAAGCGGTCTGTGCCGTCCTTTTTCTTTACTAGGATGATAGGTGAGCTCCAAGGGCTAACACTTGGTTGAATTATCCCCCTGGTTAACATATCAGTGACATGCTCTTCAATAATTCCACGCTGGGCTTCTGAAACACGATAAGGCCGTTGTCGTATGGGCTGATTATCACCAGTTTCGATCCGATGTCGGACTAATCCTGTTCGGCCAAGCTCCTCAGGTGATAAGGCGAAGATATCTCGATAGTCTGCGACCAAGGACTTCAATTGTTCCTGTTGAGCTTCAGTTAGGGTGGTGTCAGAAAGGTCCAGCGGAACAGTCTGGATTGAGGATGAAGTTGGAGATGCGGGTGGTGGCCTGTCTGGCGTTGTAATTACAGACATGGAGCCTCCAGGTGGAGTATAAGTGCCCACGGTTGAGCAGCGGTAAATAGTAACAAGTTTGTTAGTAGGATTTAACACACGTATAGGAAAAGTATGGTCTTCAGAGAGACTTACTAATTGGGAGGCACCGCAAACATGATAGCGTTCTGCGAGGTGACTACTTGGTTCTATCAGACCTGTACTCCCTGCTGAAAGGGGTGTCTTTGGATAGACGGGAATAACCGATTCTGACAAGGGTGCTAATATAAATGTTGCCTTGGCATGGACAGTGGTTGATTCGGGTGTCTCAGATCCGGTATCTAGAGGGCCAGGAGAATGATGTAACGGTATTGGAGGGTTACCGGAGAGCACAAGGGTATTGGCCTGCATATCAATAATCGACCCATATTTCATTAGAAAATCACGACCCAGAACAACTGGATAAGTGAGATTGTCAATTACCAAAACCTCAAGAACATAAGGCACAATATCCAAAGTTAAGGTGAGGGTTGTTTGTCCCCTGGCAAGTTGACATATTCCTTGCACAATCGTCTCTTATATTGCGTACGTAATTTCTACAATCTTGGAAAGATTGGGTACGCTTATATATTGGGTAGAGTGAAACCACACGCCGAACAATTTCATGCTCACAATTGATCATTTTTTGAGTTTCTGACCGAAGAAAAACAATTTATGGTCAATTATCGCAATCAGTAGCTCCACTTTGAGGCTTGGCTAAATCTATGCATTATTATTATCGTGATGTCATCGTTTTCAAAAAACTCCGTTTTCAAAATGTTTTCCGGTCACGCTAAAACGCAAAGCCGGTGTTTTCAATTCCTCCAGTTTGAAAAGCGTTTTCGAAAAGCTCCTTTATCGTGAAGGATTAGTGTAGACGGCAGGACTAACCATATAAATAAAGCTGCGTTTTCAAATTCCCCGGCGTAGTGTGGACAGTTACCGTTTTATTCTCTACATGATAATGGAGTTCAAATGATTTCGATCCGTCGAAGTTAACTTTCGCTTGTTTTTGTAACCAATTGTTTCTTAGTTAGCTAGATTATCTAAGACCTTGTAAATGGTACAAGCGGCTCCTGAAAATGAGTTGTCATCCATGGTAAGTTTTTATGTTTAAAACTAACCTGTCATATAATATTAATTTGTAGTTAACTGCACATGTCCTCCTGCAACTGTGGACATCAACTTGAGCAAGACACTGGAACAAGCTAAGGTTTACTATACAACGGACCTGATGTTTTTTAACGCAAAAGTACGACACTCACGATGCAGTTCTACAGTAGAGACGTTTTCGTATTGGCATATCACGAAAGCAACTTTAAAGGGTAGAAAATTCGACTCCTTTCTTCCTGGTGGAATTAAACATGATAAACCTGTTTGGTCGATGCGAAGAAGAAAAAGTTTGGACAGCTACTATTACGTCAGCTACGTTGTAAGAACGTTGTCACGGTTAAGAATTATGGGACATGACTATGGTTATATCTTGCTTCTGCAAAGTTCCCCTGTCGCTAATGTTTCGGGTGCATCTTTTGGATTTAAAGGACAAGGGAATATTACGTTAGATGGCTCTCGATCCTACGACCCACATCCCGAAAAAGGAAGTCCGCTAACCTTTACCTGGTTCTGCAGACGAAGTTACGAAACATTCCACGAAAACGATTCAATTCCGGTTGATACTCCGAATGGTAACGCAAACCTATCAGGCGGTTGCTATGGATACGGTCCAGGAAGACTCAGTGGTCGTGAAAATGTATTAAATGTGGATGTAGACAAAATGGACGGAGGACAAACCTACGTGTTTGAGCTTCTTGTTTCAAATGGTGTGGAAAGCTCCAGGGCCAGCCATCAGCTAGCGGTGGCATCATTCGTTATCAGGTAGTTATCGTCATGTCTTCTCCATATCTAGAAACATTTTTAAACGTTCACTTTTATCTATATCGTTGCTTGCGTGAATTAACGATAAATCATTACTAATAACTTTAATTTTTATTGCGCAGTTTCTATAAAAATATTTAACTGCGCATGGTTAAAAAACAATCTTGTTCTTGCCTTAAAAAGCGTGCATGTCATGCCAAACATCGTCTTATTAAAGATAAGAATCGCATATCTTTTATAGTGCTGTTTACTGCATAATTCTGTAATTTTTCTATATAACATCTACAGTGGAATCCCGATTTCTCGAACCCTCATTTTTTCGAACCTCCCGATAACTCGAACCAAAAGTTGTTTCCCCTCCTCAGTCGAACACTGCAGTTTTACCCCCGATTTCTCGAACTCTCCGATTTTTCGAACCAATTTTCGTTTCCCTTGGAGGTTCGAAAAATCGGAATTCCACTGTATGTGGATTTCCAGCACCATGGTAAATTTTCAGCATAAGCACTTACATTTTTAACAAAAATTTGCAGTTGCATCTATAATTGTGGCCCTGCAGTCATTCCCAAGAAACAAATGATCATAGAATCCAACTGTGCTGGAGATATTTGCGGAACGATCGCTCGCCATGACTGGTCTCTGTTTAAGAGAGATGACTCCAGCTTGTCTTGGGTACAAATCTCAGACTTAGCTGAACGCATACTCACCGACTTAGACAACCCAAGTATTGTCCTGACCGGCAAGCTGGGTGGTAATGAGCATTCGCTTGAGATGAACACCACATACAAGATAAAGGCATCCATAATAATAGAAGGAGGACTTGTTCTAGAAGATGACTTGACCTTTCGAACTGTAAAACCTCTCTCGTTTCCAAAGAAAAGATGCAGTGTAAAACAGAAGGAAGGATTTGTTTTGAAAACAAATTTTTCGGTGGACTGCTCTGGATGGTACGATGAGAACAAACACTTGACATACAATTTAAGGTAAGGAAAAGAAAACACCGAGTTAAAGTGTCCATCTCATATCGTTGCATTTTAGCGAGTGGAAGTATTTCTACTCCGCCCTGGATGGGATGTGAGTCTCTCGCATGGTCCCCCCCCACGGCGTCAGTACTCTGTTATACACATGGATGAAGAGAGACACTGTGAGAGTCAAGTGTCTTGCCCAAGAACACTGCAAAATAACTCCGACCAGGGCAGGACCCTGGAGTTAAAATAATTATAAACTTATCGTTCTTGTAGTTTTTTGTTGCTTGTTGTTGTTGTTGTTGTTGTTGTTGTTCTTCTTCTTCTTCTTCTTCTTCTTCTTCTTCTTCATCTTCATCTTCTTCTTTTTCTTCTTCACAGTTACGCTACTTCAACTGGTATTGTTAGCGCCGGTGGTACGCACAGCCCATACATATCAGCAACGCTTCCTCAAGGAAATAAGTCAGAAGATTATAATATAGCAATAAGAGTGGACATTTTTGACCAAAACGGAGCAAGCCAGGCGGACATTTTAACTGTTAAGGTAAGTTTTCTCTTACAATACAATTTTCTCCAATTACTTTGTATCGCAATAAATCGCACCAGAAATATCGATATCGCATTAGGAGCCGCTGCATAGAGCTCAATTAACGGTAAAGTAGCCTATAAATTTTATCAGTGTAAAGTCAAGATGAGGTAGAAATCAACATTTCTAAAGATCTAAAAGAGTTTCAATGTTCAAATTGTCAGTATGGAAACTTTTCATGGAAACGCGACAGTGAAATCAAGAAAAAACAGTCGAAAAGACATTCCAACGAAATATATTCAACCTTGATCGGTAAACAGCTATAGGGATTAAACTGAGGCAACGACTTTTAAAAAAAAAGGCTTGTGAAGATGACATGTAAAGGTCATATGAAAGATTCATCACATAACGTGGCATCCCTTAAAAGTGTCTTTACAACTTTTAGGTTGAGCCATTGCCACAGAATGATCCCTCACTACTTCCTGCAACGCTAACTAGTGGCATTACAAACTTTCTGAAGGAAGGAAAAGTTAGTGAAGCTGCTTCTCATGCAATTGCCGCGCTTAGTGCAGATGTTGATGACAAGGTAGGTGCTGGCTTATTAGTATAAATGACCTGCAAATGCCACTTGACAACGTTATTGTTTGATCAGTTTTGAAAACGTTTTGAACTCTTTCGACGTCTTTTTGAGGACGTCCGTTTGAGCTAGATAACCAAGTTGCAAGAACTTTGTAAGACAGATTTTAGAAAGCGAACAAGGTGCTTGATTATCTTAGCTATTTGAAACTAAAGCTTTCAGGAGGATGTCAAAACTAAACGTTTTTGCGTTGGGACGTATAACAAATAAATTTTTTCACCCTATTCAGAACCGGGATGTGAGGTGGAAGGTGCACTCGCAGTCTTGATTCGTTTGTTATTTTTTCAATACGTAGGTAAAATATTGAAAAATTCATTTGGTAGGGTAGGTCATTGTACTGGGAAATTCAACTTTCCCGACATAGTAATTTACATAGGTCTGTTTTCCCAAATTTTGGAATTATCCTGTTATTATTAACAGAATTTGACTTTCGTGAAGTTCGTTTTATTTTCCTATTATTACGTTCACTTTAACTAGTTTAAAGTTATTTTTGGTGGTTTTAGACGATTTTTGAGAAATCAAGAAAGCCATTTAGAGAATTAAAGATGGCGGGTGTTTGAATATGATGAGATAATCATTATTATGTATAAACACCATCTTTGAAACAGTCGTTTCAATCATTCTTAGTCGATATATGTGAGTATTGAACTTTATTCAAGATCAGTCAGTGATGGCAAATCGTCTCAACCCAGTATTGCTCTGTCGCATTACTTATCACTTCAGGCCAAGGACTCCACATTACAGGCCATTGCTGGGGCGCCGATTACACTTGAAAGCCAGGTTACGCAATTCACTGCAATTGTTATCATGGCAACAGAAGGCAGGGCCAGAATGCCCGTGGACACTCTGGCAAGTAGCAGATAGTTACATATTTGTGAATGACGAATTATCATGGCAGTTATAAAACACAACTTGAACTTAACAGTTGTGAAAACCTGAAAGAAATTCAGGCTTGAACTGGATTAGAAACGTCTATGATCTCTGCGATACCGGTGCAATGTCCTACCAATTGAGCTGTCAAGCCAACTGGGAGCTGATCACGTTGTCATTTCAGGCGTTATTTTCACAACTGCTCAAGTTGTGTACACAACTGAGATGGTCACTCATGTCTTACATCTCCGTAGTTCAAATTTAAGATCTTATACCTTTTCACTTACAGTTATATGTTTGCTGATGATGCAGTTTGGACGTTAGGTTTTTTTACATGGGGTTTTCTATGTGACGAGTACTTTTCCACATTGGCTAGAAAACTAAAATGTCAATTTTCCTTTTACCTCCTGAAGCTATTGTAGCCGTATGTTCCTAATGCAACCGACCTACTGATTTGTACAATTCATACAACAGCTTGCTCTGTTGGTATTCTGCGTGTTTTTATAGGAACACACAATTAAATGGAACAAATGACTTAATAAAATTGCAGTAGTTGTGATTGTATAGTTGCTATGGACATGGAAGTTCTTTCGAGGTTCTCTTCATAAAACTATAAAAGATATAATAAGACCTCCTGAGCTATCTCTTGTAAATTAGAAATGACAAACCGGTGATTGATTAAATTGTTTATAGCTCCTGCTAACGATTAATGTAATGTAAAGTATTTCTTGTATGTTTGAAATGAAAACAGATGATTGGTTAGTCGACTGATTGAAACTTTCGTTAATACAATCTCATTAATTAATAAATGAATAGCTCGTTAATTAAAAATCATAGAATATTTTCATTTTTATTTTTAGAAAATAAAGGCATAAAACGCTAACCCTAACCCTAACCCTAACCCTAACCCAAATAAATGTCTAACATTCTAATGCTCTTCATTCGTTTAGGAGGACGCTACAAGTTTACTCACAGAAACAACTAACTTTCTTCGGAATCATCACAACAGAGATTTGATCCAAGACGTAGGCGAAGATATTTTGCGTGGAATATCACACACGTTAAATGCCTCGACAGGATTAGCTCACGAACAGTACCTCAGCCAAAGTATTCCACTTGAAGGTAGATCAGACTTGGGCCGACTAAGACGAGGAAATAGAAGGTCTAGAGAAGCTGAAGACGTCCACGGAGGTTTTGACAATGTAAATGCTTTTCACTCCGGTTCATTAAATTGCACTCTTTACATTACGCTTCAACATTGGACTGGTACACTTGTAGTAATCAACATCCTTTGAGAAAAATCAATAATAGGTGGCCTTTATTAGGCTGTAAGATATGATTTTGCATACGCTCTTCTAGAATCTTGATATGCCTGCATACTGCAATGGATGTACACAAGCTAAAACAATAGATTTTTATCATTTTTCTTTTTGTCTTCACAGGTAAAGAAAATATCAGAGAACATCTTATCGGTGGCCGACACACTTGGTTCCACAGTGCTATCCACGAAGATGACCGGTCAGAAAAAGACATCATTGAAAAGTGACGTCTTAACAATGACAATTCAGCGGCAAGCACCGTCTGATATAGGGAGTGAGACGTTTACTGGTAATGAGGATGAAGGATCTGTCACATTTCCCTCGACAGAAGTGTTATTTGGAAGGAATGGAACGACTTTGCCATCCGTTGATACCCAAGTAAGTTGCCAAAAGTGGCTCGAAACAGTTTCCAGTGCTTTCCAAGACTTAGAAATTGAAGGGTCGTTATAACCACTCTATATCGATTGATGCCAAAATCGTGGTATCAAAAAACTACCCAATCATTGGTGAACAAGTTGCTGTCAATTTTGTGGCTCAATAGGCTACCACAATATTATCCTGAAAAGTTCATTTAAAATGACTTCCTAACTCTGGGACAGATTTTTTTTTAACCAACTCGGATTTACAGCACTTACAAAAACAATCATTTTGAGGTCTCTAATATGTAATTCTGGATGACAGTCACCAACTTGGATCTCACGATTTCAACAAACGTTAAAAAAACCGCCAAAACTGGTTCAAGATTAAAATCACCCCGAGGCTATCCGAAAATGTTAAAACTGAACCTGAAATTTTGAAATTAGGAAACAACGCCTGTCAAAATAAGGTTGTCATGGGATTATCTCGTCTATTAAACAGTAAAATGACAAACCAATTGGTTCCCAGATACATTTTGGGAATAGTCACGAGGTTTGGTCTTCATTGCTCAAACATTGTTAGCGCGAGTCTTAAAGCTCCTCAACGATGTTTCCCTTATTAGAGCGACTCTTTAAGTCATCTGAAAAAGGCTCGACGATTAAAGCAAGTTATTTTGTTATTATCATTTCTCCAGATGCTGACCTTACAAGTAAACCCTTACGTGTGGACCAACAGTTCCAAAACAGTCAAGTCATCCGTTGTGAGATTGGAACTGAAGAAGGCGGATGGATCGCAGCTAAACATCTCCGACCTAAGTCATCCTATTGAATTGTTTATACCAGAGAAAAAACAAAAGGAAGAAACTACAAATTACACCCAAGACCATTTGTTTGTAAAACGGCCCTCCAACGATTCCAGCTCCTTACGCTACCACAAGATAGAAATTGAAAATGAATTTGAATCCGCATTTGTAAAAATTAGACCGCAAAACAATTATTTTTTTGATGTATTTGTGAGAAGAAGTGTTAGACCAACGCCAAGCAACTATACACTTAGAACAAGAATTCCAGACTTTTCGTCATGTCGGACATATGACGATAGAACTGGTAGCTTCAACTGTACAGAAAATCCTTACGTATTTTCCTTGTCAAGCAATGTCACCGGAGACATTGGAGTTCATTTCATCGGTATTCGGATAGCTTCAGACAAAGGTAAAAAGAGCACTCGAAATAAGCGTAATGGTAAGATGAAATCCTGCAAGGATAGACATGGTCGACAAAAACGTTCATGCGTTGGTGTCAAGGATCCACCTACCAACCCTCCCCCAACACCAGAGATTGTAATGCCACAGTATGACCAACAGACAGACGTGAACTACACTATGTCGGTGACTATGAGGAGCTGCCTCTACTGGTCTGAAACGAAAAATGTCTGGACAAGCGAAGGGTGCAAGGTATGAATTTTGTAACAACAAAGCAACTAGGGCATGCTGAGACCATTTAAATCTCCTATGAAAAACATACTTGTCCAATACTCTGACAAATTTATGCATAGCATTGTATTGTGGTCTATTGTATTGCGTCGTTCTTAATTGTATTGTATTGTTAATCTATTGTTATTTATATAATAACCCAAGTTATTCTCGCATTTTGATTGGTCCTCGCCTATGATCTATTAGAGGACAGATGCACGATTGACGTCATCATTACAAAGCTCTTCCCTCTGTGTTTTAAAATGGCGGAAAGTTTTGAGGATTTAGATAATATTTTACGTGATTGAGCAAAAGATATGTACAAAAAACATTGTAGAGGCATTGAACAGGTACGAGAAGCATAGTCTAGCAGGAAGAAGAAAGATAAAGCCGTTTCTTTTAGAAAATGGCTGAGAAGAAAGTACTCGAGCAGTCGGCAGAAAGCGAGACTTAAGCCAAACACAAAATTGGTCTTGGTAAGCCGAAAACCTTTGCTTTATCTCGAATTTAACAAACCCAATAAACAAAACGTTTATGAGATTAATTCATTTAATAAATTCAACTTTTCTCGGTCTCAAATTAATTGTTGACACACTGATTGATGTCGGGAATTGCAAAACATCAAACATCAAAATAAACACCTAACCTTGCTTTCCGATGCGAATGTTCCAGCCCGTTTCAGGGCACAGCAGCGAGCAAAGTACAGCTGACTACAGCTCACGGCCTACTGTATCGCAGCTAAAAGGTGTCTCCGACACTATTTCAAACTGATTTGAGAATCACCGACCACAGAGGACACAAATTTCCACCGTCACTGACGCTTCTTTCCGTTCAAAACTTGAATCAAATGGCCTCCGGGTTGACTGCAATCGCAAGTTTCCCGAGCGTATTTTTTCAACTCTTGCAATATTCAAGGCAACATCCAAGCTCTTCGGCTCACTGGGCTGCTCTGACGATAAAAACTGACTTGACTCCAGCATTTTCTTTACGATTTGTAGATTTTCGCAGTTCAATTCTGCTTTCGCGAGAAGCGACGCTCGAGTCAAGTTTGACAGTGGCGTGATTTTCCTGGACCAATCACAAGTCTTTGCTACGCATGGCAACCAATGAGATTGCTTCATTTTGTATATCATAGATCACGTCAAATGGCTTTTTTCGTGCAAAGGCGGGTCGCGTTATGTTGAAATATTTAGAAACAAAAAAGGCATTTCGTTATTATATAAAACAAATAGATTCCATGTTGCCGTGCGTCTGATTCAGTAATAGATCACAGAAGACGTCAAAATGTGGTAAGAACATCAGTGACACACTCGGCTGCGCCTCGTGTGCCACTTTTTTGTTCTTACCACATTTTGACGTCATCTGTGATCTATTACTGAACAGACGCACGGCAACATGGAATCTATTTGTTAAGTGGATATAATACAATACAATGCTATGCATGAATTTGTCAGAGTATTGGACAACCCTCATGAAAAAATAACGGTGAGTATCTTTGAGAAATCCGAGATTGGATTCTTAAATCCGAAAACGGAATTTGTGTTTCTTTACTAAACAGATCAATCCAAGATCACTTGGATCATGGTGCATCAAAGGAACCGAAGAATCCACCTAGGGCAATGATTATTGCACCATGATCCGAGTGATCTTGGATTAAATGTTTAGTAAAGAAACGCAAATTCCGCTTTTGGATTTACGAATCCAATCTTGGATTTTCCGAATGAAACGCACCGCAAGATTAAATAAGATTGCAATAGAGTGGAAACGCGAGAAAATAAACAAGCAAAAATACTTTTGATTTAATTTTTGACGTTTGAAAGATTGATGTACTTGAGATACTGTTGTCGACATATTCCCCTCACTACCGTCCGTGATCAGTCAGGCACACAGTTACACATTATGAAAACTGATAACTGATTGCTTGCCTTCAAGGTTGGATGGAAACATACTGATGGGCAGCTGCACTGTTTGTGCACTCATCTCTCAGCGTTCGGTGGAAACATTTTCGTCGCACCAAATCCCATCGACTTCGACAAAGTTTGGACAGAATTCAAAAGGCTGGGAGAAACTGGGAACTTTGTAGTTCTTTCAACTGTATGCTTTCTACTCGGATTGTACGTTATAGGACTTGTAGTCGCTCGTCGGGCAGACAAGAAAGACCTACGAAAGGTACATAATTCTAATGCTTATCTGGTTTGCGTATATATGAGTTTGATACGATACCTCAAAGCTCTCTCCTAAGTCTCGAGCCTCAACTGCTATACAAGCAGAAATTTAAGGCCACCTGCATATCCACGCTTAGAACTGCGTGAACAGCAATTCAAGAATTTGGAACTAAGCGGTGTGTGTCGTTTCTTTCAGTCATGGCAAGAGCGATGAGTGACTTCCCTTCAGCTTGCAGGAAGTGGGCATCAAAATTAGGAAATCCGAGTTATTCAATCAATGAAAACGAACCAATCGTGACCCAAACTGGAACTCAAGTCACTCTTTCCTAACTAGTCAGAAGTAAAACCAAAACCAATTTTTACTCGCTCGCCCATTTTCTCCCGCGCTTCGAATGCGGTGCGGTACATTAATTGCTTTCAATTTCGATCGGCTCACTGTATTGTCCGTGTCCTTTATATTTAGCTGTTCTTTGTAATTGGCCGGATTGGTAACTTTGGTAGTGATTTCACGACACCCAAATAATAGACCAGCTTTCATTTATTGCAGGTTGTGGCCAACGTTTACTTAACTACATCCCAGACGGAGGGCTTCACGTACCAGTTGAGCATTCACACAGGAGCATGGAAAGGTTTTGGGACATCCGCCTGTGTCGGAATAATCATATACGGCGAGAATGGACACAGTGAGGCTATCACGTTGACAGATCCTTTAGCTCGGAGGAAGTTATTTACCCGAGCAAGTGTGAACATTTTCACGTTAACTTTACCGTCATCATTGGGAAAGTTGACGAATATACGCATCTGGCATGACAACACTGGTTCAAACCCGGCCTGGTTTCTCCAACGAGTTGTTATAACGGATCAGCAAACAGAGGACGTGTGGTACTTTTTTGCAAATCAGTGGCTTTCCCTCGACAAAAGAGGTGGCTCTATTGACCTAAAAATCAAAGCCGCAGGAGAAGACGAACTTGCTGCTTTCAAGCCTCTGTTCTATGCCAGAACAAGCCGAAGTTTGGGAGAGGGGCATATCTGGATTTCTGTGTTCACGAGACCGCCTCACAATCCATTTACCCGTTGCCAGCGCTTAACATGCTGTCTTTGCTTTCTGTTCACGGCTCTGGTGACCAATGCAATGTTTTATCAATTTGATGAAACACCGACCGATACGTTCAAGTTTGGACCACTTGTTATGAGCTGGACACAAATCAAAATCGGAATTCAAAGCAGTGTAATAGCCATTCCAGCAAATTTGCTCGTCGTGTTGATCTTCAGGAACACGAAGCAAGGAACCACCGAAGAAATCTACGATCCCAGGCAAAATGCTGAAAAGCCAAAGACCCCGGGATGTCTGCCACCTGTCTTTGTCTACGTCGCTTGGTGCCTTAGCTTGCTCATGTCTTTGACAGGTGCTGCATTTACAGTGTTTTATAGCTTGATGTGGGGAGCAGATATCTCCAATAAGTGGTTGACATCCATTTTAGTGTCCCTTGTCCAGGATATACTCATTACACAGCCAATCAAAGTGCTCGCCTTGGCAACATTGTTATCACTGTTGATAAAGAAGCCACCTGAAGAGGATCCTATCATTGGAACCTCGTTGTTTAAAAGTGAAAAGGGAGAGAGAGTTGCAGCGAGACGTAAGCAAATAAAAGAACTCGCTCATGAGAAAGAAGCCAGCAGCAAAAAGTGGGACATGACTCAGACAGTCCAGGAAGTGGTATCGTTTCTAATATTTGGTTTTCTGTTGATGATTGTAAGTTATACAAACTTGGATAATGCAAGATTCCAATTTACCAAATCGACAGGAGACCTATTTGGTGGCTTTGAAGAGGTGAGAAGTGTACTTAACTGTATGTTAGGGGAGCAGGAATCAGGTGCAGTTGTCTCCTTGCCTCGGTTTCCACCACGTGGCCGGGTTCGAATCCCGGGAAGGCGTCAAACGTGGTATCAGTTTGCAAGTGAATCATATGAAAGACCACATGTTTGAACTGCAGAGAAAGATGTAAATACATGATTGATCATCGTAGTTATGCGATATAACTGCGATGATTAATCAACCATGCGTATAGAACTGCGTTGATCAATCATGTATTCACGTGGGTTCAGTTTGTTGTTTGTTCTCGTTCCTGACCCGTGGTTCTCCCGTTTTCATCTCTTCGCAAAAACGCACACTTCTAAATCATGAATCGGCTAAAAAGGAGCTTGTCCATCGGATATGGCTCTACCAATTCATAGATGCTTTTGTCTTTTTTAACGGTTTTGCAAAGTGCTTGGACTAAAAATCAAAACGCATCGTTGCATTGCACTCGAAAAAACTGGCAATGAAGAAAAAACTACTCAGAAACACAATTTGCCAATTCTTTAATGCTTTATCTTCAGCGGAGTCTCTTTGTATGGAATCTTAAATTTTTCTATCGTAGTAGACAGAGTCTCGAAGATAATACACATTGCGAAAACATTTTGAAGAGTAGATGAGGGTCATTCAGTGTTGAGGTCGATGACATGCTTACGAAGCCATATAGGATTGCGTACAAAACGTTCGCAAATTAGAATAACAAGAGATGGCAAAGGCCTCTATACGGAGGGGAAGGGGAAGTTGAGGGACTTAAATCACCTACAGTTAATTTTAACTGTGATTTGTAAGATTTATCATAGAGGTGTTAGTTTAGTTATTAAGTTATATACTGTGATGCGCTTTTGAATATTGTATAGAAAAGGCGCAATATAAGTAATAAATGTTATTATAACCATTTTAAGGTCATAATTAAAGACGTATAATATCATTATTTCTTAAGTATAACGGTATAGTTCTTATAGCATAGTTCTTATTTTTACATATAATTTCAGAAAAAAATATATCCAAAATCTAGTGTACGAGTAAAATATTAAATTAATCAAGTTCACTTTTTATATTATCGGCTTTATTCACTGGCGCATAGCCACGAAATACGAGCAGAAAGTGTCCATGACCGACTTCGACAACGCTACTCTTCCCAAAACCACTTTATGTCTACTTTCTTGTCACATGCTTCTTAGTTAGCCCAGTAAAGTGTTCTGAAATTTGACATAGTTAAACAATATTTTTAGGTAGTAGATACACCTTCCCTCTGGAGCTGGATGGATGAAGTGTTAGTTCCTGGACTCTACGATGTGACTTGGTACAATGGCCAGCCATTCGAATACAATGAAGGATTCATCAGCAACAAGAAGAACTTCCTAGTGGGAATGCCACGCCTTAGGCAGATAAGATTGAAGAAAAGTAAGACATAAAATGCTTCAACTCTCAAATTGGCGACTTCGCATTTAGGACCCAATGCAGTTTAACGGATTGAGTGAGGATACATGTAACTATTGCAGCCTTTCTGCCAAGAGCCCTTGGTGGAATTCAACGTCTTGTGTAAATCAAACAATGGGCTTTCACCAGTCGATTTTAATTTTTAAGAAAAAAAAAACACATTCAGGGAAGTATCATCTATTTAAAAAAATGAATATATTCAGAGAACTATCATCTATTGTTATTTGCCGAAAAGTTCTGGCTTTCGACATATTCTTAAAATCGAAAAGAATTTTGGACCCATAAATTACGCATATTTTAATAAGAAAATTGGCCAATTTTGAATCACTTTGTAACGCTAGGAAAAAAGAACTCTGATTAGAGTGTAACTGTCCTACTTTCTGCCGTTTACAATTGAAACGTTGAAGGTTCTGCAGTTGTTTGAAGGCATCCAAGCAATATATCAAACAGAAAAGACCGTGTTTGATCACATTTCCAGACACCGAGAAAAAAGTTGAGAATACGAGTATTTTTGACGGGCTTTCGAGGTGATTGGAAATGTGGTCAAACATTATCTTGAGTGTTTGATATATCTTCCTAATGGAAACTGAAGCTGTTTTTTTTTCTTCTTGTTATAGGAAAAAGCTGTCCTACTACACTGTACGGTGAACTTGTTGACGAGTTGTTCCCGGCTGGATGTCTTGAAGCGTACTCCAGTGATGTCGAGGAAAGAACTCCATTGAACCGTCGAAAGTGGATTCCCTTGGGGAACTATAGTCATTATGATCCTATTTCTGACATCTGCCCAAAACCGTGGAGGTACCAATCAGAGACAGCATTAAACACGCTTAGCCATGAAGCTGTGATAAACAGTTACGATGGCGGTGGATATGTTGCAGACCTTGGCTATAACAAGGAGTCGGCCTTAAAAGTAATAAGTGATTTGCGGGATTACGGTTGGGTGGATACTCTTACTGCAGCTGTCTTCATAGAGTTTACATTGTTTGATCCATCAACCTCCCTTTTCTGTAGTGTGAGATTAATCTACGAACGATTACCTACCGGCAAGGCCGTCACTGATGTTGATGTAAGGGCGCTTACGCTTTACCCATCGACAGATGCACACTTGCAATCCTTTTACGAGGTGTGCGAGATATTATTTCTTGTTGCAATTGTGGTATGCTTCATTGTTGAGGTGGTCAAGTTCTTTCGCCAGAAGAAGTATTTCCATCAGACGTGGAACGTGGTGGAACTGATCCTCCTCGTGGTTTCTCTTTTGGCAGTTGTCATGTCATTTCTAAAAGGGAAATACACCAGCTTGTATGTGAAGAACGTAAAGTCCAATCCTTACGGTACCTTCAGTTCCGACAACATCGTGCGCTGGTTAGACCGGGAAACCCTGTGGTTCTCACTGGCAATTTTCATCATCACGTTAAAACTTTTGAGACTTATCAGATTCAATCATCACATTTGTCAAATGCAGGGAACAATGAAAAGATCAGCCTGGCCAATAATGTCGTTTTCGTTGGTTTTTATCATTGCTGTTATTGCATTCACTCACTTTGGCTTCCTTTGCTTTGGAAGCAATCTAGCACTGTTTTCGTCATTTTTCGAATCTTTAAGAGTGGTTCTCACATTGTCTGTTGGAAAACAAATTGATTATCTCGAAGTATACCTGAATAATCAACTTGTGGGATCGCTGTACTTGTTTCTATTTTTGATCATCATGATATTCATCCTGATCAACCTCTTCATTGCTATCCTAGTAGATGCTTATGGCGAGGTCAGAGAAGAACAGGGAGACAATTTTCGTGACGCAGAACTTGGAAAGTTCATGTATAATGTTGTCAGAAAAGCAACAAGAGAGTTGCCAAGCAAAATGATGCTTGCATCAAAGCTGCTTTTGAAGAAAGTTCCACGTAAAGCGTCAAGAGACAACATACGCCGTGATGTAAAGTACAGCGGTGAGGCAGACAGCTTTATCGACTCGCGTGTAGACGAAAGTGAAGATGGAACTGGCACGCAACTGCTCAAACCAGCAGACGATATTAAGATTTCTTTGGCGTCTCCAACCTTTCGCTTTCAGAATTTGCCCGAATATGCTAACGATGGCAACAGTGCGAATATTGCTTCCGATATCAAAGACATTTTACGGGAAGAAGACTTACTTGCTGATATCAAGACTCGGTTCATTGATATAGCGGATGAGTTGGCAACGATAACATGCTACATGAATTTGACAACAGAACGCGATAGAGAAACAGCAATATAAGTATACAGAAAGCAGTGTTCTATAAGCTACATTTATGTAGTTGTTTTTTAGACGTCACTACCTTCGCTATTTCAGAGTTGGTTTTAATGATCAATTGCATTAAAAAATAAATAAATTACAATATTAAGATAGGAAGCCACAGTAGCCTTAACTGGTTTTCATACGAGCCCTCTGCTAAGATGCTAGTAATTGCTTATAACTCAAAAGCGATTTCGGTGACCACTATTTTCATCATCGAATTGTAATCAGGATCCAAGATTTAACTTTTCTCACAAAGTTTAAGAAAATTGTTGTAGTGGATTCAGAGCCACCTTAAATTTCTCAAAAACGTAAAGTGGTTCTGGACCCTCCCACTAATTACTTGGCGAAAAGTCATTTTAATTTTTAACTTGTATAAAAGTTCCATTTTTCAGTAGTAGAAACTGGACGTCACTGGACTCGTCTTTGAGTTATAAGCTTTAAGGTTGTTTTTGAAATGATCATAACGTGTTCACATATGACCATATGCTTGATCCAATGTTATGGCATCTACTGAAAAAAGTGTTTTCAGGAAGTCGATCGTCTGGGCGATGCATGCTTTTCGAATCGAAAACTCTCTTGAGTAAAACGTCCCTTTTTGCTATAATCAGATTTCGACCTTTAAATGAATTTTATTATTCCCACTTACAAAGACAGTACATGTATTAACCATTGAATGGCAGTATGTCGTAGCTGACTGTACAAGCTTGTTTTGTGTAGTAAACTTCTTTGTGTAATTAAGTAATATTCCCTAAATTCAAAACGTGACGATGATCAGCCAAACTTATGCATGAATCTATCTGTATACATAGAACGACTTTTGTATTACATTTAAATGACCGGCGAACACAAATCCAAGACATCAAGCGAACTTGGAGCATGCATTTATAGCGGCGAAAAACTAGAAGGCTGTAATTGCTGGCAAATGAGGCAAATTAAAAACACTCTCAAAAAAAGGATTTTCCTACGCCAACAAAAATCGATGTATATATATATTTCTGAAAATTGTCCTAGTTAGCTGGGTTTGGCCCTGCCACATTTTTATCTTTTGACTTTTAGCTCATCAGGTCAAGTCCTTGGGTGAGCATGATTGTTCTTGGTGTGTCAATCTCGATAACAAGGTGTCAAGTTTCCGATTTGTCTCTTCCAAGCTTTGTTCGAGTTTTGTAACCTTTCTGGTAAGGTCTTCAGTCTTTGAAATCTCTTGTTCTGCATGCGCATTTTCACTGGAACACATCTGAAACGAAAATTAAACAGCTCACTATTTCATAAGAAATTTAATTGGGAGTTGAAAATTTCATTTATTGCTATGAATATTGTAACTGTTTTATAGTCTCTATACGCTGTTAAACAAACACAATGGCAGGTATTCTCCAGGCGTTAATTGTAGAATGCTTGGTTATTATTAAGATATTTACTACACGAGTAGAGATGTTCAGAAAAAAACCCTTGATCAGAGAAAATATGCAAAAAACGAGCCGGTTTTCTGTTTAACTCACGCTTGATATTGTCAAAAAAGAAGAAAAGGAGTTGGAAGAAATAGGAAAAGAACCTTTAACATGTTAGTAAGCTAAGTAGTAAGCATATGAGAAAGCCGGACGGGAGATCATTTGGGAAAGTACAGTCTACATCGCGAGCAGTCTCTCTTTTGCCCAAGGACGCAAAACAAGTAAATGTGCAAGCGTGACGGTGAGCGTGACATACGAGCGGCGAAGCCGCAAACCGCGAGTAGCGTGGGCGTCGGAAGACGAACAAAAAGAGAGATTGCAATAGATCGTTTTCTCTGTCACGCAATAAAAATATAAATCGAAAACTATCCAGTGGAAAAAGCTAAGAAATTGTTATGTTATAGAAGATAAAAAAAATAAGACACTTCTCCAAGTTTTAGCCCTGTGCGTTTCCCCAAACTTCAGATATTCGTCGAAATTAAATGTTTCGCAGAAATTTACAGAGCCCAGTATGAAAACGCCATGTTGGTGTACCTCCATGGTACACCAATATGGCAGCCGGAAAATAGTGTAAACATCTGGAACTTCGTTTGGCTTTCTAGGCGACTGATTATCAGTACTGAAAAAAAAAGTATTTACATAAGCACCGTTTCCTAATGCTCTAACTTCTAACAGGGCTCAAAATCATGAGATAAGTATATATTTTTGCAACCCTTGTGTCACACACCTCCATAACCCGGAAATTCAAAATGCTCTGGTTTCCAAACGAAGCACGCTATTGAGCTGTAAAGTTATAAACAGATATAAATATGTTACCTCTTAAACCTGATGAGGATGAAAACTTTGGTGGATCTTTAGTTTTAGATTTTAGAAAGTGATGACGTCACGTAAAAACGATCTATTGTTTCACACAGCATTTCTCACGTTACTTTGACAGGCCACGTTAATGACACCTTCGCCCATTTTCGAAGACGTCTTCGAATATGACACTTCAGTGACTTCAAGTTTTTCCGAGAATCGATCGTAGCCAAATCCGTTACGATGTGATGTCTAAATTGTTTAATGCCAAAAAAGCTTGTACTGCTTGAGGCGCAAAAAACTGAAATTCCGATCAGCGTCAGTATCTGAATTTGTGCAAGTCTTCGCATACGATTTTCCATCGAAAAGCGCCTTTAAGGAACCTAGTGAAGTCTCGTAAATAGAACGGCAAACGCACAAATGTCACGAACCACAGGAGTCGAACTGTAGGAGACTAACTTTAAAACAGAGTTTGACGTACGCTGCATGTCGCTTATAAAGGTTTATGAGAAATGCGCGTCATTACTTGGTAGACCGACAAATAGAATTACTCACCAGAGTGCCGGGCTTCAGAAATGCTGTATGAAACCATTGCAGTCTCTCTTTTCGCTGGTCTTTCGACTCCCGCGCTACTTCCGGTTCGCGGCTTCGCTTTTCAAGCTCGTGCACTCACGACCCCATTAACTATGACCTGATGTTCTCTGCGTTCTTCCCTACGTATTCAAGGAAAAGAGAATGGAGTGTTCGCAATCTATACCCGGGCTAACCATTAGGATATATTGGACTGGCAATAGAGCCATCTGATTTGTTGATTTTAGCTGTAAGCACTATATATCACCATTGTCGTGTGGAAAACATCAGTATGAGCTAAAAAAAAATCACCATACCAAGTCAAGTTTTCGGTTTGTCTCCTCCAAGCTTTCTTCAATTTTTGTAACCTTTTTGGTAAGTTCTTCATTCTTGGAAATCTCGTGTTCTGCATTCTCTCTGGAACACATCTGAAACGCAAATTAAACAGCACACAATTTCAGTGAAAATTTCCTTGGATGAGAAGAATTTGAATAATCATCGTTATTTTTGTTCTGTTGCTAATATGAATTAAGTATGCCACACTGCCTATCTTAACCAAACACGAAGACCGCCTTCCTGAGAAAGCTTAGTTAATAAGAGATGTAATTACACGGCAAGAAATTTTCTGAAAACGTGTTATGATCACGAAGTAAAAAGACATTGTAAAACTTCGAGCAAGCAATGCTACTCCGTAAATTCGAGGGTAAACGAATTTTATAAATATGACACATTTTAAATAAAATCGGACTAATTGTTCACCCATGCTGAAATTGGAAGCTGGTAGAAACAGAAGAAAACTGAATCTTTCTCACATAAGATAATTCAAAAGTATTTAAAGCCATCAAGCTACAAGAAAGCCGCGCGGGATCATTCGGGATGTTACCGGGTCTAATACTCTAACACTGGACCAGTAAATTGATTGGCCGATTTTACTTGTTAGTTCTCTGAACTAATTTCTCTCATCCCTCATCGTGCCCCGCAGGACACCTAAGACCATTCTGAACTAACTTAGTCAAGCATCAGTATGAGCTGAAGAATACTATACCAAGCTTTCCTCGATTTTTCTAACCCTTCTGGTAGAGTCTGTAGCGAAATCACTCGCGAACTACATCGTTGTTTGAAACATCCTGCTGTTGACATGCACTCATCAATTCATTGACTGACGCAATTTTGTGGTTTTTAAGTCACATGATGGTCAGCTTCCTTTCTTTATTGTGCCAAGGAGTTGAATTATCCAGAAAAATGCCTCCGAAACATCGAAAAAATGATAACACGCCGCTATTATGTGGATGGCCTCCAGTCACTGCACATTAGTGACTGATAGTGTGCGATAGCTCAGCCAACCAGATTGCAGCACTTGCATTAGTGTACCTATTGAATTTTAGTAATAGTGGATGGAGTAACGGAAAATGCTCTCTATTTCTTAATTAAGTAGAGGTAAAGCATTCAGTGGGCGCTCTTCTTAATTAAAGGAGTTTCCATTTCTCTGATATGCTTACCTTGGCCAACACACTACAGCCTTCGGTCATACCAATATAGGGGTATAACGGTTTATCATAGTCCATGAAAACACGATCCGTTTCTTCATGGTGTCTTGTACTTTTAATAAGAATTTTCCTGCCATTTAAAGTGAAGCAAATTGGAACTCTTGCCTTTCCTTGACTCTCTTGTTTCTCTTCAAACATAACTGTGCATCGAATTTGATCGCCCCGAAAAGCCAGGACAGGGCCTGTATAAAAAAAAAAAACATAATATATAGATTTAGGTCAACCTAAAAGCGGAGCTCCTGTAGCCCGATTAGGCTTATCCAGGATAAGGTTGAATTTTGAGTTCAGTTTTGTAACTTTGCTGCAAGGTTTTCTGCATATTGTTTGGCCTTCTGTTTTGTGTTTAATAATCACAAAACCTGATACATATCCCCCCCTCGGGAGAGTTTTGTCAAGTGCGCTCATTAGTATGCAAACCACGGCGATGTCGGTTGTCGTCGTCGAAATGTTTTTTTGCCCAAAAATTCGGTCTAAATCTTTCGGAGATGGAAGTCAGGACATTCCTAAGGATAAAGAAAGTAATTTGGGACCAGTTGCTGGCTTTTCAGGCAAGGGTAAGCTGTATTCAGCTGTATTTTAGTTTTGCGTGTGCAAATCCAACACGCCACGTTTTTGAATAAATTACGGCTTGAATTACAAAGTGTTTTTTTGATCGTTTGTAGCCCGCCGAGGTCATTTTTTCGTCTAAATCACTTGAGATTAGTTCGAAAAAGACTTGCCCATCCAACTTTCAGCTCTCGGACAATAATTCAGCGTTTTTTTTACCAAAACGCTGCTTGCTCTTACAGTCATGTTTTGCCGTTGCTACGGGCAACTATCTCTTCCTTTGGCTACGCAAGCGGTGGGCGATGTGCCAAAAGATAAATCTAATTAAGTTTGGTTTCGTTCGATTTCGCTGAAATTTTAACATGATGTAGCTGAATTGTTAAGGAACAAATTTTGTCTTTATCGATGTGTGCTAGCTGTTAACGCGAACGAGATATATCGCTTTGAAGTCGTATTTTTGGACAAAATTCTTTGCATAGCGAAATTTCCGGGTTTTTTCGTAATCGGGTCATATGTTTATTTTGACGGCAAAAATAGCCCTGAAAAGGTCATTGAATAACAATTCAAACGAATGTAAATTTGTTATGTTTTGAGATGATTTTGGAGTGAAAAAAAGGTTTTTTCGATATTTGCTGTATATTTTTCCCGCGAAAAATTCCACCGCGATGTCGGAAATGAGTTAATAATCACAAAACCTGATACACACAAAAAAACTGCTTCCACTGTTCCACTGTTTCCACGTAAACACGACAAACGTTACTCCTTTAGCTGACCTAGCATATTGTGTAGCCGCGTTGAGCTCCAGAAAGCCCGCGAAAAATTAAGCCTCCTTTTGGTTTAGAGGTCCCCTTATGATCCCCTTATGGCCGCCATCTTGCGCGACTCCACCGTCGTCGTCGCCGTCGTGCGTACGCGCCCACGAGCAATACCGCTGTCCATGATTAACCATGAGAAAATCCATACATGGGTTTCTTTTTCCTATATGGTTATGGGGCTCCGCTTGGCGGCCCTTCGGGCCGCCGGAGCTCCGCTAAAATAACTTCTAAACCAATGTTTCATGAATTCATTCAAACATCCGCGGTTATGTCCATGACTTGAGTTACTAAGGCTACAATTATTTGAGATTACAATTAAATGAAATAAGTAACCATCCCGTTCCGAATATACAGGAAAAATTTCCCAACGAAGTAGAAAGCTGCGGCCGTGTTTGTTGAAAAAGCAGTCATCATGAACAGTTCTTTACAGAAATACCATCACCCGATCGATGGTCGACTCTAAATGTATTATAAGGCTGGTGTTTGCAGCGGATATAATGCGCGCTATGTATGGCCCCTTTTAAGGCAGGATTCTGCCCTATTATCGTTGCTGCCCTTCTAAAAAAGAGAGAAAGCGATAGATCAACCCGTTGTTTTTTTTTTAATTTTCCATCAAAGCTTCAGCAGCTGCAAAAAATGAGTAACCAATGATCAATCTAAGAGTGAGATTTATTGCCTTGACGAGTTAGAATTCCAAAACAGAAAACGAAATTTGTAGTGCTCACGTCTCCGCAGTAAGACCAACTTGAGGTCAACGGATTCTTATAAAAAGGTTTCGTCCTCAGTCTAAAGGTGAAAAATTTAGTTTTGATCTCCGTTTTAAGGCATGGCACAATAAAGAACTTTTGGACGGAATACTGTGTGTAGATCATTTAGTTATACAATATACAGGGGTTGATGAGGGGTATATGAGGGGTTGATGCGAGACGAATGTTTAAAGCGCAACTCCCACTTAAATCATCTTTGGCCTTTGAACAAACTATTGCCATACCGTAACCTAGTTACTAACCTCGAACGTTCGGTCTTTGTGGGAAAATCTCAAACTTCGGATTTCCTGCATTATCGGTATGCACAACAAGACCTCAGTTTGATAGTTTCCGGTTTTTTTTTATTTTTTAATATTTCTCACTCTATATAAACGATAGCCTTCATTTGGCACGAGAATATGCTACTATATACTACTTCCGAGAAACGAACAGTTTTCCGAGAGCGTAGCTCGAGGAAAATTGTGAGCTTTGACGAAAAGATAATCTCCAAGGGCAAATATCTGAGCATATTTTCGTGCCAAATGGAGGCTTATTTTCTTATTGACTTAGTGGGACGGCCGGACGGGAAAATATTTGGCTTGAGGCCAGGACGTACGGAACGAGAGCAGAATATTTTTCCGTCCGGTCCGACCTAACTCAGTCAATAAGCATTTTATCATATGATCAATTAGTATTTTAAAAATTCCGTTTGAACCTAAATATGACGCGACTGCGCAACATCAGACGGCCGCGCGAGGGACAAAAGAGATTCCACAATAAAAGCTGGTCACTTATTAATAAGTGACCAGCTTTTATATTTCTTCACTTCGGAATCCGGCAAGAATTGGCTCACAGTTCATCGAATAACAAGAATCATTGTCTCATTTCCGATTTAATGAGTACACAATTACAATTTATGCTAACGAGAAAAGTTGAAAAAATAAACATGGGTCGTGAAAACGATCCGAAAATGTGAATTGAAGAAGTCATTGACAGGCAGAAAAGTCATTCCATACAAATCTGACAAATAGGAGTAGTAGTAGAAGTAGTAGAAGTAGGGGTCATGTGATAAATTGCGTTTATTACCCTTCAAATATATTTCGCAACACGCGCAGCTTTGAAAATTGGGGGATATCACTTGGATGTCCCCCAGTTTAAGCTGGGGCATATACTTTCACGTGACGCGTTTAGACCAATCGTGCGAGATCGAAAATATTTGATAATAAACCTTCTAAATCTGTTGTTTCTTAATAACTGACCTTTGGTTGGTCTGCCATGAACTTTATGTTCAGCATCATATATGTTTCCATCAGTCTGGTATCCCACAGTTCCGTTCTCCCAGCCGGGCATTTTGCCGGTATCGTAACCCTCAATGACTATTCCTATTGCCATCATAATCTGCTTTCCAGTTTCCAGGATGGCGACCTCCAAAGATGAAAAAGCGATAATCATAGTAAAAATTACAATGGTCTAGTTATTCATTTATTTATTCATTTTTTATTTCAGTTATTACAACACGAAGAGAAAGCTCCTTGCAATACCATCGATCACGCTACAAAAACAATATGCGATACTTACACGACTAACAATACTTTCATTACTTACAATCATAATATACTGCACTCTACAAATATACTTACTTCTTTGCTGCACTGACTGCATTGACCACCGTATGCTTTTTCTATGGCATGGTTTCTTGTGGTATACCATAGGATAACCCACGCGCCTAAAGGCTTGCGTGTATACCAAGAATAAACAAGTCACCCGTGGAATATTCCACGGTATACCACTGGAATGCGTTTCATAACTAGTCTTTCGCTTAAGGAAGAACCTAAGCAATGATTTTCTTCACTGTTCCATGGATTGTCGTCACCCACCTCAAAATGAGGAAACTCTGGTGAAAGACTTTTGAGATATCTTGCTCCAGGCCAATGTCTCTTGCTAGGTCCGCATTCTGGACATCGCTTTGCATCTTCTTCACATGTTAAATGATTACCTTCTATTCTGATACCTGTATGCGCCTCCCACGCCTCGGAGTAAGAAAAATTTAACGGATTAATTGCATGTCCATGTAAAACTACACTTGACCCGAACATGACGTGAAGCTGCATAAATGTTCAATTGGTCATTTCCGAGTTGTCTTTTTTTATTGTCTCTGTCAAAACGAATCTTCCTACGAAACCATTCATCATTCTCGTAAAAATTAAAGGCACAAAGTAACTCGCAAATGGCCTGTTGGAAAACAAGCCACCATATTTTATTTATTGTTTTTGACTGAAATAATAACTATGCGTAAAATTAAGGAAACAATCAATGACATAATCGTATAATCCACAACATATTTGGAAGTGGATCTGGAAGTTGCTTTCCCAAGCAATCACCTCTAGCCCAACTGGACACATGATTCCATTGTCAAAGGCACCCTGGAATTTAAAGGTCGAATTAAGAATCTGACTGATCATTTTTCGGTTTCCACATGTTTCTTGAGCCACAGGATCGTCTTTTTCCTCATCTGCGCACAGATATGAAACAGGCAAGAAATAGAACGGTAAATTAATTCATCTAATTAGTGTTCATAAATTATATTGCTACAGATAAACTCTGAAAACCCCACAGAAACTAATAAAATATATTGTATTGTATTGTATTGCGATATATTGT
Organism: Micromussa lordhowensis; assembly: GCA_964020085.1. NCBI lineage: Eukaryota > Metazoa > Cnidaria > Anthozoa > Scleractinia > Lobophylliidae > Micromussa > Micromussa lordhowensis. The sequence continues at coordinate 4,479,758 of OZ026600.1, read as the reverse complement.
ATTTCGTTTCACTGCATTGTATTGCGTTGTATTGTATTTAAAATGGAAAGTATGTTTACACGGCCTGGTATAAGCACGAGATATAAAGTTACGAAAGTTTGAAAATTTAAGTAAAACTAAGTCACAAGTAAAGTTTTACATAGTCATTTCTCAAACTCATTAATTAATCTCAACCGTGAAGGAGGTTTGGATACCCGGTCTTAATTAGCATAGATTTTGACGATTTTACTTCTCCTTTAACTCCATAACTTTTGTTTCGATTGAGAAGATATGTCAAACACTCGAGAGAGTGTTTCATCGGCTATCCAAACATCTATTTCGTCAAAAATATTCCGCTGCGAGTCGTACTTTTAACTCTCCTCTCGGTGTTTGGATATCCCGATTAAACACTGTCTCTCGTGTTTGATATATTACTTCCGAACTCTGCTAAACTTTCTCGGGCGTTTGAATCCGGCTTGGTCAACAAAAGAGCAAATGAAAAAAAGTCCATGCAACGCGTGCGATAATATTGGCGGGAGGACTGGATACCATGCAAATGAGAAGGTCCATTTGGGGATCTGGGACCTACATCGTCTGGGCTCGTGGCCTAATCTATCTATTTAAGCTGGAATAACTTTTACAGAGGTGAACATCAAGGTAACACTGATAAGCTTTTACCTGGCCCAGGAAGAAAATTTCCATACTTCGCGAAGTATTCCCTATCAAGGTCGATAATTAAAAATTCCAACAGCATTACCTACAAGCAAAAAGTGGGAAGACCCTATAATGATATAAATAATAATAAAATAATAACTAAGTGTCATATGTATTTAGCACTGTTGTACTAATGTTTTAAGTAACCTTATAATGCTTTAAATGCGTCTCTCTTAAGAACAAGTATCAACATTTCCCGTGAAGTTAAGCTATTAGAAACTGTAAAGATTACAGAACCTTATTAAGACTCTCAACTAGGAATTTTTTTAAGAAACAGAGTACAAAGCGATTAGTTAGTTTTACTGTAATTGGATTCCGTTATTTCTGTTTTCTACTGTATAAATTGTAAATAACTAAATTCGTTTTAGTTTGTAATTGTAATTAATGTAATTTAACAGGGAAAAGCCATCCAGTGGATCTGTAATTAATAAATCATTATTATTATTATTATTATTATTATTATTATTATTATTATTATTATTATTATTATTATGATTGTTATTATGAAGTAAAATTGTTCGTCAAAATAACCTGGGCCGGGTTGTTCGAAAGCCAGTTAACGCTAACCCAGGATTAAAAGTTAACCGAAGTATTAATTTTTCTTGTTTAAAAATGTTTTTCGCTGCTTGTGTTTTGGGTAGTCAGAGATTATTCAAACTCAAAACCGAAGGATAAACAATATAAACAGACAAACTCACCAAAGGGTTGCAAATTCAAACTCAAAATTCTCGCTAACCCAGGGTTAGCTTAACCGGGCTTTGACCAACCCGGCCCAGATGTAATTCATGTGTTTCCTAACCCTAAAAATCAGTGCTGTCAGCTTGGGTTCTTTCAACAAAGTCTACTGAATGTATTCAATAAAAGTCTTTATGTCGTCTGCTAGTTTGATTTGCGTTAAGTATGGACTCGTTTAGGTCAGTCAAGGGTGAAGGTGGATTGATTGCTGCCGTCGTATTACCGTCGTGCTCTAGGCTCCCATTTTGACCTTTGCTACTTTATACAATGGATCGGGATTGTGCAAGAATCAAGAGATAGTCAGGCACTTTCGTTTCAGTGCCAATTCTCGAAACTCGAAGCTCAAGCCTCGAAACTGGATTTTTGATTACCAAAGCATCTAGGATAGAGCCAGTCGAGTTTGGAGTCGAGACTGTCAAGTTACCTTTGAACAGAACTGAATGCGGTGCTTGCTCGTACCTGTTCTTTTTCTTTCTTTTTCACAAGTCCAAGTAGCTTGGCAACGCTGTAGATGATATTAAGAGGGACTGGTATTGGATCGTAGCCATCGTATGTCTGAATTGTAACCGCGGATTTAAATGACCACTCCTTTAACGAGTTGTCCTTAAAAAAAATCAAACGTACAAAGACGAACATATTTTACAATCAACTTGGAATCTAGTTAGTTTAACTCGATCGTGAGATTATAATTAACAAATAAATAGGCAACGGGAAAGGGAAATACAAAATCACTCTTAAAAATGCTAATAAAGAGCTAAAGAGAAAATCAAGAATCGAGAAAATACAAAGATCATTGCCCCTAGCTTTGGAGTGTTATGTTCATATTGTAATAATGCGACACATATATAACTTTGTAACCAGTGGTAAAAACATTGAAGTTCGATTTGGGCAGACCTGATTCCAGTAGTACACCTGTTAGTTTTTGTTTTGATTTTGATAAAGGGAGAAGGCAACATGGAGTTAGTTAGACTTTGTAACTCTTCCTGAAGCAACGACACCAGGTGTAGGCTACAATGTGTTTCTTCTAGTAGAAAGGTCATAACTGCATACTCACGAATGGAATTCAACTTAAAGTAACCCGCTCGATGTAGATCTGTTTGCTTGCCCTTCTTGTCCTTGCACCTTCCACAGCCTTCTGTTATTATCTTACCTTTATTCGTTGATAGGTGTTAGATAGCAAGGCTATCAACATATTGATAAGAAGAATGGCTCCCATGATGAGAAAACCGGCATAAAGGATTCGCGCAAGGCTTTCTGAAGGAAAATCTGTGGCCTTCAATGGATCAAAATCTTCTGCTATTCCTAGCAGAGACCAGCCTAGATAAGTTATCATCGTCCACCAACTGCAAAATAATGACATTCTTAAGTTTAAACTTCGTAAAGGGTTTTGGATTGGCTTGTAAACGAAACGAGCTACAGCAGTGTTGATCGTTTTTCATACAATACGTTTTTCATTTGGTGGTTTTAATTCAGCTAATTTAGCTCCATTTACTAGTGGAAGGCTATGAAGTTGAAAGTTGAACACGAGAAGAGATATTCCATATCTACAAGCAACCATGCATTATTTTGTTTATTACATAGACATACTACTTAATAACGAAATGTTTGACGATTTTCCGAAGATTTCCGACCACTTTCCGAAGATTTCCAAAGATTCTTCAAAACTTGTCCGAAGGCCACACGAACGTTTCTGAACAATTTCCGAACATAACCTAAGATTACCGAAGATTGGCGAAGAGTTTTGAGATACACCAACAAATTTAATTACAGTTTTAAAAGGGTCAAACATGATGTCAGTGAAGTCATCGATATCTTTACTAGTGAGGATATGGATAATACGTCACCCGAGTCCCGGATGTGGTTTCGTATGAAGTTTTCTATTTTCCAGTTAATAATACACATGAAAAATTACTCGATTCTGATTGGCTGAGAGCAGTCCAGTTCAAGTGTAACACCAGTGCAAAAAATGTAACACCAATGCAAATAACACATCGTAATTCTGGATAATGATCGGCAGAAAGACAATGAGAAATTTTGTAGGCCAATGATATCATGTAAAGCAATGACAAAAATTTTGTACGGAAACTCTGAAAAAAGTTTTCTCGAATGCGAAAAAATGGCTTCAAGAAACATCTTCTGGCAATTTTTTCTGCGGCTCGTGCAATTTCAGCTTTTTGAAAAACTCACTCGTGCAAATTAATTCCAAATTGAACTCGAAACCGTATGATTACCTACACTGTACACAAAACACTCATGCCTATATAGTAAGAACCTATTATAACACGTCTCTCTCTTTCTTTAAATACTTTCCGACTTTGAGCCGCAAAGTGTAAGTAAGTAAGGAAGTAAGTTAATAACATATCTACCATGTTATGGAATCTAGTATACGACAGGGGTTCACTCGCACACTTACCATGAAATTCCTGATTTTTTACAAACACTGCAAAATAAGTAAAAAAGTTAAATAAATAGACATGACTGCTGGAGTGAATTAAATCACCAGGTTTTTATATCGTAGAAATCATAGCAATTAGAATAAAAGATATTCAACTATCGACTCATTTAATTTTGTTTACTAGGGTATTAAGAATTTATTAACGATTGCTGGGTGTAATTTGTTGCCATGGTCAACCCCGTGTCAACCTCTGTGTAATCGCATGCGTACTATTT
>OZ026600.1:4410660-4470660 GCA_964020085.1 Micromussa lordhowensis | reverse complement strand
GTTTGATAACACTGGACTACCTACTTTTATGTCGAAACAATTGATAAAGCTGCTCATTCAAATGAGGCTCCCTTACTTTACAAGAGAAACAAACCTCGTTTGAGTGTCAATTCAGCTCTCCGCTACATTTGAAATTGCCATGGGAATCGCTTCCGCCTTTTTGACCGAATTCCTCGTTTTTTTTATCACTTTTTTTCAGCAACGTACGTTGAAGAATTAGGACCTTTTTCATGCTACTTATTAGACGCATGAACTGCGAGACACTGACAACTCACGATATTTTACGACAGCCGAGTTCGATAATTGTTTGATTATTCAATCACTAAGTTTGTTTTCATATTTAAATCATTCCCTGACAGCTCAGGGAAGATATCTGCTGCACAGGAGCCTGGCTACATATTACACATGAGCACAACATTATTTGCAGCAAACACATTTAGACGGTATTACGCATGAGCAGACCATTATTTGCAGGTCACGTGGTGGGCTCTCGGGCAAAGAAAAGGATGAAACAAATTCATCGAGTGGTAATGCTATTTACCTGAGAAGCATCGCTCGGTTTTGGTTTTCTAAATATGAAAATAAAACCAAAAAAGATAATCAACAACTTGGGCAACTCAACAGCTTCATCTAGTGTGCGAAATGGCTTTTTTATTCAAAATCACTCATACATATAGAGGATATTACATAACCATGAGGAGATACGAAATTTCTCTGTGTAAGTAGTAATTCTTGAAAGCTGATCGTTTTCCATCGGATCGTATCAAGGTAAGGAACAGTCCGTTGGACATTACGCTGCTGTAAGATCATTTTAAGCGATGTGTCAAGAACTTAGCATATTTAGGGTCTATTCAGTCTGTTTATTCCACACAGATTGTTATTTCGGGTAATTCGCATATTCAGGAACCGTTAAATGTCCAGCGATCTATTTTACCTATGAGTAAACGTCACTTTTTGGGTCTGAAACACTCTGATCAAGTGACTTAGAAGCAGCCACATTCCGTTCGAGTGTTGAAAATATTTTTTAGTGACTGCAGAGAATTGAAACGAGTGAAATATTTTTCAACGCGAGAAAAGATCAAATTTCGTATCTCCAGGCGGAGATGAAATATCTATTCATTGTCTAAACACAAACGAAATACGAAACCATTTCACCTGTGCTGCAAAAGACGCGATTTATTATGTAACTATGGCAACGGTGGTATTTTCATGTGGGAAAAATTGGGAAAAACTGTGCCGAGGTCTTGGGTACGGCCCGACGTTCTCAAGACCGAGGATACAGTTTTCCCAACACAGACCGACCAAGGCAGACAAATAACGTGTTTATTTTTTTCTCTACGGTATTGCCTTAAAGGCAACTTTTGCGTACGCGTGCGTTTGACATTTCTGGCGCAAAAAGCAATAAAATAGCTTGAAAAGTTGTCAAAGTGTTCAATGCTTCCACTTTACGTTGTTTTACGGCGTAACAAGAAGCTTGAAAAGTTGCCAAAGTTGGAAATTAAGGAGTGGTCCCTAACTCGAGAATCAGGACCGCTGAAGCGCGCGCGATTATTAGTCAATTAGTCAAGGACTTGGGATTCTGGCCCGCTGAGAAGCTGGAGAATTAAAGTAAAAAGTGTTATTTTAACGTGTTAAGAACCTTTAAGGTCTCCTGTTAAGTATTGTTTTACACTGTTTTACCTTGAGGGTTTGCTTTTCACCTTCATCGCTATTTCTTTCTTCAAGTTCCCTGCCTGAATCTGAATATAATGGTATTAAAATGATTTGCGTCAAGTTCACTATAAAAGTAATAAATACAAAGTAAAACTAAGGGAATAAAAAATAAATTAATTTAACAATTTTCTCTGTAACGTATACTTTTGGGCACTCATTGTCCAGACGTGACAAATCATTTACACAAAAATGTGTCGCTAATAGCGACGTTTCTTGTTTACAAACATTGACGTCTTTTGATATTCAAAAATTTGCCAGCCACTGAACAATAGCATGCATTGTTTCAACAGCCAACAAACCTCTGGTTGGCACAATAATAACAATTGGTGACGTACTGAACGAGAAACATCCCTATTAATATGAAACAATGATTTTTTATGGTTTGTGTCAAATTATTGTAAGCTTAGAACCATGTTTTTTTGCATTTCTTCTTAGTAATTTATTCTTCTTCTTTCACGAAGTTAATTCAGGATTGCTGCTTCTGACCCAACAGCTTCCTCTTCGGTAAAAACTTCTCTTCCCTGTTTTTTTTTGCTTACAAAATTATCTTTAAATAGGAGGAAACCTGAAAATAATAACTTTGCTATGAAGATAGAAAAACACTACTCTGAACTTTTCAAGATGCACAAACGTGACATAGATCCTTTAAGACCGTATACATTTGCACGACGGAAATTTTTCCTTCCATTACATTAACTGGAGCAGGGGTGCTATCTATTTCAAAAGGTTTCCAAATGCGCAGGCTACTTTGATTGAGATTGTGAAGCGTGACAGTTTTATTGTGAAAGATCGATGACTGGATTATTTGTTTTGTATCACTGTCCATCTTACCACAACATGAGAGAATTCTTGACCTCCTTCCTCGAACAGTTTTATCTCTGCTCTTTCTTCGCATCAGGGAACACACAGCAAACAGGACTGGAGAGAACATCAAGTCAAAAAGACACCAGAAGATAAACAGCGCTCGCCACCTTTTCCATTCGGTCTTAATCAAATCGCGACCATACCATTTGCGTTTCATTTCTGTATCTACTACTGGATGAGTAAAAAACTGCGGAGAAGTGAAAGAAGATATTTTTTATTGTAACATTATCGCCATTCATCTTTATAACGCTCCTGCCGTTTTGCAAAATCCAAACAGTTTGATTCACTGTATTAATATAAATTGCGCAGCACTCGCCGGCCATTTTGGATTTGTGTTTTAGGAAAACTCGCGATTTCAAATTCCTCCGGTTTAAAGTGAGGGTTTTACGGTCCCGCGAATGTCCGCGCATTTATTTGCCTGTGCACCCTTTTTGGCACAGGTCCAGTTTTTGATTGTTTATGAATCAATCGTAAGTAAGTTAACTCATTTCGTATGTAAATAGCCGTAAAATCATCAACCGTAAAATTAATCGCACGGGTCAAAACTAAATTCAACGGTCGACAGCGTCGGTAAAATCCACTGAAATCTTCAGAGAATTTTGGTCATCCGTAATTATGCCACGACTAGCTATAGCATGTGATAAATGAGCATCATCTGAGTGGGGCTTTTAAAGCATGAGCATTGATAAGAAGCGAACAAAAGAATTTTGATTTAAAGTACATAAACTGAACCGTGAAAACCTCCCTTGAGTGAGCGTTTTCGAAAAGCATGTAAAGCCATTATTCTACACATTAAACCTTTTTTTTTGGTGCTGTTCTCGCTGCCGTAGAATACAGAAGCCTTTGCTAATAATAGTTGTAGTTGTCATACATCACCATAACGGTGACCAATTTAAAACAAAATGTTAGCAAACAAAAGTTAGCACCTTTTTTTGTTGCAAGTGAATGGCGTCATCTAATATCTCGTCCAAATCATCCCCAAACTCTTCACGCCTACGCTGATCAGATTTCAGTGGATCAAGCAAACGGGACGTGAAATTCTCTACAGAGTTTGCTAACTGATTAAATCTGTTTTCATCGGGTCCCTTACTGTCTGCCAACCTACGAAGTTCAGAGTTTACCTAAAAGTCGAACGAAAAGAGGTAATTATAAAATTATAAATAATTATTACTATACAATTATAACTGTAATACCACAAGGGCGTCTGCAGACAAGAAATTTAGTTGTCGACAACTATTTGTTATCGACCGTGACTAAATACTAATAGTTGCCGACAACTACGTTTTGACCGGCCATTTGTGTGGAAACCATTGGCTATTTAGCTGTCGACAACTGTCGAAACATGTAACACATTTGAGCATAAATATTGGAATTGGGTAAGGCTTGAATGGAACCCTTATTTCTGAATTAATTTATGGATGGTGCAAAATCGACTTAAGTTAGATCAGGATAAAACCGAGGTACTGGTGTTTTCATCGTCCTATCGCCCAAAACCGGATTTGCAGGATCTAACCATTGTTGAGGAGATTGTTAGCTGCTCTTCAACTAGACATTGGAGTTTCACTTGATGATTCCATGTCCATGGTTCCTCATATTACTGCCGTGTGTGTAAGTTTCTTACGTAACTTTTGTTACACCAGGTATCACGAGATCTCAGTAATAAGTTTTATTGACCAGGAAAGCTTTGATGCTCAACCGTCAAAGCGTGTTTTTACTTTTTTAAATGTGGCTCGTGTGATGCAACCTATGTGGGCCATACTGGCCGACACTTAGTTTAATGCATTGTGGAGTATTAAAACTTTGCCATCAGAAAACCCGCCAAGAAATACTGATATGATTTGAATCCAAAGAATCTTGAAACCCAGTTCACCATCCTAGACTGCCTGACATCATATTAGATGCTGTATATCAGGGAACTTAAACCAACTATTTAAAATACTCAGTCAGACTAGACCAAGGCAAAATCGTTTCCATTATTCTCATTTGAAATTATACCATAGTAAATACCATAGTATTTATTTCTCTTTCATTAGTACTGCTTTCATAATATATGTATGCCTTTTATTACATATGAACAAAATAAAAAATAAGTTTATCCTCTTACTCCTGATTGAACTACGTCCTCTCAAATGGGAAATGGGCGCCGCAAAGAACTGAGATTGTTCACCGCAATGCTACGTCATAGTCATAGTCATAGTCATTTTTCTTGGACAACTCTGTCCAAGGGGGAAAGGTGCATGAGGTTATCCCTATGTAAAGCACCAACCCATGAGACAAGGCCAGACCACAACACCGGGAACTACGTGCCCTACTCTTTTCGATAAGTGTGTGGGTTCTTTAACGTCCCCTGCTAACCATGTAACATTGAAGATGCAGGAGACGGGGCCTACGGTTTATAGTCCTTATCCGAGAAGACCTGAACATCTAACCATTTGCAGATGAATTTACAAAGGCAGCTCATTCTCCTCAGTTATTTTAAGACCCTGAGTGTTGGTCCGGTCTGGGGCTCGAACCCTCGACCTTCCGCACAGCAGACTGGCGCTCTACCAACTGAGCTAACCATGAGGCGGTTGAGCTAACCATGAGGCGGTAAAGATTAAGACGTAGAGATTAAGACCTGCTCAGTCAGCTATTGACGTTTTTACGGAGCTTGGAAGTTGTGTAACACTTTACACCTTCATTTTTGAACAAAAAAGAACTACGCACCTTCATCCCCATCAACAGGGAGTTGGATTCACAATATTTGAGGGCCCTTGGCTTAATTGCATTCTCAATATCCTCATATGCACCATGTTTTATCTTGCCCAGCAAGTAGTCTTCAAATTTCTTTTCCTTGCTCCGTTGGTCTTGTTCATCTGTATAGTTTAAAAATTGTGTTACGATACATTCGATTAAATTAGTTTTAGTTTTACTTTATCGAAAAAATAATCGATGCTTATGAAAAGAGAACCTCAGAGTTAGTAATGATACCAACTTCCAGCACTAAATCTCGCATAGAAGTTAACGAAGCGTTGATAAAACAACATTGACATTTACTGTTGTTGTTATCGTCGCTTTTTTACAAACAACGGTGACCGTAACGTCATGAAACACATCTATGTACTGTCCGAACTCAAACTGACACTTGGACAAAAAAATCAATGTAAAACCCAAGTTGCCACAATGGCAAATTTTGTTATTCCTCTACGGTTTCACTCCTCTTTTTAACCAGTTCGTCATAAAATTACTACTCAAGAAGCTCAAATTTTCTTTCTACTTCCACCAGAACAGGCGACAAAAAAGCGTTTCTTATTTTAGGAACCGTGCTCGCCCAAGTCCGCGTACTTAATTATGCTTAGTAGTAGTTTAAAACCAGTTGTGGTTTGATTCTTTGCGCTACGTAATTCTACACGAGGGATTTTTTTCGCACACTTACCCTGCTCCACAGGCTCTTGAACGTTTCGCTTTTTGCAACAGTGCATGGCAAACCTACAACACGAATGATAGATAATTAAAACTAAAAAACTACATCATTGGATAATGCAATTAAAAGAGTTTTTATTGACTAAGCTATCATGGTATATTTACATAACAATTATTCCATGAGCGCGCGCTGGATATGAGATGGTAAATAACCAACGAGCAAGTTGATGTGGCAAAAACAACAAGTGGGAAATCACATGACATAAATTTGAGCAAAGCAAGCGAGTCTGCTGGACGAAAATTACAATCATGTAGCCGGCATTCAACGGACCAAATGAAGGAAATGCAACCTTGGTCAGAAAGTTTGACAAGCGTTTAAGTTTAAGTCATTAAGTCAATATTGGGCACTTACACAGCAATAAAAGCTTATTGTCACAGTTGATCGATAAAGCAAGCAGAAGAAGCAGCTGCATGCACTTTCCCTTTGTGGAATGTTAATCGCGGGAAAAAGCCAGTCTTCTCGTCAGAAGGTTACCGTAACCGTAATGCCACACAGTCTAAAATGTTCAACGGCATTCAACGGCAAACAGGCGCTTAGACCTGGTTTTCTCAAATATTTTACTGAAAACTGATGGGACTGATATTGGTGATATTGGTCTATTATCTTTGTCTTGTGTGGAACCTTTCTTAAAGACTGGCGTTACTTTGACTTCTTTAACTCCTAGCCTTTAAGTTGTTCAGTGCAAATTACTATAAAAATTTAATTTCACTAATAACGCCAGTCGCCTAAAAGTGACGAGCTAAAGAAGCCGTGTACCTGAAACTCGGAGCAGTAGATCATGCGTAACGTATTATGTGAAGTGACATTTATTTACGTGCGCATTGAAATTTTTAACTTATTATTATAGTACTGAACATGTTGTCAACAGAGTCAAAATTGTTAACTTTAAATTTTGGAAAAAAAAAATCTCGGACCGACAAGAAAATAGCTTATTTCATTCTAAAAACAAAATGAATATTAGGACAATACAGGCGAGCATGCATATTTTACTTGCTCAATTTGAAAGCCTGTCATCAGTCATTGCTCTCATTGTTCAAGTTCCATCACCCACGCAGTGTGAACCCACTTGTAAACAACCTAGCAAGTTAGTTACTTCTTTTTCGTAGCTATGTCCCTTTTGGTATCTTCTTTGTTGTTAATTTTATCTGATTTCACGCGGAATTATAAAACGTCTGACAATAGTTCTTTCACATTTTTCAGTGAGGCGATCTTGCGTAACGGCTCATGGATGTTCTCTTGAAGATGCCCAAATCACTTCACCCCCAAAACAGGCATACTCTCCGCCAGACAAAAAATCTAGGAGGATGACTGGCTTCATACCTACTAACTGCAGCGAGCTTGAAGTGATTTCGAATTTAAGTACGAGAGAAGCGTACACACGCATGGAAGCTCACATCAATCAAGATCCAGATGGCAACTGCTGCACTTTTGAAGCTGATGGCCGAGTGAAATTGTGGAAAGCAACTGTGTTGCCGGTGAAGCTTACGAAGACTAAGAAAAGTACGATTTTCTTCCACGCTGAAGGACTGAATTTGGAATATTAACCGATGTTAACCGAGTTGGCCTTGTTGTGCGTGTCAGTGAAAACAATTTGTTATTAAACCTCCTAGTTATATTAACTACAACAGTTACTGATTAACATAATTAGGACACTTCAATATTTTTTTTCCGCAATCGTAATGGTGTGTTGACGAAATCTTCTAAGCGATATCTATATACATATGCTTGATAAACTAGGTGTTTGTATTGACCTCGTGAACTTTACTACAGGGTTTGTTTTCGTACGGTGTCACCCTATGCCTTACTACAAAGCTATTGCGCCGTTTAAACCGCTCATAAATTCAAAATCTTCCAATTAGTAGCGGTAATTACTGAGATCAAACGCAATGTGATGAATTTACCGTTGGCTTTACTATGTTTCGCTATAGGAGCAAGCCTTAACGATAGCAATAAAGCACTACGTGTGAATGTTCTGAACTGGCGTCAAGATACTGATCTATCATGATCACAAGCATTAGGGTGGATTCGAAATTTAGTATGCATCATAGAACGTTATATATTGTAATAGTTCAGCCAGCTAGACAACGAAGACAAATAGTTCAAAATGTCTGAAATGGTACTAGTAGGGCTACCTGACATGCTAACCAAAATGATTGCCCACAGATTGCAGGCTACCAGTGTAACACGCTATGGGTCATTACTTGAGTCGCCGAAGGTATAGAAAAACAAATTCACAGAGTTGTTTACCCCCAAGTGCTAGTTCAGTCCATCATCAAGAGCCCTCAGAATATTTCAAAAGAGTAAGACAAATCTGAACTTACCCAACCTGCAGCAACCCAGCGATTTGTAAATGTAGCCGATCAGATTAACACCTAACTAGAAGAGGACAGAAGAAAGCCGACGCTGTTGTTCATAGGAATTTTGTGTTGAAAGAAAGGCTTATTGTCACAGTTGATCGATAAAGCAAGAAGAAGAAGCAGCTGCATGCACTTTCCCTTTGTGGAATGTTAATCGCGGGAAAAAAACAGTCTTCTCATCAGAAGGTCACCGTAACCTTAATGCCACACAGTCTCAAATGTTCAACAACATTCAACGGCAAACAGGCGCTTAGACCTGGCTTTCTCTTACTGAAAACTGATGGACTGGTGATATTGGTCTATTATCTTTGTTTTGTGTGGAACCTTTCTTAAAGACTTGCATTACTTTGACTAATTTAACTCCTAGCCTTTAAGTTGTTCAGTGCAAATTACTATAAAAATTAATTTCACTAATAACTCCAGTCGCTTAACTTTAACTTGAAATTGGAAAAAAAGATCTCGGACCGACAAGAAAATAGCTTATTTGATTATAAAAACAAAATGAATATTAGAACAACACAGGCGAGGATGCAAATTTTACTTGCTCAATTTGAAAGCCTGTCAGTCATTGCTCTCATTGTTCAAGTTCTATCACCCACGCAGTGTGAACCCACTTGTAAACAACCTAGCAAGTTAGTTACTTCTTTTTCGTAGCTATGTCCCTTTTGGCATCCTGTTTGTTGTTAATTTTAACTGAATTCACGCGGAATTATAAAACGTCTGACAATAGTTCTTTCACATTTTTTTCAGTGAGACGATCTTGCGTAATGGCTTTGGATCTTCTCTTGAAGATCTTCTCTTGAAAATTCCTGCACAAGCAGGGAGTGAAAAAAAAAATCGTGCAAGCTGAAAATAAGTGGACAACCCGGGGTTACTCCCTTATATGGGCTATGTACGCATGTACAGCCCCAAAGGGTATGGTTTTTAGCCCGTTATGGTTATAAATTATAAATAAGGTATCGATTTTGGCCACTTTGGTCATGACTAGACGATGGGTTTTGAACTTTACTCTTGATATGGGTAAGTTTAAAAGAAGACGCTTCTTTTTCATCATTATCGAAAAGAATGTTAACAAAAGCCCTTTACAAATTATGTTAAAGGCAATTTAACATTGGTCTGAGCTAGGAAATTAATTATAAGGCGGGTCTGAAACAGGGTTTTGATTTAAGTGCCAGGTGATAAATAGGGTAGGGAAAATCGCAGATTTTGGACATAAATTGGGAAGCGGCCGCACGGCCTCCATTTTTCTGGGAGTATCCCCCGGGGATGGAAAATTAGTGCCTAAAATCCTAACAGACTTTGACCAATGGTGAGCGGATGTAAATTCCACAGAGGGGCGGCCAATTGCATAATTTCCCGTCACGCTAACACGGAAGGCGGATCAAAACATTTCAAATAAAGGCTGGTTTACACTAGGTAAGCGCATAAGCATAAGCATAAGCCGACATGCGCAGAAGCAGTGTGATGCTGATAATTAGCTCCCTTAGTTATGATAGTTTCCAAACAAAAGGCGCTACTTAGCAGCACTCTTCTGCGTCTGCGTATGTTGCTTATGTGAAAACCTGTGCGCTAGTGAGAACTAGCCTAAAGCGATCAACAATACTATTATCAGTTATGGGTGGACAAAATAGCAAAAGTAAGCAATGTAGCAGTGCATGCTTTGGAAACTACTTTTCGTGAACCTAACTTAACTTGACTGAACTGAACTGATTGAAATTTTGACGAATATTTCTCTCACGTCTTTCAAGGTATAGCAGCTGTTCAAGAGAAGACGTCGCAAGAACCGCAACTCTCACTACCAGAACAGGTATATTTTTCCACTCCCGACGTACTCCCTCGGAGGAAGCCTGGCTACAAACCTACTAACTGTGGTGAGCCTAAAAGAGTGATCTCGAATCTAAGTACGAGAGATGCGTACAGACGCATGGCATCTTATATCGATGAAGACCCTGGCAGGAACTGCTGCACTTTTGAAGCTGATAACCAGGTAAAATTGTGGAAAGCAACTGTGTTGCCGGTGGAGCTTACCAATACTGATGTCAGCATAACTTTCTTCTACAACGAATTACTGCTGGAACTAGATGTACCATAAATAGTAACTAGGCGAGCCTTATGATGCGTTTCAGCGAAATGGATCTGTTTTCTAGAACTCCTAGTTATATTAACTTCAACAGCTATATCAAGAGACAACCAAATTCTTCCGAAATTATGATGTTATGTTAACAAAATCTTAGGAGCAATAACTAATGCTCAATCATCCACATGTTTGCATTGACCTCGTGTAGTTTACTTACAAGGCTTGTTTTTCGTATAGTAGGCCGTTGTGCCTTGCTATTAAGCCATTTCGCCTTTTAAGCTGCTTAGGAAAAAATTGAATCATGTGCTACTGGTCAGTAGTAGATTCAGTAATTGTTTAAACTGGTATAGTTAATCGAAGTTACAGTTGATTCTGTCCACCCCAAGTGTTTAGTTGGAATCAACATTAACATCCTGAGTACGTTATGTATTCTAACATCCCTTTCCCGCAAGACTAACGACGACAACAACAAATTGCTCAGATATTTCAGGTTTAGAGTCGCCGACGGACATAGAAATTGAAATGTCTCAGCAGATCTTTTTACTCCTTGCTTGTCTAGTCCTTAACCAAGACACCTAAGAACACTGATTTCAAAATACGGCCGAGATAAATCTGAAATCAACCAACCCACAGTAACTCATGCGATTACAGATCAATAAACATATTAACTCCCGAAATAAAAGAGAACGAAGAAAGCCAATGCAGTTCAAAGTGAAGTTTTCGTTGCAAGCAAGGCCTACTGTCACAGTTGATCGATTAAACAAGTGTTCGGATATTGTCACTCTCTTGCATATATAAGCATTGAAGAATGTACCAGCAGTCGATTCTGTTGTCTTAATTAACCTTGGTAATGTTTTAGCTGAAGTAAATGTATTTGTTCTGAGTTTTTTTGTAATTTCTTGCTCCCAGAGAGGAGTACTGTCACGCAAGTGGTAATTTGGTATGCAGATTTATGCAATTTAAAATAAAGGAAGAAAGCACTTTGCGTCGATCTTGCTCATTGAAGCATTAGTAGAAAAAACAGGTTAACTACTTTTGCATCACAATTTTCATCCGCAGGGAGAGTTTTGTTGACGTCAACTATAGCAATAAAACATGAAACTTCAATGGCCATCGAAAAACTACCGAAAACTTGATTAACAAACGCTCCTGTCATTTGCGTGCCAGCGGTTGTCTATAAATAATGTTCCAAGTCATTGAAGTCATTCAAATTGAATAGACAGGCCTCTGCACGTCAACACAGAAAGCGGAATAAAAAACCGCTTTCAACTTGGACAGAATATTATTTTCCTGCGGTTTCGCTTTCTCGTAATGAAGAAAGCAGAGCTGATTGAAATTTTGGCGAAGTCGCAAGAAAAGAGTTTGAATTGCGTCGATACTAAATTACAAGATCTCAAGAGAAGCATTTCTTAAGACCAGGGCGAATTGTGTTAATCAATACCATTCTCGGCTCCCAGAGATTATCGCTATGTAATGTTTACGCGCCAAATAATCCAACAAATCAGCTAGAGTTTATGCAGGAGCTAAATAATTGCATAATCGATAAAACGGAATTGACTGCGTTAATCGTTGGAGGAGATTGGAACTGCACGCTGTCAAATAAAGACAAATTAGGAGGAATAGCTTGGGCACCGACAATTTATAGGAATTTGGTCCTAGCGTCAATGGATATGTTTGATCTAATAGATATTCAGAGAGCGCGGCACCCTAAGTTAGGTAAATTTACGTATGAATCCAAAGCAAAAGGTATAAAATCTAGGATCGACTTCTTTTTAATGGCGAAAAACCTTACGAAAAGTGTAAAAAAGACAGAAATCTATCCATCAATAGAACCTGATGCAATTTATATCTCATTATCTTGGGTAAACGAAACCCCTAGAGGTCCGGGGTTTTGGAAATTTAATAACACCCTCCTAAAGGACGATAAATACGCTGTCATAGTTCGAGAAACTTATACTAACACTCTACGATATTACCATCAAGTTTCTGATAAGCGTCTCCTGTGGGAGCTAATTAAAATGGAGATTAGAAATACAACTATATCCTATACGAAGCACAAAGCAAAAGTGTCCAGAGACCGTGCAAAAGATATAAGACAACAGCTGGAACAGCTGGATGTTATTATTTGCAATGATTTTTTCGCCCCAGATATTGACCAAGTCCTACAACGTTATGATAGTCTCAAATCTGAACTTCAATCTTTATATGAAGATAAAGGAAAGCATGCTATGTTCAGGGCGAAATGTCGCTGGGTGGAGAACGGCGAACGCCCAACCAAGTATTTCTTTAACTTGGAAAAAAGAAATTATAACAAAAAGACCATCAGTGAACTCCGTCTGCAGGATGAATCTACGACATGTAATGAAAAAGAGATCCTTAATTGACCAAATCGAAGTTTACTTTAAGAACCTGTACTCATCCGAAAATACTCTCTCCCAGGAGGAATACGACCAATTTATCCATAGTCTAGAAATCCCAAGTCTTTCAAATGAGGATCGAGACAGTTTAGAAGGCCCCCTCACGCATGAAGAATGTAAACAAGTACTGGATTCTTTCCAAAACGACAAGGCGCCAGGAGTAGACGGATTTACTGTGGAATTCTACAAATTCTTTTATGATTTACTAGGAAATGACCTGTTGGCGTGCTTAAATGAGGCGTATGAAAAACAAGAACTTACTATCTCGCAACGAAGAGGCATAATTACTTTGCTACCAAAAGAAGATGGCTCGCTACTCCTTGATTTACATAACTGGAGACCGATAACGCTTTTAAATGTTGATACAAAGATAGCAGCGAAAGCAATTGCCAAACGACTAGAAACAGTTTTGCCAAATCTAATACATCCGGATCAAACAGGCTTTATAAAGGGTCGCTACATTGGGGAAAATATTAGACTCATTAGTGATGTACTGGACCTTACAAACAAACAACAAATCCCTGGTATCTTAGTAGCCCTTGATTTTCGAAAAGCTTTTGATTCTCTCGAATGGCCTTTCATAATGGAGACTCTTAACTCGTTTAATTTCGGCACAAGCATAAAACAATGGATCAGTACTTTTTACACCAACGTAGAGAGCGTAGTGATAAATAATGGATACTCAACCAATTGGTTTCAACCATCGAAAGGTGTGAGACAAGGATGCCCTTTATCGCCGTATCTATTCATCCTCTGTGCTGAAATATTATCTATCAAAATCCGCAGCGAACCGACAGTCAAAGGGATCAATTTGTTTGGAAATGAACTCAAACTTTCACAATTTGCAGACGATACAAATCTATTCTGCGCCGATTTAACGTCAGTGGAAAAAGCATTTAACATTGTCAACGATTTTGGAAAGATGGCTGGTCTACGGCTAAACGTGAAAAAGACGAAGGCGATCTGGCTTGGGAAGTGGGCAAATAAGAAAACCAACCCACTGAAAATTAAGTGGATGCGCAGTCCGGTTAAAATCCTAGGGATTCATTTCTCGTATGATGAGAAAAAAAACAATGATCTTAATTTCAATCTTAAACTAGGAAAGTTACAGACAAGACTGGATATGTGGAGGGCTAGAGATTTGACTCTAATTGGAAGAGTCCTAATAATTAAATCCTTGGGTCTCTCAAAAATTATTCATTCTATCTCAAACATTGAAGTTCCTGATGGTATCGCAGGCGCGGTGAGAAAGAATTTGTTCAATTTCATATGGAAAAATAAGAAAGACAGAATAAAACGAACCTCCCTATATCAGGATCTAGAAAAAGGGGGAATACGCATGACGGACGTAGATATTATGTTTAGATCTTTGAGACTTGCATGGATACCCCGACTCTTGACCGCGAGAGACTGTAATTGGTGCACTGTGCCATATCATCTTTTCAGAAAATTGGGGGACTTAAATTTTCTCTTAAGATGCAACTACGATCCAAAGTATCTCCCACAGCTGCCAATTTTTTACAGGAATATACTTGAATTCTTCAAAGAATTAAAAACATTATATGGGTACGATCAAGGAAGTGATTTAGTTTTATTTAATAACAGAGAAATTCTTGTGGATAACAAATCTGAATATTTCAATAATTGGGTAGAAAACGACATTATTTCGATTAAAGATCTGTTGAAAGACGATGGAAGTTACCTCTCATTCCAAGAATTTTCAGAAAAATTTGCATGCAAAACTAACTTCCTCCAATATTACCAGATTATTAGTGCCATACCGAATCAATTACTATTGAAAGCGAGACAAGTGGATTCGGTCAATAAAGAATACTTTACAAGTAATGACCATTTTTTTTATTTTAATAACAATCTCGGAATCAAACTAGACAAAGCGAAATCAAGAGACTTTTACCAACTACTCATTGCCAAAACCCACACAGGAGGCCACACTGGTCCCAAAAGATGGAGCGAGAACCTGTCTTTAAATGAAGAGCACTGGGGAAAGATTTTTAAGTCTCTGAGAACAGTATGCAAGGAAACGAAGCTAAGAGAATTTCAATTTAAGTTTATTCATAGAACTGTAGTGACAAAGGGAGAACTTTTCAAATATGGGATTAAACCGGACGATGAATGTTGTTTTTGCGGGGGAAAGGATTCCATAGACCATACTTTCATCCACTGTTCCTTCACAGAGTCTTTCGTACAAAAAGCAACACTTTGGTTCAATAAAGCAAACAATTCTCAGATCTCCCCAACTACTGAGGAGCTGTTATTCGGCATTACCACCAATTCGCCTGGAGATAACGTGATAAAGAAATTTAATTACACAACACTATTCATGCGCTACTATATCTATACCAGCAAATTAAACAACAAGGCTATTTCTCTTCACGACTTTATAGCTGCTGTACAACAAAGATACGTACTTGAAAATTCCTCTAATTAAACAGGAACTGAAATCTGCACCTTCTTTTGCTAGTATCTCTTCTATTTCCAAAGTAATGAAGTTTAAATAGTGCGGTACGATAAAAATGTAAGGTATAGTAAATTATTCTTAGCGTTGACATTGTTAATAATAATAACGATAAAAAACTTATATGGTTATGCAATTTAATAGAAGGAGCAATGTAAGCAGGTCAACTGTAATTTAATTAGCGCTATTGGATTGTAATATACTTATTGTAAGTGGTGCGGCAAGCTTAAGTAGAGTAAGTATAAGTAGAGTAAGTAGGAAGTATAGTGTAAGTGTAAATGTAAGTTTACAATATTAGTACTGTAAGTAGTGTAAGTGTTCTGTAAACAAAAAGTTGCAAAAAAAAAACAAAACAAAAAAAATGTGTGTATGAAGAATAATACTTTAGATAAATTTAATAAAAACTGGCTAATGAATAAGTAACTAATTACGCTAATTGCAATTGACTAGAAGTAGAAACATCATCTGTGTTAGTATTGTATAGTATAGTGTAGTGTAGTATAATACTGTTAAAGTCGTAGTAGTGATACTCAGTAATAATAGTAGTGGTGTAAGTATGGAATTGTAAGTAGTGTAAGTAACTGTTGTTGTACTGTAAATAATGTGAGTAGCTGTATTGTACTGTAAGTTACATAAGTGTCTTTATTTGTAATCTGTAAAGGTATCAAATAAAATTCTATCTATCAAAAAAAAAAAAAAAATTCTGAAGACCAGGAATATCATTAATCGTTACACGTTGTACAACAGTCCAGTACTAGTGGGAAATGCAGTCTTACTTTGGATCTGTCGAATTTAAACAAGTTCGTTTGGAAGCAGTCGGTTAGATATGAAGATATTCGTACGTAAGGGCTACTTTTTTTTTTCACCCTCGATCTCAAATCCGGTTATTATCACGTCGAAATATTCCCTGATCATCGGCAATATCTCGGTTTTTCTTGGCGATCTGACCTAGTTGTCAAATATTTTGTTTTGTTTTGGCTTGTCCTCAGCGCCTTATATTTTTACCAAGTTAGTGCGTGCGCTTGTTGGCTACTGGCGAAGTCTTGGTCGTCGTGTCGTTATGCTTCTTGATGACGGTATTGGCGGCGCTCATGAATTCATCACTTGTCAAGAAGTTAGTCGTCTTTGTCGTACCGATTTGGAAATGGCAGGTTTCTTTATAAACGGCCAAAAATCCGTGTGGACTCCATCTCAGGTTGGTGTCTGGCTGGGTCAGTACTGTTTAGATTTCAGTTGTTTCATCTCCATGCCGAGTGCTAAAATTACGAAGCTCAAGGAGAGCATTTCGCGCATCCTTTCTCAACGTTTTGTGACAGCCAAGGAACTCGCCAGCATTGCTGGCCAGCTTATTTCTATGCTTTTGGCTATTGGCAACACCGCACGGTTAATGTTTCGATCAATGTATTCCTTGATTTCGGAGCAAGTATCTTGGTTTTGCCCTTTTACTCTTGATGACTCTGTCAAAAGCAAATTAGTGTTTTGGCTTTCAAATCTGGATCAGCGCAATGGGCGTCCTATTTTTAATTGGTTCAAGTCCAGTACAGTAAGGATTGCTTACTCGGACGCGAGTGACGGCTATATCGTTGAACTTGGTCCTCAGGTGGCCGCCCAAGGCGTTTGGTCTTTTGACATGGCGAATCAAAGCTCGACGTTGCGTGAGATTTTAGCCGTTCGTAACATTTTGTAATAACTTGCACTCTTTGCAAAAAGTTATATATCTGCGAAACAGGTAGACGACTAGGCGACCGATTCCGAGAACACCTTCGCAACGTACAGAAAGACGATAAAGACGCTTCTAAACCGGTCGCTAGACACTTTAATCTGCCGAATCATTCTAAGCAACATATGGCAGTCTGCGGCCTCTCCCTAAATCAAGGAAGGACAGAAAGCCGCGAAACTCTTGAACAAAATTTTATTTTTCAAATCGACACTCTTAATCCTCACAATTTCAACGAACGCTTTTCATTCAACTAATTCATTCTGTTGTTTTTCACGTTGCCAGGCACCAACCAATAACGTAGCTCCACATTTCGGTATATAAACCACACGCAACCCACAATTCCTTGATTCGCTCCGACGAAGGGCTAACGCTCGAAACGTCAGCTTCCGAATCTCTTTACGGTGGCCAATAGTCCATGAGGCGAATGCAAGTCGAAAAAATATTTATTTGGGAAAAAAACGAAAGAAATACCGGCGAATGTCGCTACTCGATGACTATTACTAATAGTCCCCTAGTAGCGTAGCCAATCAGAATGCAGGATTTGCATTAGTCCACTAGTTGGGTGATACTAATTCACATTATCAACCCAGTTGATAAAACCAAATTATCACGCATTAATTTCAGATCCGCTCGCTTTTTCAATACAGGCTTTTGCACCAGTGATCTTGGCTCGTGTGCGAAATGTGGCTCTTTTTTTGTATTTTATTTGTTTTTGGGTTTTTACAGTTTTAACATGTATACAAACTACCTTACAACTTCTACATGCATAAATCTGTATTATAATATGTATTATAAATATTATACAATGAAAAGAATGCTACACTACAAGGATAAAATAAAATAAATCAATAAATCAATAAACTGAAATAATATTGTTAACAGGTTAACGTATAACGTATTGTTATAAGAAAAAAAAATTAGTTCAGCTATTGTTCTATTAGTTGGAGGAGGGGTTTCCATTTATTTTGATGGGCCTCAAGTTTGTTATTCTTTGTAGCTATAGAACGTTCTATTTGAAACGTATTTTTAATTCTTTCGAAAGTGATTTGAAAGATAAAGAAGTCTTATTGAGCTATACTTACTTTCTAATACAATGTAATTAAGAAGGATTCCGTCACTGTCATGATTAGGCGCGTCAAAAAGACCAAAAAAGATATCTTTAACATCGAGGAGACTTCAGTAAAAGTTACGCCCTGTGAATGTAACATGACAGTGACTTCATCCCAGAAAGCGTGCACTCTTGGACAACAAAAAAACAAATGTTCTAAAGTCTCAAGCTCCTTTCCGCAAAAATAACACAATGGGGAGTCAACTTTCTTGAATTTAAACAACATTTCGTTTGTATATAAAATTCTATTCAGAATTTTATATTGAAACTCTCTTAATTTGGTATGCAAAGTTGTTTTAAAAGGCAGTAAATAAATTTTCTCCCAATCAAGATGGAAGGTTTCTGTATTAAATGCCTCCTCATATTTTTTCATTGCAGTTGGTTTACAAGATATCTTAGAAACAAAAATCTGGTACAATGATTTTGAAAAGAGCTTATCTAAAGACTTTTTTTTACCATCAATACACAGGGCGAATCCATCAATACAGGCGAGGATGCATATTTTACTTGCTCAATTTGAAAGCCTGTAGTCATTGATCTCATTGTTCAAGTTCTATCACCCACAACCACAGCATGAAGCATGAAGTGATTTCGAATTTAAGTACGAGAGAAGCGTAAAACATACTATGTGCGATACGAAGTTTAGCATATATATTTATAGGTTTTGGAATTTGCTCATTTCCAGGTGGTCGTCTGTAGTCTTTCAATCTTTCGATGTTAGGACTATTTAAGTATTCATTTAGAAACAACGCACTCTCTCAGTGTCCTTCTATATTCGTCTTTGCTAATGCTCGAGCATGCCTTGCGAGGAACCTAATTATGATAGGATTAATTGGGTCTGAAGTAGATATGTATATATATATATTTTTTCAAGCACGATTCAAAGTAAAGGATATAAGTGATCCAATAGAAGTTTCCCATTTTTTCTCTTTCATCCCAATTGATCTGTTCTTGAAACACGTGAGACATTACTGCGGTATTATTCGTTTATAGGAAAGAAAACGAAACCCATGGATGAATTTTCTCATGGTTATCATGGCTAGCGGTATTGCTTGTGGTTGCGCACGCACGACGATGACGACGACGTCAGTTAACATGGCGGCCATGCTCCAGCTAATACGCTGACCAAAACATGTAACCTTGGTTTATAGCGTACAAATTGATTTGTAACCAGGTGGTTCCATGATAAATATAAAAATGTACACTGGTTGAGAAAGCTATAAAAAGTCTTTGAAACCCAACGTTTCGGTTATCATTTGTTTGGTGTTTTGGTTGCTCAGTGCTTTCCTTTAACGGATTCCTTAAAGAATAGGCTCGCTTATTTTGGCCAGAACAGTTTCTTTCAGCTGAACTTCTGTTTGGTGAGAGCCTCGCTAAGACCCTACGTGGTCTCGGGTATCCGAGACAATCTCACCCAGGGCGAAGTAACTTTTTACTGTGAAATCAAGCAACTGCACAATACCCGACGGTGGGGCCAGAATATTTGTGTAAATCCTCACAGTGGAGCTTCAAGAAGACTGTAAATGTCTTACCCATGAAACAAGATCAAAAGTAATATTTTTAATATTCCCGACTGGGCATGAAGTCTTGTTTTAATGAAATTTCTCCAAAAGGGGGATACGGCACCCCCACGGCCCTGCACCCCCAAGCTTCGTCCTTTTGAAGCTCAAATTTAATTAACGAAGGGGGGGGGGGAGCTTATTTCAAATTTGGGAGAAGAGCGGGGGGTGCTTATTCGAGGGGGCGCTTATTAAATTTTTCCCAAATCGTGGCCTGACATGGTCATTTTTTAATACATCATCTGCGCGTTAACAACAACTTAAGCTGTTTAGCGCTAATTCGACGATTTACGGTAATTCCCCTTATGAACAGATGACAAACGTGCCTTGCCGACCCCATGTCGTCACTTTTTGTCGATCGAGTTTTCTTTGTAGCTGATCTATCGCTATTTTCATGCAATAACGTGTTTGTTTTATGTTGGCCACTCCTTCAGGTTGACATAACGCTTCTCAAAATTTTCTTCTGAGCATAAATTTTCAGTTTTCCTCGCTCCACGAATTTTCCTAATTAAGTAATATTAAGAAACAAATTTAGCTGAGCATGCCCTGTTTTGAAGTTAAATGGGTGCAGGTAAAAATTGACAAACAATAAGCTTCAATAAGCCGTTTTTAAATTACAATTCTCAATTACATGTTCGACGTTCAGAAAATTATGGCTTTTAGACTTCTGTAAATAAAACTAATTAAATTTTTTGTTATTGAACTTGTTGCCACGGTAGCAATTTCTTGACAGTTAAGCTGGTTGTTAGTAGGAAATAGGTTATTTCTTGTAACCAGTAGTGATACCTTATTGCTGAACGATAATTAAGAAAATAGACCTTTTCACGGTTTCTGACGCCATCTTGCTTGGGAAGCAAGCACAGCAAAAACTGCAGTAAATGTATGGGGAAAGTTAAACGTTCGATGCCCAATAAGTTCAGAGTCATTGACTTTCTGAGTTTGCTGATATGGATTTTCAAACAACTTATTGCCACGGTAGCTATTTCTGTAGGCCAATTTCTTTACAGTTTCCGATTTAATTCAAGAAACCAATCCAGTTTTTAGTAGGAAAGTAGTTATTTTGGTAGCCAGTAGTGATACCTTATTGCTGAACAATAATTAAGCGAATTAAGCTGACTATTTTGGTGCCATGTTTGAATATACTATTAACGTGTTTGCTTGAAATTTCACTATAATGTGACAATAACCGTTTCCGTTATTTGTTAACTCGTTTTTAATTGTCAAGTTTGTGTTTTTGGAGCTCAAGTTTAATTAAAAACATACCTGAACTGGCCAGATAATTCCCCTAGATGCAGATGACAAGCATTGCCTAGTCAGCCCCACTCGTAATATTTGTGCTCAACATTAGCCTCAAACATGAAATCAGGAATGCAAGAATGGGTGGTGTAGGGACAAAATTTTTTCAGTTTTTCTCGCTCGACGAAAGTTTATCGTTAAGTAAATATTAAGAGGCCTACCCTAGAAAATGTAGCTGGGCATGCGCTGTTTTTCAGGTTCTATAATTGGCTGGCAAGTCTTGAGCTTCAGTTCTGACAATATTCAGTTCTGTACACTGAAGTGGCCTGTTGAGAAGATTTGGTTCGACTCGAAAGATTCTTATAAGGAAGAAATTCAAGGAGAAGGCTTAAACGCAGTAAGTTGTCTTTTTACCAGATTTTACTTATTGTTATCAGCTGCATGTTCATTATATTTATCCACATTTGCCCTCAGTAACATGTACCAGCTGCACTAGGCAAACTTGAACAAATGCTTTTTTTTCAAAACCCATTCCCTTATTGTCCAACCAGAATGGAATCATTTTAAGTATTCTACTAATCTCAGTATCTTGGTGAAAGTCAAAGGCCCGAAGTAGGGTTTGGTTTATTCCGAACTAGAATGATGTTTACATTGGTAAAACTTTAACAACAGGAACTCGCAGCTAGACCAGATGGAAATTTTGCGGCCAAAATGTATGAAACTGCACATGTCATGTTATTTACGTACGGCCATGCGTATATGATCATTATGCTCACGGCAAAATCATTTTGGCTCACTCCAAAATCAACTTTTCACTCGCTAGAAAATAATTTTGTTTAGGTCTTGAGTTCAAAAAATGTTCAAAACGTTCAAATGTGTTGTTTATAGTGGTCAATGCACTTAGCTACACCTAGCTAGTTCACAGGCATGCCACTTAAACGGGAAGAAACAATTATATTAACTAAACGCATAAAAATCTCAGCTGGAGGGAAGCAGAATAGTCAGCTTTTAATAGGGAGGTTAAGAAAACCACGACGGCAACGGCAACGAGAACGTCGCGAAACAAAAAGTTTAATGACCAAAACAATGGCTGTGCACGAGCGTTATAATTCTTGGTACATTTCTTTGTCGTCCTCAGCAAAACAACAACGTGAAATGACCAAATTCTACGTTGTCTGGAGAACGTGAACCACGACGGCTAATATTTTAAATTCCTATTTCAAATTTACCGCCGTGTTCCCGGCCGCTTAGTTTTGTGATAGCTTTGACAGTGATAAACAAAGTAAATGACTTAAGGTGTACCGAGAAACAACCTTAGCTTAGTGGTCAGAGCGGGACTTGAAACGACGACCTCCGTATTTCAAGTCCAACGCCCTAACAACTCGACCACGGCGCCTCCTATATCTGTTGCTCAGAAAAGTGCAGTATTGCATTCACAATTATGTATATCCAAAAAGAAGCCCGTTCTAATGAGCGCTCTTGCTACCGAGATCATCTTTTAACATAAGTAAAGAACGACTCTCATTTTTTTTATTTAGCAAAGTTTCAAGGTGATCCTCTTTGTGTTTCTCTTTTTTCTCTTCCATCGTTATTGATCTGTCCTTGTCTGAAAGAAATGTTGAGCGGTTTTATTCCTTTATTTGTGAGAGGAAATAGGTCTTCGATGTGAAGAATACCCTGGAGGGGTATTCATGGATTGGCGCTTTAGAGTCTACAGAACACAGCAAACTCTCGCAACTCTACAACCCTTCCAGCGAGTTTTGAACCGAAACGGAGAGTTCTTTGAAAATCACTGAACCCTAAATCTTCGCTAATCGCTTATCACATTATTACCAACAGAATGCATATCAGTACTCTTTGATATACTAGCACCCAACAGTCTGCACTCAAACTCTGAGAGTCCAGTCAAAAGGTAAGTTTTATTTTGATTCTAATTGAGTGCGGTTGTATAACTCATCTGGTGTTTTCACCACTAAATAACATAAGTCATGATGTGGGATGAAAAGTTTAGCATATTCGTGTTCTGTGTGTTTTGAGCTGTTTTGGAATTCGCTCATTTCCAGGTGGTAGTCTTTTGGCGAGAATTCACTCTCTCGGCATGAAACAAGTACTGGTACAGTTTGCTTTGCTAATGTCTCGAGCATCTACAAGAAGCTAGTAAAAAAGCATTTAAGGGAGTTTCGTCTAATTTTTCTTCTATTATCGAGGCTATCATTTGGATATTGATGACTTTGTAACGGAAAGTTTAGCGGTACAGACTGAAAGATTAAATTAATCATAAGTAAAGCACAACTCTCATTTTTTTATTCGCTACTTGCACATACCCATAATCCTTTGCGTTTTGGGGGGTAACCAGTAGAAGAAATGTATGGTATCATGACAAAAATTAGTTCGGTGAGCTCGCAAAACCAGCTACTAATGCTTAAAAATTCACCAGAATTTACCAAAATCATGATAGGAGAAATTTGTACTAGTTTATAAATAAATGTAGAGAAATTTTTTTGTCCATACATCGTCTGTAAAATTACAAGACGATGTATGGACAAAAAAAAAATTCTGGTGCATTTTTAAGCATTAGTAGCTGGTTTTGCGAGCTCACCGAACTAATTTTTGTCATGATACCATACATTTCTTCTACTGGTTACCCCCCAAAAACGCAAAGGATTATGGGCCATGTGCAAGTAGCGAATTGAGCAAGGTTTCATCGTGAAAGATGTAAGTAGTCCTGTAAGCTTTTCCCTTTATCTCTCTTGCATCATAATTGATCTGTTCTTGAAGCATGCAAGGAATTTTGACAGATCTTATTCGCGTATTTATGAGAGCAAATGTATTGTGATTTGTAAAATACCGTCGAGGTTATAATCATGAATTGGCGCTTTAGCAACTCTACAGCCCTGAAAGCGAGTTTTGTACCGAAATGGAGATTTCTTTGAAAGGTAATGATTCCAATTTACTAAGAACTGATAAACACTCCGTAAGAAAAAGTAATTACCTTCGAAATTTTCGCCAAGTTCTTTCCATTCAGTAAGTGTTTATCACAAACGAAGAAAAGAGAAAATACCTAAGAACCTAACGCTCTTTTGCAAGTCTGCAACTCTTTCCGCGAGGTTTGAACTAAATCAAAGAGTTCTTTGAAAATCGCTGCACCCTAAATCTTCGCTCAATAAAAGTTCCAGACTACAAAATTATGACAAACAGAGTGCTTTAGTGCGCATACTTTGTAGATATATTAGGCGTCGCACAAACAGTTAGTCATCATTGATCTTTTCTTGAATCTTGTAAGACGTTTTGACCTGTTTTAACCGTTTGTTTGTGAGAGCAGATATATCTTCCACGAATAAATACCCTCCAGGGATCGCGATGAATTGGTGCTTTAGAGTCTAGAAAAAATAAAAGAGAGAACAGTTAGGAAGTCGGCTTTCTTTCGCAACTCTACAACTGACCCTGTTAGCGAGTTTTGAACCGAAACGGAGATTTCCTTGATTATTAAATCCACTTTGAAATCACTGGTTATCCTTGTAATGTGATTGGTTCTCAGCGGTGCAAGACCTTGCTCTCCAGCAACATTTCCCATACAAAACTTCTAAATTTTCCGAAAATTCAAACTGTCGTATAAACTTACTCTTTCATTCCAGGGGCTCAAACTTGGCCATTTTGGTATTTTCGATGCGCTCTTTCCATTTCTGGCATTCTTTAAGTTATAGCCCATAATATGAAAATTTTCTAGGAAAAATTTGGTCACGTAACCCCAGCTGCAAAGGGCCTATTGAAGCAATGATATGTAGTATGTGATGTGTAGCGTATAGTGTATAGTTCTAAATCTGCAAAGTAATGCAAAACTGTCCATTTATGATCTTCAGATAATAAAAAGAAATACAAATGAATATTTACCCGATGGCCTTCTGATAATGTCTTATCACAGTTGCTTCTGTGTCAATTGGTCAGTGATACAGTAATTAGGCAATTATCGTTTGTCACGTTATGCGCGCGTAGTTGTACGAAATTATAATCAATGACGATACACCAACCAACCACTGCTAACCACCTTTCAAATTGTTCCTAGTTCTTTCCAATAATAGTGTTTACCTCAGGCGAAGAAAACAGAGAACACTCAATTGATGTCGGTTTTCTTTCGTCTACAGCCCTTTCAGCGAGTTCTCAACCGAAACGGGAGATTTCTTTGAAAGGCACTGTACCCAACCTTCTAACCACTGATAACTACCCCGTAAGAAAACGAAATAACATACTATGATATTAAACGGTTCTTGGTTTCATACTTGACTTTAATTCCCTGGGCGACTACTAGGGTCCTCAGGATCTACCAAGAGAAGAAAAAATGAGAACACAAACGAAGTAAGGGACCGGTCATTGTTTATCGCATGCGTGGGGCTTGGGGGAGGGGGGCGGGGTGGAGTTATTTTCGGGGAAGTCCACTGATTTTTAGGATAACGGAAAGGGGATCAGTCATAATTGAGAGCCCAAATAGGTTAGGAACGCCAAGTGTCACATGCCCATACAGACTTGAAGGACGGCTATTTTCTAAAAAGTAACTTTGCAGAAATTGAACCCATGATCTCCCGAACACAGGCGGGAGGTCGCTCTATCCGCTGAGCTACGAGAACTCATGCTTAACTGAGGTTTTTTTTTGCCACTGGAAATTTCATAAATTCCAATTGTTTATATTGTATTTGTTTATATTTGTACGACTGTATTTTTTGTCTCGTCTTTGGCATTTCACGTTTGGCAATTTTGTGGCTAAACTAGTGTTATTAAACAACCAAAATAGCCAATACTTCTACACAAACTTTACAGGGTCGAAAACCTAACTATAGCCAATAGCCAATAGCCAATACTTCTACACAAACTTTACAGGGTCGAAAACCTAACTATATTCTACGAGCTGTGAAAAGCTAAGAACCCTTTCTTGTCACTGGAGTGTAAACTTCAAAGCCATGCAGTTGAAAACATTTGATCATGACTGAAAAGAACTAATTACTAGAGGGGAATGGTTCTTGATCGCACGGAGGAAACGTTAATGATGCATAGTTTATGACAAGACTGTGCATGGTCGTGGACCTTCCAGTGTAAATCTCGGCATCCTTGTTTACTTACTACCTTGATTTTTGCCGGGCTTCATATACATTTCCCTCTGTTAACTATGGGCACATATAGGTAACAAATCTGCTTACGAACGATGGCGAGGTTACAGGAATTTCCTCCAAAGTTTGCATTACCTGAAACACATCTAAACCTCTTCCCCTTCACATCACAAAGCTCCTCACAGCGCAGAGTTCCAGGAGTGGAACAAAATGATTGAGAGCGGCAACAAAAGTTTTCACACAAAGCCAAAGCCGTTTCCTGTTCAGACTTCTGTAAAGGTAAATAGAAATGCACGTGTATATTGTCCGTGTACTCCACACGGACAAACCGAGATGCTTACTGTCTGTTATGACGTCCTTGAGTACTACAACTTGGTTCTACTATCCTCGACTCCGCCATTTTCCCAGAAAGTCAGAAGATAACATGAATTATTTGTAGAGCATTAAGTTTAAGACCATTATTGATTATTATAGTGAAAAAATAATGTGCAATATTCGAAATTTCTTTCTTTCAGTTGTCACATAACTCTCTTATACTAGGTGGCTACTGGAGGTTATTTTCCTCATTATTATTATGTAAAATAGTGTCATATTTTTCACTTTGTTCAAGATGGTAATGGTTAGATTTTTCACCAATAAGCAACACTTATTTAGCATCGGTCGCAGTTTCTTGTAAATAAACTCGATTGCTGGCGTTTCCATCCTCAAACTGTTTTGTTATTTGAGTCTTTAAGTAGAATAAAAAGAAACTTTTCTATTAGGCCGAGCGAAGCGAAATAATATGGAGAATAATATTTACCTCTTCAACAATCGATTTAACAAATTGACGTCAGTTTTTCATGCGTCTGTCCTGTTATTGATCATAAATCTCGTCATCACATTGTCGAAGTAGACTACTTTGACAATGTGATGACGAAATTCATTGTCAATAACAGGACAGACGCATGAAAAACTGACATCAATTTGTTTTTTACGATAACAAATGGTCGAATTGCCCGCTCCCGCTCGCTGACGCGTCGCACGGATTTCAAATTCATGTGTCTGTCCGCATATTGACGATACAAATTAGCCAATGAGCGCGCGAGAATTTCTGCAGTTATCGTAAAAAATAGTTTGACCAGAGAATTTGACTTTCGAAACATCTTGCATTCGGCGTTCTTGACGAGAATTGCACTAAACAGGAATGAATAACATAACGATAGTGTGAATCTTACCACCACGTTGTAATCCATAACCAAGTCATAATACTGAGCGCCGGCTTGTGGCCTTAAGTCCGATGGCTTCAGATATCTGTTTTCGTAATTCAGTTCACAGTTGTCTTCGTTCTTGGTTGTCCAGTAGTTAAACGAGATGCATTTACACTCTAACCGGCATTTTCTAAAACACTCTATTGGCTCGAGCACTGTAAACTTTGAAATGACAAAACGGCGGAGGAAGTGTTTGTCCATAACGTTCTTCCCAACGGCGAAGAAATATCCAACATTGGCACAATTTTCCTGAAAGCATGTTGCCAGGTAACCGATGCCAAGGATGATTGCAAATAGAACTCTCATGATGACTGTAATTTTAAAAAAATATGTATAAAAAACACTGCGGAAAAAACGAAACCTTCAACAGCATTCTGGCTAAAAACAATATTTCTTAAAAGACATTTCGACGTTCTCTTAGCATCACTCAAAATGACCAAATTAAAACAAAAAAATATGCGAATATGATTATACGACGAGAATTCCCAACGCAAACCAACGAACTCTCGGAAACTCTCACCGAGTCGCTTCGTTTCTTTAGCATACTTCGAATTTATTGTATTATTGTACCAGTATCGATACGTTTACTCGCGTTGGCGCAAACTTACTGAGACTTGATTAAGATTCCGGAGCAATTTTCAGCGGTGTCGTTTGGTCCTGGGGCTCACTTTAAGGTATTCACATATAATGTAACATTTAGCGGTATAACTTTTCTTCTTCGGCGATCTGGAATACGAATACAGCTAGCCCAGCTTGTGTGATATATAGAAATGTTCAAAACAAGTTCCTGCTTTTGAACCGTAAAATTAACCCTGATAACTCCAGATGGCAAAATAACGTTCAGTTCCCACCAGAACAATTGTTATTTAACTTCTCTCCAGCGATGCAAAGAGAGTTTTCGAAGTCACTTAAGAACCGATGGCAAAATAGGCGGTCGTTTGAGCTCAGTACATCACTATTGTAATGAAAAATTACTAATGCTGAGACTAGAAAATAACATGTTACTACGAAATCCAAGCAGATGACTGGAGCGTCACATAGGCCTGTAGCACATTTTCAATGCATGAAAGTTTCAGTGGAAGATGTCACACGATAGGGTGCATCACAAACACTGGGAGTCAAGATTGCCACCCTAGGGACAAATCCACATGAGAGCGCTACAACTACGATAAAAATCTGCAATTTACTTTCGGAGTGTTTTTTTTACGGAATAAATTACGGGGGTCTACATGTAAGTGTATACTGGACCTTCCTTCATCAAAATTTCTTGCTCTGTAAGCCCCAGCCGCGATTACTTCAAACCTGTTCCAGCTGAGCCCTCTTACTTTCGGAGCGGCAAATCTGGCTGTGGCATCAAATGTCTAAAACGTTACCTATCTCGTCGACTTTTCAATTGTTTCTCTTGAAATTTTTGATCGAAATATCTGACGGTTCCGGGGTGGAATTGTCCGAATGCTTGTCAGATAACGTATCAGAACCATCCTCCAGGTCTACAGTTCTGCTTTTATGTAGACTTTCAATCCGGCAATTGAAAGAGACAATTTCCTATATTTGATTAAATAAACATCTTTAAGTTCACTTCGCCAGTAGTCACTCACAGTGAAATATTTAACAATTATCCTTTGAAATCTCGGTGAATAGTGGCTGAATATTTACCGAGCCGCTTTGCAGAGCGGTAAATATTCTGAGGCTAAACACCGGCATGAAGCATGCGTGAGACTATTTTCAGAATGTTCAAACATGGCAAATCTAGTCAACCTTAGAGAAAATTCTCGTCACAAGCTAGCAAAATGATCTTCTAACGCCGTTCAAATCAGCAATCTTAATCGAAAGTCTGTTTCCAAAACGAATTCACCGTTCAATCAAAGTTTTCTTTTTCACTTGAAATGAAAATTAAAAGAGCAGTTGGCGAAGCATCAACCTGAAATTATACTGGGTACGCAGGACTTTGGAGAACTCTGAATGCTTTTTTGCACAACGACGTGGAGGTGCTTCGTTGAAAAGCACTTGATGCTTCTGCCGATGAGCCCTACGGTATTTATTTCTGGTAATGCTGGGTATAGTAACAGCGACTTGGCAGTCGGGTTTCCTTAGACTGATGAAATCTGCAATAGCCATGGACATATCCTGAAACTGTCCAAAAGTCGAACGTCGATAAGTCTCTTCTATCCTTTGAAATCTTTGAGGCCAAATTTCATAGTCTTCTTAACTTTATATTTTCTGGTAGAGCATCTTTTTGTATTGTCAGGGTTTACGTCTCAGAAACACTGGCGAAACGGGAGTTTAGGCCGAACATTTCGTTTTTGCCTGGATCTACGCATTATTCACTCGGTAGGAGGTGAATAATGCTCATTTACCCGAGATAGCGAACCAATCAGATTACTTCAAGCACCAAGATCACTGAGAGTGTATATACTAATTAGTATTATTATATGTCAAAGTAGTCTAGAGGTAAATCTGAGCGTTCTGATTGGTCCCTTCTTGTTCTTGGTCGGGATTTATGGTCATTAGTCATATATATATTTTTTTGTTCTCATTTTCAAAAGAAGGCAAATTCAATAAACAAGCATGGCCCTAGTGCCAAATAATAAACTATCTAATAACTAGCTTGCTCGAGCCGTAATGGAGAATATTGGTCCTCGGTCGTTTTTTGCGTGGGACTTGCCGCGCTTGGTCCACACTGCGACGTCCTTGGACCAATATTCCCTAGTAACGTACACGCATTCGCAATGAGCCAATCAGAATCCGTGCCTACTGCCCTGAGATATCCTGTGTTATCAAGACTCTGACCTGATATGGCTACGATATCATGCTCACTTGGCCGAATTTGGGTTGGTTTTTGGTATTCTGGCCGTGTCTACGTCTCACCAAACTACGAAGTATGGCTCGACCAAACTGGCCTGACTTGCCACCGAAGCGTACTAAAGATATTGCAGCAAAAATCTCTAAAACTTTAGGTGTTCTCTGTAGAGTTCGCTTTTATGTTACTCAATCGCTCAACTAACTCAAGTTGGATTTATCCGTATCTCCATTATGCTACTATTTCTTGGGCAAATAATTATCCCACAGGACTTCATAATTTGCCAAAGTTGCAACATAAAGTCCTTCTCGTCCTCCTTTTCAGAAACTGAATTTATTACACATTGAACTAACTAACCATTTTCTTGTTAGCACTGTCTATTTCAGTCTTAGGTCAAAATCAGTACCAGTATATTTCAAGGATTTCTGTATATAAAATACTCAAGTTCATAAACGTTATGCAAGGAAGTCTAATAATCTACACAAAAAGTTTAATAGGACAAATTTGGGTGTTTACTCGACAAGGAATAAAGTAATTAATTTCACATGAAAAAACACAGTATTTTTTAAGAAGTGTTTTTTCAAATCATGTTAAAACAGACAAAAATTTGAATACCCTTGGAGATGCGTTGAGTTCATTTCAATTTTAAATAACATTTATCTGCATTTACCAGAGAGATTATAATCAACAAAAGAAGACAGCTGCCATTCTTGAAACAGGTGTGTTTTAAGCGAAATCCTCAGCGCTACATGTAACATTTTAAAACAAAATCTAACTAATTTTAGTATAAATGTAGTAGTGTTTTGTCACGAATGTCATTCTCTGATTGGCTACGCTACTCACAATCTATTCTCTTGTAGACAATGAGTAGCCTAGTAACGTGCGCTTAACAAACTAGCGTCAGCATTTTTGCGTTCTACATGATAGCTGGCTCAGGATCGTCAACGATGGAAAGCGAATAACCTAATTGTTGAATATACTTAAGCTATAAATTACTATATTTTGTGGTTTACAGAAAGTTCATTTGTTCTTAATATTACCAGCTTGACGCGTATTTCTGGCGTGTAATAAGTTCGTTGCTCAGCATAATCTTGAAGACAGCCCTGCAATGAAAGCTCCATTGACCACTAGTAGTTCTAAAACGAGGTATATCTTGCTTTTAGGTAATATCTAGTCATTGGACCGAGTGGAGTAATCGCGCGAGTAATTTGAAAATGGGAAGAGCGCGAAGCAATTAATTTCTATAACAAATTTCGGTATCAAAAATGTCTTTTGAGCGAAAACGTCTGTAGCGCTTTTCGTTATTTTTGAAAACTGTGCGAAACATTGCGAAGGAAGCCATTAAAGCACGCGTAATTGACGTGCGAAACCCGTGAATATGCAAATACAGATATCGAATTACACAAAGATCAAATTGAGTACCTCTAATTTGACACCCACGTGATCGCGCGCCGATTATGTGGCAAATAGGCGCACGGAGAACAAATCCCGATCGAGAATTTTGTTATAGATAGGATAAAGATTCTAATCGTATCTATAACAAAATTCTAGATCGCGATTGGTCCTTAGCGAGCTTATTCCGTCAGTACTACGCGAAGAAGAACCGAACAAGACGTCCTAAATATCTTAATTTTTAAGACGAAAGGTGTAAGCATTCGACTTTGGCGAAAGAGCAAAGCTTAGAGATTAGGCAAGATAGTTCACAAACAAAACGCGACAAATGCAAATCTAACTTGTACAACGTCCAATGAAGAAGGTCAAGCTAAAATTGGGAAGCAACCAGAGGAAAATAACAAATATCCTTGAGTACCGCGAAGATCCTTTTTTTAGTAGATTTTAGCTTTGTTTCTCGGCATTTTGGTGAAAGTAACTTGTGCTGGGCTGAAGAGTTTCTTCCCGGCGAAGATAAGCTTGAACACGGCACAGGGTTTTTCGACTACTCGAAAAACAGTTGCAAGCTGAAGAAGCCGCATCAAATCCGCAGGGAGGTTTTCTTTTACTTTGCAGTCAAGTTCTTCAATTCATCTGTGAATAAAGACTGCTTTCACAGTTAAAAGAAACTGCTCAGTTTTCATACATGACTTGGACAGAGCTAATGAATTTTTACGCAGGAATTTAAATTTCAAATTTTCATCTAACCCCTAAGTAGTACTGAGTAATATGGGCTTGAGGCTTAATTCGTCACGTAAAATACTGAAGCTTGAAAGACTTTGTCACTTGTATATTATTAACAAGGAACTAAATGATTTTTCTCGTGCAATTTGCAATAAATAAGCACTCTTAAATTTTTCAAAGACTACAAATTGCACTCGCCCGGCGGGCTGATGATATTCTTTTGTAGTCTAAGAAAAGAAAACTTGTGCTTATTTATTCCAAATTGCACTCGAAATCATTTTATTTCCTTTACGAATAACTATTACTCTGGCAGGTAAAATATAAACGTGAAATGATGTTAATAAAGCGTTTGTCCCATAAAACAGTGAGCCGAAATAATTTAAACAGCCATATTTTCTATTAAATGAATGGTGGGAAAACGTTTTTGACAGCTTGAAGATTGTTTGGCCTCGACGATGATATCTCGCACTTAGTTGGAAAAGATTTCAAAGTTTTCATATTTTTGTTTATCATATTGCGTTATTTTGTCTAATGAAATAGGACGATGAGAACCTTCTGGATTTTTATTTTGACGGCATTGCTTAATGGTGGGCGGAGAAGAAATAAGCTAGGAGAACTTTCGAATATAAATAAATTATTTTAAACAGTTATGTGTTTACAGACTCTCAACCCTTCTCTTGTTTCTCGTAGATCCCGCCCGTTTTACTTCAACAAGCCCGTCTTTTCGATTGTCTCCGCTGTCCGAGGGCCTGTAACATGACAAGCAGATCGATTTGCCTCACACAACCACTGTATGTGACTGCGGGAGGGTTCGTTGAGGATGTTGAATTGGGTAAAACGGGAACTGGGATTCATTTGTTTTTTTCACTGGGAATAGACGGTTTGGGCCACTGAGACTGGTAATCACAAACTAAACAATAAGAATGACACTGAGACGATTTGTACGATTATGCAGTACTTCTCGCTAACGATTACGTTTAGGCAACAACCATGGCTGGGAAAATGGATGTAACACCTTTCACTTTCCCCTACCCCCCTAAGGGATTCTCCAACTTGCTAGTCCGCGGAGAATAATAAAACTGATCTAGTTTCCCTGTTTGAATTTAATTTTCGTACAAAGCAAGTTTTATTTAGTTTATGGCTTTAAGCTAACCATGATTAAACGTCTACCTGAACATTACATATGGATTTTTAAATTTAAAACGACGGATTCACCGAGCTATCGAGCTCAGCTGGAGACTTTGACCCAATGCTTGTATGAAATAATCGAAAATCACCGCATTGAAAACAACAAATATCGTTAGACACGACAGTTTGGATGCGAAATCATGTTGATTTAACCGTTTAAAAATTGTGCAATTTATAGACCTTGTGTGTTCTATTAATTCACATAAATTGAGCATCTTAACAGGTGGATAGGCAAAATGAGCAGGTATGCTTTAAACAAAATCAATTAATGGCAGTGACTCCCTTAAAACCTCTTATGGAAAAAAGAGTTTTGTTTTGACTGACCCGTTTATAAGAATAAAAGCTCATCTCCTGTGAATATAACTAAGAAATAGAGATATCACCGTTTTACCTGGAAAAGCGCGCAAAAGAAAGTTAACATCAATCCGTAGCATCTAAGTTGAATATTTTGAAATGTTGATGTCGTGCTCGCTGTGAGGTGATAATAAATTTCCTTCATCGAAACAATGACTTTTGTTTCTGGTTTTGTAAAGCTAGTTACCAAAATTAAAAGGTTTTATTATTTTGTTTTTGAAGAGATCCAAATTAAAGCAATTAATAAGCAGATAGGACTTCCGCGCACGCTTTGCTTGCT
Organism: Micromussa lordhowensis; assembly: GCA_964020085.1. Lineage (NCBI taxonomy): Eukaryota > Metazoa > Cnidaria > Anthozoa > Scleractinia > Lobophylliidae > Micromussa > Micromussa lordhowensis. Next base: position 4,436,587 of record OZ026600.1, on the reverse strand, counting down.
GGTGGAGCCATACCTTACCGCGCAATTAGATATTCAAGATTCTTGTCGCTTAAAAATGGTGATTCAGCCAACGGTAATTGTGGCTCTAGTTTCTAGGCAAAACTTTATCTTGAATAAGAATGCTATACACATGTTACACTTCAGATAAACAGAGAGTAGTTTAGTCTTTCATTCAGCAGTGAAAGCTTGAACCTTGAACACCATGCTGTTCAGAAAATTGTATAAATGCATCATTTCTTAAATTTTTAATAACCGAGGTTTTGTTTGTCATCTGTCTTTAGCTCTCTTCTCACCTCTCACTGTCTCGCGTTAATCGCAGGTCGAGGGTTATTTTCAGCAATGGCTGCCAGACATGGGAATGTCTTCGGGTCTTTTTAATATACAGCAGCAAATATGAACGTGCGCAGAAAAGATGATGCGGCTTTGAAGGAGAAATAGTCTTGAAATGAAGCGCTACAGATTGATGCAGCTATTGATATGTCTTTCTTTGTCTACAAGTGCCAACTTGAAAAGTTCTGGTTGCCCAGGTAAGTCTCGACCAGCACTGATCATTCAGTTGGAAGCTAAAATACCTCTGTTGATAATCGTATCTAATGTCATCTTCCGTTATTAATCAAAACCACTTATAGTTTCATTTTTACTCAAATAATGTCTCCACAGAGCCATGCAATAAGCCCCTTGGTCTTGCTAATGGTCTTATTAAAGATGAACAGTTTTCGTCGTTCTCAGCTTACAACGACGATTTTGCAACATATGGAGCCCATCGCGCCCGACTAAACTTAACGATGTGGCCTCCGGGCTACAGGGCCCGTCATAGATTCTCCGAAAAAACACCTTGGATCAGAATCGATCTACAAAAAGAGTTGACTATTACAGGAATTGCAACTCAGGGCTACGGAGACGCGTTGGATGCAGAATGGGTGACCAGCTATCGCTTGATGTATGCCAACAAGCAGGACTTCGATTATTTTGAAGATATTCATGGAAAACCTTTGGTAAGCGTGGTATTACTGGATTGTGATGGTTTGCGTTTTGTTTTGACCGTGTGATATGATTCTAGGAATCGGATGAATTCGCAAAGATTCGGTTTGTTTGCGCGACGGAACATATTGGAAGATTTAAAAGCCCCTTGGCAATGTGTCAAGTTTAAAATTTGAATACCTCATTAAAAGAAGAGAATAAAAAAACTTAGGGAAAATTTTGATATGTAATGTGTAACATACATGTAATACCTTCACTGCGGAAGTATAAGGTAACAGCGTCAAACTTTCTTAATTACGAGACGAATTTTGCATTCTTATCACACCACATGTTTCCTAAAAATTGAACTGAATATATTTACCTCATTTTCGACGGGCTTATTTCCATTTTGTCGTCGTATAAATAATGCACATATAAAGTAACACTAAAATCGATTTTGCAATGATTTCAAAACCCTTTTCTACGGGATTCAGTCTCGTCAGTTATTTCAAAATACTTGTGTTGTCGAAATGATAATTTTATTGATCGGTTGGGTTTACAAGACTTGTGAATAGCACTTCAACATGAAATTAAGCGAAAATAACAACCAATGTTCGAAACGAGGAGGTTTGAATTCGTGCTTCGAAGTTTGAAGCTTGTGGATGTCGAAATGTTATTTACTCTTTTCTCATATTATAATAGAACATAATTTTGTCACAAGAACAATAGATGGACGTAGGACTTGTTTTCGTATGACGGGGAGTCTCTTTTGTTGCCAGCAATGTCGACTGGTAATTCTACATTTAACAGTTTTAACCGCTCTGTCTGAATGATGGATGTCGACATCAGATTTAATATCAAATGAATAAGTTTGGGTTTGCACCTTAGGTACACTTCATAGCCAAAAAACCATTTAACACGCGTTTAAACGAAAACAACAAACATTTTGTAAGCGCCAAATCAAAACAAAAGAGTAAGATTATTTTACCAAAAAATCAACATTGGCAAACAGAGTTTATATATAACAATGTATACAGACGCAGCTAGCAATTAGTAATCAATGTTGCTTAACGTCAAGAGTGAGTTTCGAACTCATATCTTTTTTTTTACAATTAATACACGTACAATACCGTAGCGAATGTAAATGCCTCTCTTCAATAACAAGCGGTGGTCGGAATAATAAACATAACACTTAAGAAATGTGATAACTGTAATAACGAATTATGTTTATTATATCAAAACGGATAACAAACTTCAAAAAAAGTTAGAGCAACAAGCCCTCTTAAAAGCTACCAAATGGCGTCCTGGGCCAGGTTTTTCAAGGGGTAGATAATTATATGCTTTCTACCGGATAAATCACTATCCAGTGGATAGTGTGGTTTGCTTTGTCACCACTTGTCTACTAGATGGCGATTTATTCACTGGATAGTGTTATCCACCCTCTGAAGAAGTGAGCCCTCCGAAATTTAAAACACTGAATAGATTAATTGGTACATATAATTAGGTATGTTCTGCAATATTTGTATAGTTAAATAAAAGCAGATGATAAAAAAACTAACACGTACGAGTTCATCCTGTAGTTATAGTTCTGAGATTTATTTCAATAACTTCAGAAAAACAGCATTAACACATTTCTAGAAAATTCGTCAATTTTTAGTCCCAGACTGCTCAAAATTCTCGAAACGTTTAAGCGTCTGCGAGCATATAATCACTCCTTGTAACTGATGAGTCCTTCGAGCCAGATCTCAAACAAAGCTTTAACAATGACATCTTTCCTTTGCAGAATTTGTAGAATAGTATTTTTGAAGTAGCTCAACAGGATACTACTAACACAATGTTTTAGTGATAATGTTTTCTTTCGGGCTCGCGAGCCGAAACAATGAATGAAGTATCAACCAGCAGGTATACAACACAAAGGAATCTGTAGCGGCGTTTTGTCTATGAAATAAAAGAGTTATATCAACAAGTTAGATTCTTATTATGAAATACACCAATTGTTAAGGGTAAATATGAGTAAGGAAACATCGATATATTTACAGTAAATAGAAAGCTACACGCATTTTAACATACATGATTGTTTGAGGTTAGTTTCTTGGGGTAACCATACATGAACAGGTTAAAACCCGCGGGATGACAATGCGTTCTGGGGGCATTTGGCGTCGAAGCCAAGACTGGATTTAATTTAGGCATAAACGTAAATTTAAAATCTAATTTCGAAGCTTTATTACATAAACCATAAATGCACGTATCACCTTTGCATTCTTCTTTAATTAATAGATACTGCTTCAGATAGATATTAATAGATACTGCTCAGCAGAGTGAAAAAGAAATTACTGGGATACTGTATCCCAGTAATTTCTTTTTCACTCTGCTGCCAAAGTTTTGTTACTTAAGAAACTAGCGAAATTCATAGATTATCACAACATAGCTGGCAAAAATATACTATTAAACTCAGAATTCGTCGTCATGAGAAATTTTTCTTGCGCGAGTGGTTGTCATCGTAGGGTTATTCAAGGATCTTGAGTTGCTAATGGCTGCACCTCGAGCAACTTTTACGCTTGTTCCGTGCTTTTGAGACCTGAATGATAAACACGAAAGCGTGAGTCAATGGACCTCTTTAGCTTGGGCAGTTTGTTTTCCCATTTCAGACCATGTGATATTCTCCAGAGAATAGTTCTTTTATTCATCTGAAAGTTATTCATTCATATGCACATGACTATTTAAAAATTTGAAAGCAAGAATTCTCAAGAGTATCATCACATGTCAATTCTCAAGAGTATCATCACATGTCAATCTATCTATCTATCTTAGTTCAATCTATTCGCACCAAAATTCAGGAGGTCAATTCTAAACTTTTTAACCATTTACACCAAATTAAGGCCCATAAACTTGAACAATTAGTTCAGGTCCTCCTATTTCTTGTGACTCGTCACTTGAAAGCCTTAGCACCATAGTTACTATTCCAGAAAATCTTTCGCTTTCCGATGCAGAGAAATCCGTCCTTAACAAGGGCTTGAATTTTGTTCCTATATCCAAAAACCTTGACGAATTCTCGGTTAAGCAAGATGTTGAAAAATTTCTTCGCCGCGTTCAACTTAAAGCCTTTTTCCATGACAAAGAGGATGATTCTAACACCTCGGACAAAGATATTTTCGAGACGCTTCAGACTCGAAAATCGAAGTGGACTCCCCCAGAGGGCCAGTTTGCATCTTTAGCTTTTTTCATCAATAAATGCCGTCATGACATCAACAAACTAAATTTCAATCGTAACACCAAATTTTCTAATCTTTCTTCGGAAGAGAGGGCGGCGCTTAAAAATCTTAGTAAGCGCAGAGACATAATTGTGAAAGCGGCCGACAAAGGCGGCGCTTTGGTTGTTTGGCGGGCCGACCTCTATCAAAAAGAAGCTTTGCGGCAACTTTCCGACACCTCTTTTTATGCCAAAGTTGATAAAGATCTCACTTCCACTAACCAACAAATTGTCAAGAGCACCATTAACGAACTTATAGTAAAACAAGATTTGCCGGCTACTGCTACAAATCTCATCATCACCACTCCTAGAACGTCATGTATTTACTTTTTACCTAAAATTCACAAACCTAACAACCCAGGCCGACCTATCGTCTCTGCGTGTAGTTGCCCTACCGAACTCATTTCTAGCTATTTAGACAAAATTATGGCACCTATCGTCAGATCTTTACCGTCTTACGTTAAAGACAGTAAACACGCACTTCAAATTTTTCGCGATTTCAATTTCCTGGGTGAAGACAAACTTATTTTTACTATGGATATAACATCCCTTTACACCGTAATCCCCAATGGCGAAGGTCTTCTAGCCCTCAAACATTTTTTTGATTTACGCACTGTTAAGGAACCAAGCTCGGAAACACTGCTCCGCCTGGCTGAACTAGTTTTAACACTAAATTGTTTTTCATTCGCTACCAGTTATTATAAACAAATCAATGGTGTGGCCATGGGCACCAAAATGGGACCCAGCTACGCCAATCTTTTCGTAGGCTACATTGAACACAAATTTTTTAATCAATACAACGGCCCTAAACCTGAGCTCTACCGTCGCTACATTGACGATTGTGTCGACGCCACTTCCTCTACCAGAGAGGAACTCAATCAATTTATAACTGCTGTTAATTCGTTTCATCCGGCTCTTAAGTATACCTGGGAAATTTCCAATACTTCTTTGGCATTTCTAGATATCAAAGTTTCTGTCGAAGGCAACGGTTTATGCACCAGTGTGCACTACAAACCCACAGATTCTCATAGTTATTTGCTGTATTCATCTTCACATCCATCACACGTCAAAAATTCTATTCCTTATTCTCAGTTTCTTAGACTTCGTCGCTTTTGTAGTGAGGACTCTGATTTTTCCTTTAAATCAGAGGAAATGTGCAATTTTTTCGACAAACGTGGATATCCTGCCTCTGTTGTTCAAGCAGGCCATCATCGTGCCCAACAAATTGATCGGCAGTCAGCACTACAAACGTCTCAGAAGGAGAATAATAATAGAATTCCATTCACCCTCACATTTCACCCTCACAATCACGCAGTAAAATCCATCATTCTCAAAAACTTTAAATTACTTCAAAATGATCCCGATACTGGTAGAATCTTTTCGCAACCGCCATTAATTTCATTCAAACGCGACAAAAACATAGGTAACTTTTTAGTTAGAAGTGCATTCAAAACGAGTGAACAACCTGGAACCTTTAAATGCGCACGCGCGCGATGTAAAACATGTCCTTTCATTAACAACGTTGAGAAATTGTCGGGACCCAAGCGATCCATTAAGATCACAGATCATTTTACCTGTACCTCAGCCAATGTCATCTACTGTATAACTTGCACTCTTTGCAAAAAGTTATATATCGGCGAAACAGGTAGACGACTAGGCGACCGTTTCCGAGAACACCTTCGCGACGTAGAGAAAGACGATAAAGACGCTTCTAAACCGGTTGCTAGACACTTTAATCTGCCGAATCATTCTAAGCAACATATGGCGGTCTGCGGCCTCTCCCTACATCAAGGAAGCACAGAAAGCCGCAAAACTCTTGAGCAAAGATTTATTTTTCAAATCGGCACTCTTAATCCTCACGGTATCAACGAACGCTTTTCATTCAACTAATTCATTCTGTTGTTTTTCACGTTGCCAGGCACCAACTAATAGCGTAGCTCCACATTTCTGTATATAACCCACACACAACCCACAATTCCTTGATTCGCTCCGACGAAGGGCTAACGCTCGAAACGTCAGCTTCCGAATCTCTTTACGGTGGACAATTCAAATTATTAACCCAGTTGATAAAACCAAATTATCTTGTATCATCACATGGTCTGAAATGAGAAAACAAACTGCCCAAGCTAAAGAGGTCTATTGTCAATTTATCTTATCTCGTTTTTACTCACGAGAAACAAGGCTAACACCCAGATTCGGGAATTTAAGATTCTCATCAACAGTTTTATTTTTAAAAAAAGTTTTTTTTTTCTTGGGAGCAAATGTTGAATGGCATTGAAACAGTGTAAAAAGCGCCTCCTTTGTTTATTTCTTGGATTGTTACGGCCTCTATTGATAATATCAGTTTTACAGAGCCTGTACCTGAACTGTACCTCGAAGCAGCCATAAAACAAAAAAAGCATAGGCCTACCATAACCAGCATTTAATTGGCCTTCCTTGATGACTGGAATTCAAAGAAACATGAACAAATTTGCTTGGGGTGGTGGTAAGCATTTTGCTTTGTGAAGTGAGTTTAAATACATCTTCTCGTCTTAACAGGTTTTAAATGGGAATAAAGACAGTTACAAAATACGAAGACACGACCTACCCGTCCCTGCTGTAGCATCAGAGCTCATGATGGAGCCTATTGCATGGCACAACAACATTGGACTCAGAATGGAAATTTACGGCTGCGAACCAAGTAATTTCGAACTTTTTATGCGTAACTGACTGCCTAGATGACTGGATGACATGCTTTTAATAAATTCGTCGTTGCTTTTTTCCTTAAGCTTGTTTGATTGACTGATTGACCGATTGACTGATTGACTGATTAACTGACTGATTGACTGACTGGTTGATTGACTTGCTGATTGACTGATTGACTGATTGACTGATCGACTGTTTTGACTGACTGACTAACTGACTAACTGACTAACTGACTGATTGACTGACTGATTAACTGACTGACTGATTGACTGACTGATTAACTGACTGACTGATTGACTGACTGACTGATTGACTGACTGACTGATTGACTGACTGATTAACTGACTGACTGATTGACTGACTGACTGATTGACTGACTGACCGACTGATTGACTGATTGCTGACTGACTGATTGATCGATTGACGGTTTATTTATTTACTTAGCTTTGCCTAACTAGAATACAATCTATATACATGAATACATAAAAATGATTAGGCAGGGAGACCACTACAGCCTAACCAATTACAGTGGATCCCTCGTTAATTAAAAAAAGAAAACATAAGAATGACTAGCACTACTGATATATAAACAAGAAAATTAAAGGGAAGCAAAACAGAAATTCAAATTACTAGAAGCAGCACGTCGGTGGACACAGTAGAGTCCTCGCTATATTGCACCTAGGACAGATTGTTCTCCAGATTCTGATGTCGTCAGTGTCGTACAGGTCCAGCGCCTTGAAGTAATATTGAAGTAGTGAATGCTTGAAAGACGCTAGAGAGGTGTGACTCGTGCGTAACTCAGCGGGCATAACATTCCATGTACGGCACGCGCATATAAAAAATGAGCGCTGATAAGTAACAGTTAATTGGTTGATTAATCTGTCTATTAATTGAAAGGTTGATCGGTTAACCGATTGAGTAATGATTAATTTTCATGTTTCAGGTTATTATTTTGAGGCCTGGTTGATGTTTCACAATATCACATTCACTCTAAACCATATGAACCTTTCCAGTGATGAATATATACAGTCAGCATCTAGGGCGACGGAAGAGGTCTGCATAACAAGTGAAATATAATTTTTGTCCTGTGCTGTCGAATTTATTAGAAACAAGGCAGAATCGTAGTTTCAATAAATAGTTATTTCAACCCAAGCTGTTTACGAACGTAAGAGAGAATATGACTTGTTTTCTTTTCCAGGTTCATTCCTATTTCAACAAAGTGGGAGGATATTTATATAACAAGGTCTTAAGATTGAGGTAACCACAATTTTTGTTTAATTGTTTCTTTGCTTGTTTATTTCCCTACTCTCGTGTCAATTTTGTAGCACAATTAGTGATTCAAAGGGTGATTCCCGCGTTTCAGGCAGGTAGGAGATCGAATAATTTTGATTTCCCCGTCCTTCCATGCAAAGGACAATTCATTCATACTTATCTGCAAGTTCCTACCCAGAGTTTTGATTTCCATTTTGGAGTCCGCTCAGATCCAAATGGAAACCATTTCTTTTTTAATTTCATTTTTTAGTTTGTCTATGTTTTTTAGTCCTCAGCCGTCTCCACAGATAGCCACATTCGCCACTGCAGAGATTGCCATATACTGCACTGAACCAAGCGTTCTTCTTCTTATAGCTAAACTCAAGTCCTTCATTAGTGAAACTGATCTTTTCGAGTCAGATTATCTAAACATAAGATACCCAAGTAAGTATGTAAGTTTACCATACAATATTGCATAAACGTAATGCACAGTAACGAGCATTGAATTATTAAATCTCATTAACTGTAACCTCGTTCCCAGGTTCTCTTTCCTTTGCCTCCCCTGTCTTTGGGAGAAAGACCTTGGTTGCGGCTGGTCACGTGGCCACCCAGAATCTGGGTGGTAACAAAATATATTGGGCGAGAGAGGTGGTAGAGTGCTGTGATTGTTGCTTTGATAGAAAGAAATTCGGCAGTCGAATGGAACACAAACTTTTCGACGGTTAGCACATGTTAAACGCCACGTACCAAATGGAAGTAAAACCAGTGGATCAGTCTCTCGAATTTTCTTCTTTGTGTGATATTTTGGATGTTAAAAAGTATTTTCTGTTACACAGCAGATTAGCCGAGTATTCTGACTTGCATTTGATTTACAGCAATGCAAATGATTTAAAGTTTTGTTGACACTGCCCGCACTTATATTCCATCTGCATCAGGTTTATCACTGATTGTTAGTATATATTTAGGCAAATGTTTAGTTTGCAAAATGGTAAATAAAACATCATTTTATATAGCGAACAATGTGCCGTGAGGTTAATTCAGGCAACATGAAACAGCGAAACAGTTTCACTTCTTAGCACCGGCTGCAATTGAAATCTGAGTGATACTTCAATACGCTGGATATAAGTATAGATGTTTCGTTAGACCTGTTTGAGCCTGTACTACTTGCCCTTGTGTGGTGTAATATAGCGATGACCAGCGATCGCCTTTGTTTCGCTTTAGTTGAGATCGACAAAAATTATTCGTTGACTCTACCCCGGTGGAAAAGTTTGCGTCACAGGTGGTCACGTGACCAGTCGCAACCAGGATCTTTTTTCTAACGACATGGCAGGCAAAGGAGACAGAGTCTGGGAACAAGGTTGCATTTAATACTATAGGAAAATTCATTACCTGACGAGGGAATTCCGCGTTAAATTGCACGCGAAAACCGATATTACACGAATCGCGAAGCGATGAGTGCGATATCGGTTTTCAAGTGCAATTTAACGCGGAATTCACGAGTCAGGTAATGAATTTTCCTTGAATCGCATAATTGAATAAAATGAGAAAAAAAGAAAACAGCAGTTTGGTTTTATCCTGAGATAGATGACGTAGATGCGAAACAATATCACCGAGCCTCGTTTTCAACTCGCAATTCCGCGCTAAATACCTCGCTTCGTAAACCAATCAGAATGCAAGATTTTATTCAATTATGCGATTCTAACTTTTATTTACGTTTTACTGTAAATTTAGTGGTATATATATATATTTCTGAGTTTGCGGCTCCGTTATCCATGCTTCATCCTTTTCGGAGGGCTAAGACTCTTTGAACACCCTGTTACTACACTGTTTGGTAACGATGTAAATAATTTGTAAATGTTTGACATTTTTATCATAGTTTTCATTTATTCCTTCCTAGTATCTTCTGCACCTTTCCATGTTTACAGGTTCACTAGTGTACCACTTATAATCTCGATGGTCGTCATTCCTTGAAGTTAAAGTGTTTTTTTAGTTCGTGGGCTTATGGGCGTTGTTTGTGCTGTTTGTCATGTTGTTCTCATGTAGTACAGTCACCCTCAGTTTGACCACGCGTTACATAATCTTGGCATAAAATTTCAAGTTTAAATTTAATAACGAACATTTCCCTTCTTATCTCTTAGTTGGATGCCATTGTAAACCTCCAGATGTCGATGTGCAGCTCAAACATAGCGTTCCTGAATCAGATCTGATCATGACTAGTGACAAGTCACTTATCTTAAAAGCTATAGCAACCAGCAATTGTTTCGAAAGCAACGAAACGCAGTACCGATGGATGTTCTCTACCGTCGACTTTGAAACAACTTATTTTTCACCTTTTCTCATGTATGGAGTCACAAACAGGAACACGATCTGGCTCCGACCAAGTCATTTTGGCGCCGGTATCGTGTACGTTTCGGTAATAGTGTCGGTTTCTAAAAACGCCCCAGGAACGTTCTCGTACGATTTTGGATTTGTGAGAATCCGCATGCAGGATCTCATTGCTAAGATCATGGGACCTGCATCAGTTACGAGGCAATTAGGAAATGTCACAATAGATGGTTCTTGGTCGTACGATCCAGAGCTTCAAACCGGAACATTAAATTACATCTGGCAATGTCAAAGGACATGTCGATGGGATCCAGTGGATATTCTACTCTTTCCCAAAGCTGAGGAACCTTGTTTTGGCACTGCCAATGAGACCGACTCCACAATCTCCAGTCAAAAAACTGCTGTCATTGACCTTCCTTCTCTAAAGTCAAATTGCACTTACTTATTTGGCTTGGCAGTAACAAAAGATAGAAGAGAATCTTACGCTAAGCATGAGCTGAAGATCAGACCGGCCGTACCATTTTATGTTGGGTGAGTTTTGTTGACGATGCTTTACCAACTATTTTTTGTTAGTCAAATAACCACGCTCGTCAAGCTTTGTATGCGCTAGGAAAAGTTCTCAAAATCTTTCATAATCCAAAGCGAAGTGAAGTTTCAAGTCAGAAGGGGGATTTATCACTCAAATCCGCGTCGTTCATAAAATGCGTGTGTAATGTAACTCAACTAAGCGAATGAATTCAAACTAAGCAATCTTAGTGCACGCAATTCTCTAGTTAGTTTGCAAACTCGATAAAGCAAACGCCTGTTGCAAAGTGCCTTATTTGAATTTACAACTACTAGGTCATTTCCGGCATTTCAGAGAAAACCAAAGTCTTGTTCATCGGTTCCCCGCAACTTCTCCGTCAACTCCCCACATGTTTGGAAAGGAAATCACCCCTGCTACCGTCGCCAAAGAAATTGGCCTTTACCTTGATCAGTCACTTACTTATAACGATCATATTACAAAAAACAGCTCCCAACTGCTTACGCAAACTGGTACCAATAAACAGGATAAAGCATTTACTGGATAAGAAGGCTGTGCTTCTCTCTATGAATTCCTTTTTTTTCAGTGAGCTCTTCTATTGTTCAATAGTTTGGTCAAACACCAGTAAATCAAGAAATTAGAGCTTGTGCAGAACTTTGCTGCTCGTATCATACCGGGACTTCGAATCTCAGAAGGCGTTAAATCTCTAAACCGGCTGTGTGTCAGGGATATACTTTATGTGAATGACGCTGTAATGATTTTTAAATGCATCCATAATCTGGTTCCAGAGTATTTATCTGCTAAATTTATTTTTCGCTCCCAAATCGCTGCTAGCGAGATGTAGATTGATCACGGGGCAACGATCCTTCGTATATCGTGAAGCCAAACTCTGGAATGACTTGAGCGACATCTTAAAACGTTCAACAAATGTAAACTCAATTTAAAATACACTTAATTGAGCAAATTTCTCCAATTGTTGATTAGTCTTAGATCATATTTTTTTTTATTTTGAAATAGTACGCATGATTAATTGATATATTCTTTCTTAAACATTGCATAATTTAAGTTAGTTAGCATTTGTGACTGAAAAGCCCTTTTCGGGAGTTACAAATAAAGTATCTATGAATGTATGTATTTCATCATAAAGACCAACTGCAAATACGCAGTTATTTGAAATTTTGTGATATTCTAAATCTTTGAACGACTTGTTATTTTTGGTTGACTTCAAAATGTACTGATGGTTTTTTTTCAGATGTATCCATAACTGTCGGGCGAAAGTCAGTCCTGTGCGACAGCTGACACTCAAAGTGGTTTGCGCCAACCGACCGTGTACTTCCATGGCCACTTTTTCATGGACCGTTCGCACTCTTACGACCAACAAACGAGGCAGACTGACTTGGAGTGAATTTAAAAACACAACAAGCTTGATAAGAACTAGTGTAAACACAACGTGGTTTCATTTGCCGCGACTCGACGCTCTTACCAAAGTCAAAGAAGGGCAGAAATTCCAAGTCCAGGTCGTAGCGACCGACCATAACGGACTCCTTCAAGAACAGGCTCTTTATACATTTAATGTCAATGCACCTCCGAAGCTTGTAAAGAATGACGAAGTAACAGGCTGCCATGTAAAACCGAGAGAAGGAAGTGCGATCATCACAAACTATTACATCAGTTGTCTGGGTTGGTATGACAAGGACGTTCCACTGCGATATGCTTTTAAGTACAAATTCAGTTCCAGTACAATTATCATTCAAGACGGGAAGGTTGGCAACGTGACGAGTAAGCTCCCCTTAGGAGACCCTGATAAAGATTACGAGAGGACTCTGAATCTTCAGATCATTGACGCTTACGGAGAATTTTCAACGGTGCTAGTCAAAACTAAGGTAAGATGCCTTATAACAGACAAGAAAAAAAGGCACTGTCAGTAAAATGGTATTAGAATTGAACGAAATTAAAAAACGGTATTAGAAACGCGCCTGTTGTTAACTTCAGTTCGGTAGCAGGACGCATCATAGTGGTTCATGTTTCGATTATATTGACTTCCTCTGAATGAAATCCTCATCCACCCCCATAGAGATGTACATCTATCCCCACTGCCTGCATAACATAGCTACTCGCTAAACATCAACGTTTAACTATATCCATTTATCTTTTGTCCTTTCCAGGTGAGACCTCCGCCTGCATCAGAAGCGTTGTTGAAACTTATCGAGAAAGCACAGAGTGAAATGAGAGACCTTGTTCGGAACAACAATGTCGACAAAGCAGCTGATATGGCCATAACTATTCTCTCTGTAGTTGATGACAATGATAAGCTGAAACAAGACGAAACGGTGAGATGTATGTCTATAGCTAACGAAACTTTGTTGGCAAACATAACAGTGGCTTGAGGTATAGGGATATTTTTCATGCACACCAACAGTGCGAAGGAACGGCATACTTGTATGTGAATGTACGAATTAGGAGGATGAACAATATTACAAGTGAAGGAGCCATTTCGTTCTAGAAGGCCTGAGGCGGAGAATTTGGACCACCGGACCGGACGAAACCAATTCGGGTTCGTCTGCGCGTGCGCAATAAAAGCTATACAGGTAGCGGCAAAGCAGTCATATTAAGTAAGTGTGGTGTAGCCAGCGCTCCTAGATTTACGAACCACATGAGGTTACCAAAATGTTTCTTTTTTTTGAGCGTGTTTCTTGGATTTAAGGAAAATACTTCATAATTTTTAGGATCAATTCACATTAGTTGGAAGTGGAAAGCTACACTTCAACATTACTGCTTTTGCAATGAACCGCCTTTAGTATGTTCATTTAATGTTAAAGAGTACTATTTATCTTAATATTTTTGCCCCGTCTGTATTTTGCAGTTTAAAGACTCCGTTTTAAACATAATGTCTGGAGTTAAAATAGATCGGATAAACCTTGTAACCAAAGTGGCCGTCATTACAGCTTACTCCACGAAGCGAGTCAACCAGTCTCTCCCTCAGTCCTCACAGGTAGGCTATTAGCTTTTCTTGAGGTATACCTGTAGTTTCAATAAACTGCCACCTTATAATTCACAAAGAAGTTAAGACAATACATCAAAAACCTACCGATGTGTAAGAACCTCTACGGTGTTTCAAAAGCCTGATTCAAAGTTAAAAATTTGGACATTAAAATTCTTCTTCGATTAGAACCCCGTTGAGACTAAAACTTGAATCAGGTCATTTCTTATTTGTTATAATGCGTTGAGCATAAAGACTTAAGTCCTACTATTTTCCCATAATTATGTTTCAATGGTATGAAAAAGGATTCTTGTGGATGGTGGATTTATACTGCGACCATTCACCTCAAACAACTGCATACCCTAAGCCTTGCATCAGCTACTTGACGAATCATAAAAAAAACCCTTTTAGTCCAATTCAGAGCTAGGGCTTTTACCTGACTAAAGATACCAAGTTAGTATGGCTTTCAGTGATGGTGACCTGCCCATATCTCAAGCAGAGACTGATAAACCTATTTATATATGGGCCTCAGCTGTGTAAGACTAAGATAAAAAGCTGTTGTGTTCTAATTTGCTCAATTGTTCTAGTCTCAGCTGGACAATGCTAACAGGAATACGCACATTGTTATCGAGAAAGACAAGAAGACGACATCACGTCTTCTATCCACGTCCTACGCACTTTCAATCACTTTAAAAATAAGTAAACATAAAAAATCTTTGTAAACTGACTATAAACCGCCGTCTTGGCGATTCGAATTGCCCAGAGGAGTACATTGTTATATTGCATTAAGATTCCTTGTTGTTATTGTTTGCATTGTTATCCTTTTTCATTTATTTGAAGGAAGATGCAGTGACATTACTAAGAAAAACCACTTCTTTCTTGAAAACCATGAACAGCAGTATAACAAAGGAGCTTCAAGTTGGTGCAGAAATCAATTTGAACATTGTAACTGGGTTGGGAAATATCTTGGCCGCCTCGTCCAAAGATATGGACATTGATTCTGAAAAGGAGAATGCTCACATCGATAAAAACAAGGTAAGGTGTCTTCTCCTTATAAAGATTAAATGAATACGACAATGCCGCTCCTTTCTATTTGTTCGTTATTAATCATGTTTTCTATTTGTTTGTTTGATTATTTTTTGGTTGTTTTTACAGGGTAAGAAAATTACCAACGATTGCGTGGAAATGGTCAACACCATAACTGAAGAAGAATTCTGTGCAAACCCAACGATAATCACTACTCCGTACATAAACCTAACAGCCTGCATTGAAAAAGCCACTGAAATGAAAGTCAGTAAGTTGCTTAAAGGAGAAAGCGGAGTTAAGTTACCTGACGCAAAGGACCTGTTTCCAGGAGACCTGCTGGACTACAATACCGTAGTCGATGTCAAGGTATTCATTTTGAAATATCTTATAAGCTTTTTTTTGGAACGAAAAAAATTATCTTTTGAACGGACAAGCTGACAGAAGGATCAAGCTGACTTTTGATTGATTGATTGATCAATTTGGTTGGCTGGTTGCAATCATTGGCAATTGTTGTCTGATTCAATTCTATACGATTATCATGTTTACGGAGTTTGTACTATAAAACATGCAGTTCGTATCGCAGTATATCTTTTGTTCATGATTTTAGTTGCAATCGTTTGAAATTCCTGTTTCTCTAGTTTTCTTCCTTATAGTCTATCACCTGTTTGAAAGCACGTGAATAGTCAGAAGTGCGTAGGTGCATTGCGTCAGCATCAGTACTTCAGTGCTTCAGAGCTTCGTGATGAATTTTGACTGAAAAATCAATGATCAATAAATGAGATGTTCCCTACAAGACACATATATTTAAATAGATGTTACTTCTTTTCTTTTCAGCTGGTGTCATTTAAAGTGAATCCATACACTTGGCATCCGAAATCTAGAGATATAAAATCGTCTGTTCTCGATGTAACGTTAAAAAACGTCACTTCAGGAAAACACCTCCATGTGGAGGGCCTCACCAAACCCGTGGAAATGTACATTAAAAACTGGAAACGAGAAAAAGAACAGAGTCTCAAGAAGCAGAAGCCACAACGAGAGTTTTATGTTAAACCAAGTCCCCCAGACTCAATAAAAAACATGCGCTTTCACCGGATTTTTCTCCCTTATGGCGATGCCGAGGCAAATATTAGGATCATACCGTCAAATAAGCAGGAACTTGAAATATACATCAGATACAAAGTAAGGCCCACACCGGCAGAAAATAACTTTGCAACTACTGTCCCGAACTTCTCCTCCTGCTTAAGCTACACGGAACACGATGGATTCTTCGACTGCCAATACGATCCTTACCTGTTTACCATTTCACCAAAAATAACCGGACACACAGGCACTCACTTTATTGGCATTCGTTACGTTGTAAAATCAATCGAGAAGAACAGTACCAAAACAGATACACGGAGAAGAAGGACATGCCGTGATACCAGCGGTCGTCAGAAACGATCATGCGTAGAGGTGAAGAGCCCTCCATCTGTAGGAAATACTGGCAGGTTAGAGTTCAAGAATGGTTCTGACGTAAAGTATGATCTGTTTGTTACCATGGGAGCATGTATGTATTGGTCAGTGGAGGACGACGAGTGGACTAGCAGAGGATGCCAGGTACATAAAGTTCCATGTATTGTATGTGGAATATGTTGTAGTGTAGCAGTAGCTTATGTCGATAAGAGTACAGACCACGCTAAACCACATTCGTCACATTATCACAATATCAAGGATAACAAAATAAATTGTTGTCTTGACAACGGAAAAAACCGACTTGAAAATGCACGCGCTGCATTATGCAAATGAGCTGCTTGTACGCGTCAGACTTTCCTTTCAAAAACTTTTACAAACTCGCTTAATATGCAGAAACAATACGAAAAAAATGTTTTGGAAACGAGTAATGACACGAACTCGTTGTCGGTAAGAGTCGGCATGTTATAAAACAAATGGTAAACGCCATAGCGTGTACTATTGAGTTATGGATGCGCTTGGGAGGTTTGCTAAGCACTCAAGAAGCTAGAGTCGCACTCGGCTATCGCCTCGTGCGACTCTTACGCTTCTTTCGTGCTTAGCAGCCTCCCGCGTGCATCCATAACTCAAAAGTACACGCTATGGCGCTTACCATTTGTTAATTATGTGTCAGAGCCACATGGCTGGGGAAACTCCCCTACTAATCCGGGGACACAAACTAAATAGATAATAATAAAGACAATTACTCAGTATGTCCAATTCAAGCCTTAGAAGTATGCTTTAGAAATGAATTGCTTTATTTCTTCCCACAATACAATGTTCTTAAGATTGCGCACGTTAGTGGGCCCTAACGTGTCGTAAGCATGTCACATGCAACTGTCTGCTGTCAAGATTCCTTCCACGCCTATCCTTAGACCAGGCCGAGGGCGATTTTTTTCCAATTATTGATTTCAATTTTTTCAAATGATTGATTTTCGGTCGGAAGTTCTGGTAAGTGCTTGCCCGGTTAGTCAGATCGATACATTCTATAAAACTCGGAAGCGTCGCTTATGGTGGACAAAAATTGGTAATATGTTTAGCTTTCTGTGGCTTTCCCCTCGTCAAGTCATCTCTCCTTTTCAGGCATATAAACGAAGCAAACACGATGGCTCTAAACCCAACAGTTTATCATCAGATACCTTTCATTTACTGAAAGGACACCAATTCATCCAAGGAAGGGATTTTTTTAGCTAATGGAGGAAACGCTTGGTGATGAATTTTTTTTTCAATTAACGGTTCATTTTAATATTTTATCTTTGTAAAGGTTGGCAGTAAGGCCACTCCGGCTAAACTTCATTGTTTATGTACTCACCTGTCTGCATTTGGTGGAGACTTGTTCGTGGCGCCAAATCCAATCGACTTCGACAAAGTTTTCGCCGAGTTTGGGAAACTGGGCGACACAGGGAACTTTGTCGTCCTGTCCTTTGTTTGCGTGGTATTTGGACTTTACGCCATTGGTCTTGTTTTTGCGAGGAGAGCTGATAAGAAAGATGATTTAGAGGTACCAAATTAGCCTTTTTTCCTATATAGGCCACGTATATATCGTTTTTCTTCATCTGATTTTCTCGTGGGAGACATACTGGCGTAAAGATTTCCTCGCTGGATCGAGAGGTCTGCAGAAGTTGCATCGCTGGTCGGGATCATTGTGTTGTGTCATTTAATAAGGCGCTCTAATTCTTTGCATAGTAGGTTTACTCCAGGGCCCTCTAGACCATGTATTTTCAATTTTAAAAAGTAATCAGCTACAGGTCGTTCATTTAAACTAGATAGCTTTAGTGTGATTTCTTTTACTTCTGGAGTAAAAGAAATAATCATTTGTGTCTTTTCAACTTTCTTCGCAGTTCAAATATATGATCTTCCAAATATATTCACTTGCATGGAGTGAAACGGCATGGTCAAATGCGGAAATTTATAAAAACAAATCTGGTGACGTTTCAAGATTAGAACTTCAATTTTAGAGACCGCAATGATTCGATTTAGCGCCCGGGGCGCTTATCTACCTTTGGTGCCTCAAGAGAGGGCGCTTATTCAAGATATGGCGCTAATTTGTTTTTTCAAAACAACCGATTATTCAAGGATCACGGAGACTAGAAAACTGACTTGTTGTCACAGGGTCCTTCTTAATACAGCAATCGCAACAAATTTTGAAGAAGAGATCACTCATTTCAAGGAGTTATGCAGTCACATGGACATAATATGTCCATGTGAGTGCAACAACTGAAAAACTCAGACGAAGACCACTGTTTTTGTAATGCTGCATTACGTATGTGAGCTTTTAGAATGGGGGCGTTTATTGGAACAAGGGCGCTTATTAATAAAAACACATTCGAAGAGGGGGGGGGGCGCTTATTCGAAAGGGGGCCCTTATTGGAAAGAGAGCGCTAAATCCAATCATTACGGCATCTGAATTTTCCTAAAAATCAAAGCAGCATCAACACATTTTTAAGCAGAACTTAAATACACAAAGCAGTGAAAGCTCCAAATTCAGCCTGGGACTAAGTTATTCTGGGCCGAAAAATGAAATATTAAATTGTTCATGGCATAAAGACAGGAACGATAAACACGCAAGGATAAAAAAGCAATAATAGCAAATGATATGATAGAAGTGGATTCTCCCAGCTGATTTAAGACGAAAATTATGAATATCGGTATCGAGGAGTATTTACAGTTTGTAGAAGGGTTTAAAAGTTTCTGAAACAACGGCATGCAAATAAGGAGCAGAAATTCTAAACTTCCCTTACAGTTAATTATAAGGGGCCATCCATTTTTATATCTCAATTTTCTGCTTTTAAGGTTGCGCCGAATATCCATCTGAAGGCGAGAGGTGAATGTACCTACTCTTACGACATCTCCATCCAAACAGGGATCTGGAGAAACTGCGGAACCACAGCGAACGTGACAATCATCCTCTTTGGCGAGAACGGGTGTACGCCCCCAATTCTGTTAACACAAAGTCAACTGCAAAAGAAGTTCTTCGCACGAGGGAGTGTAAACACATTCACTCTTCACCTTTCAGAATCTCTAGGCTCGTTGTTCAAAATCAAAATCTGGCATGACAACTCTGGAGAAAGTCCGGCGTGGTTTTTCCATCAGGTTTTGGTCACCTGCAATGCAAATGACGATAAGTGGTATTTCCTTGGCAACAGATGGCTTGCTCTTGAGAAAGGCGACGGCAAGATCGAGGTCGAGATCAGATGCGCGGGAAAAAAAGAATCTTTATCTTTCAGTAATCTGTTTCATTTCAGGGGAGCTAAAACTCTTGGCGAGAAGCACCTATGGTTATCGTTGTTCACTAAAGCTCCTCACAACACTTTCACACGATGCCAACGTCTTTCGTGCTGCCTGTCAATCTTGTTTGCTGCTATGGTTACCAACGCGATGTTTTACAAACAGGGCCTTGAACCCGAAGACACGTTTAAACTTGGCCCCATTCGGCTATCGTGGACTCAGATCCAAATAGGGCTTCAGAGTGGGCTTGTTTCCATTCCTGTCAACGCCCTTGTTGTTACAATATTCAGGAACATAAAACCACCCGACTCAAAAGAAGGTGACTGCCATGAAGACGAGGACGATGGAGAGAAATCCACTGGCTGCTTCCCTCATTTCTGTATTTACGTTGGATGGGCACTCTGTCTTATGACATCATTGGCGTCCGCCGCTTTCGTTGTTTTCTACAGCCTCATGTGGGGAAAGGAAGTAGCCAATCAGTGGCTTGCTTCTGTCATGATCTCGTTTTTCCAGGACATTATATTGATTCAGCCAGTTAAAGTAGTGATTATCGTATCGCTGTTGTCACTCATCATTAAAAAGCCTATCGAAAACGACGAAGTTTATGGGCAAGGGCACTCCAATCAAAATATGGACAAGAAAATCATTTCCTACCCTCTAAGAGAGGAAGAACTGCATAAGGTGCGCTCTGTGAGCGTTTTAAAGAGAAGATTTATTAAGGCAGTAACAGAAATGGTCATCTTTGGTTTGTTCTTGTTTCTTCTAATGATGGTGTGTTATGGCAACCGTGACAGTAAGAGATATACGCTCACAGAGGCAGTGAGACACGTCTTCATAAAATTTGACGAGGTTTGCTTTTGTTTGTTACTTTGTATGTTGTTTCATTTTAGGGTATCGTTTTCGGCGATAAAGAAATAAAAAAAAAATTGTTTAGTGTCAAATTACAATTAATCAAATAAATAAATTAATGAAAATTTAGTAAGAGCACAAAATCACTCCCTAGATAAATAGCGATGGAGAAGCAAAACATGTTGTCCAGAGTACGTTTCATTTTACAACGAACAGCGTATATGAACAGCGTACCTTTATTTAAGTTCTATCTCTGTTCTGAACAATCGGTGAAGAAAGCACTTTTCTTAGTCCATACCCGTTTACATCATCTACATTTACCATCGCTCTTTGGGAAATGTCTTGAATGGCTAAAACGGACCGTTTTATTAAGGAAGTCAGTTCTTTGCCGGGGATGTAAGTCATCATTGTAATAAAAGGTTTCGCAGACTTAACACTTTATTAAGGTTGGGGTTTCTAATTTCTAATATCTAAAGAAGTCGTTTTTGGAGAGTTGTGTGATCAGCTTGTTTACTAATGGTTTTCCTATTGCTAGAAGTGACTTACACTTTTTGAACGTTAGTCCTATATATCCGAGGATTGCTAATTGTTACTTTATGATTACATTGAACTATGGATGCTACTTATGTCTGACAGGTAGATGACATAGAATCCTTCTGGAATTGGACGAGACAAAACCTCGTGCCAGGGCTTTACGACGTCAAGTGGTACAATGGAAAGCCTTTTTCGTACAAGGAAGGGTTTATCCGCAACAGAGAGGCTTTCATTGTGGGGATGCCCAGACTTAGGCAAAAGAGATTTAAACAGGGTAAGTGACAGTTTTTTAAATATGTTCTGTTCTGGAGGTGTCTAGCTTAATTGATAGTGCGGTGGATTCCGAGTGGAAAAGTCCGCATCAGAGTCTCGGCTAGCGGCATTCTGTAAAGTAGTGTTAGTGAATTGTTAAGAAAACCCCAAAAATACTTCGGGGGCAATAGGTTTTTTTCACTTCATACACCAAGAACCATCATTAAGAATCAACACCGAGAGGCCATTCGGAAGCTCGATACTTGGCTAATGATTCCAACGTTCCACGCTCATCGTAAAACGTAATAAAACGACGCAGAATTTATTGTCGATATGTTTTAGCAAAAATGTAGTTAGAGTTTTCAAACAATATTTAGAGCACAATCATGACCTTCGTAAACTAGTAAGACTGTTGTCATATCGGCCAAAAGCACCGTTTAATTTCTCACATAGGGTTTATTTTTTTCGAATCCAAACTGACCTCATCCCATCATTCGGATTTCCTTCTGAGGCAGGTATATTTTGAAACAGTAGATCGAACTAGAATTGACGTCAATGGGGGCTCCCTTTGAGATACTACATTAAGAAGCCACGCTTAAATATTTGAATATACATTTTACCATAGTTCATACTTCCCCCTCTTTAATAATATTTTATGCCGCACCAACATGTACAATGGGCCATTTCACAGTTGCGTGCTTAGTGACCTGGCCTATGAATACAATCGAGGCTGGAGGTGACTCGCTTTGATACAGACCTCTGCTCTTTTTTTCATTTAAATGCCAACTAGTTATCATAAGAACAACTTAATTTACACAACAAAGGCAGTGAGGTCTTAATCTAAAAAAGGTCACCACCAGCCTCGTTGTCATTCAAAGGCCAGGTTACTAAAGAGACAACTGTATAATGGTCTATTCAATAATGAGAGGGCAGCTCAAGGGGCGAGGCTTGCACAAGTGTAGATAATAATTTCCAGAATTGGCTTAGAAGACGTCACACTTATAGATAGTCATAATACTAAATGGGAGCTATCTTTTCGCTGTCGTTATTTTCTTTCACTTTTTATCTTTTAATTCTCAGAATCCAACTGTCAGATAACGCGCATTGACCCACAAGTTGCCCAGCAGTTTCCTCGATGCATACCACACTTCAGTTCAAGCACCGAAGACAGAACTAAATATCACTTGCGAAAATGGGTTCCAGTCTACAATCATAGTGAATTCGAACAACAGTTCAAACTACTCTATATCTGCCCCAGGCCCTGGCGTTACGAAACAGCCGAAGAGTTAAACACGTTGTCGTTCCAAGGTTTGATGTCAACATATTCGGGCGGCGGTTTCATCGCCGACCTTGGTTACAACACGGAAGATGCGCTGCGAGTGATTGACAACTTAGAAATAAATGATTGGATTGATAATATGACGGCTGCTGTCTTCGTAGAATTCATAATTTATCAGCCAGCCAGTTCTTTATTCAGTGCTGTGAAGTTCGTGTTTGAGAGGTTTCCAAGTGGAGGAACAAATACCATAACACAGGTGAAAACGTTAACAGTCTACTCGCCCAAGGATCCGACTTTCCGTGGCCTCTACGAGACTTGCCATTTATTGTTTATGTTACTGATTCTTGTTTGTGTGGCCACTGAAATTGGCAAAGTATACCAGTGTGGTTGTACGTATTTCAAAAACCCCTTGAGTTGGCTCGAAATTGTCCTTTTAACGAGCTCATTAGTTTCTTTAGCAATGTTTTTCTTAAAAGAATCATACACAAGCGAATTCGTTGCCAAGGTACAGGAAAACCCATTTCAAAGTTGGAGTATGGACAACATTGCATTGTGGTCAGACCTCGAAGTGACGCTGTTGGCATTTGTTGTGTTTTTAGTGACGATGAAACTCTTGAGGATTATTCGCTTCAACCCACACATTATTCAAATGAGAGTGACTCTTGCTATAGCTTCGAAACACTTTTTGTCGTTTACCTTCGCTTTTATGGCAATAATTACTGCATACGTATCGCTTACAGTATTAACGTTCGGGAGAAATGTTTATGAATACCGTACATTCGGTCGATCATTCAGCTCTATACTGTTAATGCTCATTGGCGCCAAAGCACCTTTCCACGAACTGCAAGAAGTCAGTATTATTATTGGACCATTTTTCGTCTTTGCTTACATGACGACCATAGTAATGATTTTTCTGAACATGTTTTTGGCTATACTTAATGACGCTTACACGGATTCTCGTAAAACTGGGCAAAAAGGACTTCAAGACTTAGAGCTTTCGAAATACATCAAGTTGAAAACTAAGAAAGTTGCCAAGAAGACCAAAGTGGAAGTAATTAAAGTTCTTCAGGCACTTCCTCAATTCGCACGGCAAAGGCAGCCGACAACCGCCGTGGCATTTGAGGACGAGGTTACGAAAGTCAGTTCTTCTGATGAAAAAGAAGAGGACTCTGCATTTCTAGAAGAAGATAACCCGTCTCTTACCGATATAATAAGACTGCTCAGTGACATAAGAGACGATATTGACAATTCTGTACTGTCCATCGATGATGTCGTTCCCATGGTAACGATTCATGACCCAGACAAGAGATGGTATCGCACTGATGGCTCTCTGGGCGATTTTCAATTTTATTCATCTTCTTCTTTGTTCAATAGTGACTCAGACAGTGCAATTTCAAATTCAGACAACTTCATTTACCAGGGAAACAAATACATCAATCTGATAGATGAATGGAATCGTAAAAATGCTGAAATGGGCGAAACATTTGTTTAGTAACTTTATTTCAAGGCGTAATTAAGCTTATTTTTTGATGTATAACGAGATCACTTTTGTAATCTGCTTATAGCAAAAAATGTCACAAATATAAGGTAAAAGCTGAAACAAAGAACTTGTGGTCAATAAAGGAATTATGGACGCTCAAAATGTTTAAATAACTATGGATTATTGAACGAGCGTAAGGTCACCATGGCTTGATATTGGTCACGTTGTTTTGTTTTGTTTTTTTTTTGCGTGTTTATGGACCGAGATGAAGTCGAGGTTATAACAAGCGGGTAATCCCAAGCGGGCAAGATAGTGCCATTTGCCCGCTCGTAGCTTATCACTCTACACGATTCGGTTCATCTTTCCCGCTCACGGGGCTAGGCATATAATAAGCAGCGGTATTGACCTAAAAAGCTTTTATCGCACTGACACCATAAGCGAGTAATAGTTCCACCTCATGCAGTCGAATAATAGCATAAGTGCAGCAATTGCCGGTTTTCACATGACGTCACCAAAATTCAAACTACACAACTATTGATCCTCCTGATATATTACTTTAATGATGTATAAGAGCAGCTGAAAACTGAGAGATAAATTTGCCCCTTTGTAGCAAAACTCAGTGACAGATGTTTCTGTTGGTTTCCGGCCGCCATGTTGGTGTCCATCCGGATGGGCACAAACATGGCGTCTCCATACAAATGCCACGAGGTACCATGATTATAGCCACGTGTGTCACGCCACATCCCTTTCCTTTACAATATTAACAACAACAAAAAAATATAATAGAGGCAAGTTCGAGTCACTGTTCAAGCGTTCAACATAAGTCATAATCCTCGAGCCAGGTAGGGTACCTCTGGTTCGCCCGGAACGTCTTTTTAGGAGAGGTGGGAATGGTTCTCTACTGTCTGGGACAAAGTGTGCTGGGGACAATGTTTCATTTTCCTTAATCACAGGGGCAGATACAGGCTCTGGCAAAACAGGTGATCTGCTTTCATTCTCAGTCTGACCTGGTGACGATCGTTGCTGCTTTCGTTCTCAGTCTGGTGCGGCTCTTCATTGTTGCTACTTGGCACTGGTGATGGCTCCGGGGTGGAGTTCAGCTAGTGGCGGTTTCTGCGGAAGCGCCGTCCATCTACCTGAACTTCATATGACCGTCGGCCAAGAAGACGTGAGCAGCGACCAAAGATCCATATCTGCTCCCCAGGGAATTTCATTCGGATTGCCTCACCCACCTTTAATGAAGTTTCTTTGTGCCTCTGTTGTACTGCTTGCACTGCAATATTTTCCTAGCTGCTAGACTTCTCGTTGTGATCTTCAGGTCACTGTTTCGCTGGAGTAACTTTTCAGCAGTGGGCAGCAAAGTACGCGTGTGCCGACCTATCAGCCTTGGAACTGGTGAGGAGCTGAATCCCTCACTTTGGGTGCTGCGCCAAGCAAGGATCGCCAATAATGGGTTCTTCGCTTTCAAGAGGACTTCTTTGCATTTTCCACTTTTCAAATCGCTTGTGGATATCTTGGACTTGAAGTTCGGTGCTTGGAATGCCAATCTGTGCAGAAATTCTTGATTTCCTAATTGTCAAATTCAGGACCGTAATCGCTGATCAGCACTTCAGTAATGCCATGGCAGGCTAACTGCATCTAGCTTGAAATTGAGTAATTACAGCTTGTTCTGTCTTCCTGTGAATCTCAACTACTTCAAAGAAATTGAACCAGTAGTCCACCGAAGGAAGTTCATGTGGTTGAAGCTCCTCGCGGGCCTGTGCGGGCGGTATGTTTGGCAGATTGTACAACGTGAGACTCTGATTTCAGCACTCATT
>OZ026600.1:4350660-4405660 GCA_964020085.1 Micromussa lordhowensis | reverse complement strand
GGACTTTGAGACAGGTACGATTAAGAGATACATGACATTATTGTCCGGTTTACTCATAACGCATTCCAGGAAAAAAATCGCTTGATGAAACTAAAGAAATCGACGCGATACAATGTATTTAATATTGTCCCAAAAGACCTTCCTCCATATAATTAGGAATCCTTATGGCATAGACAAAAAAAGACGTCAAAGACGATATTTTGGTTGAAGGAATATCGTCCAGCCGGCCTCGAGAAAACGCGCAGAAGATTTTACTCTATTAAGGCCACTGAAAGCTTCATTTATCCAGAAGCCCACGGTAATTTATCTTGATTGTATGCATTTATTTTGCGTTTATCCTCATTGCACAAATATTAACTCAAGCTAACTCAGATATTTTAATATTAGAGTTATCACCTGGTTCTACTTACAGGTATTTCATTTTCTTGAAGTCTAGATTCTTATATTATTATAGGGAGCAACGAGAGACATAACTGAGTTACTTGCTCACTGTAAACAACTAGACGCTCCAACGCGTTTTCTCGGGCTTCGTACCGCAGAATCAAATCTTACTTTACAAGTAGGCTTATTGAACACAATAAAAGCAAATAAAAGAATCAGGATATTTTAACACAAGAATTGCGCATAGATATTTACTATTCAAGTTGTTTAGTTGAGTATCCTTTTTATCCAATTGCATGTTGTTTGCCTTCTCTTCGAAGTTCTGTTTGCGACGATTCTTGATTTTAATTTGAGGTGTTCGTCTCAGCATGTTTTAACTCGTTGATGGCTCATTGGTTATCTCGCGAGAACGAGCTTGGAACGTAGCATTTAGTACAGCTGTATGTTAAGTTGTTCACGATGTGCGAGCACACGATAAAGCGATCTGTCGCATTCTGATCCCAAGTTCCCACGCCTTGGACCATGACTCCGGCCATTTGGCGACCAAGGCTTACATTTCATAACGGCGGTCTTTCCTACGGAAACCAGAGTAAAAATGTTAAAAGAAAGCAATGGAAAATAGATTAAAACGTTAAATCCAAATTTCTGTAAAGTCATTTATGTAGTCATAAAATATAGGTCTGTGATATTTTTGATTAGGTTGTCTCACACTTTTTCCTCTATACAAGTCTTAACGTAAATTCATATTTATATTACTGGGTATTTAGGTAACTCAGGTAATATTGACTTCAACGATGACTTCAGCCCGACTCTTTGGTATGAAAATCGTCCCGAACATTAAATAATCATTACACTAAGCACGCTGTGATTGGTCAACAAGATGTGGTCATTTGTGTCAACAGACCAGACCATCCAATAAATACAGCACAGCATTCCCTAGCTTGCGTCAGTTTTAGGAGGAAATTGACAAAAAACTATTTGAGAGGTTGGTAAAACAGACCAAGTGTTATTATCTTTTCCCGATCACTGGTAAACACGCAGAGATAGTTTAATTTCTTCATTGAAGTTCAACACCATTGCCTTAAGCATGATAAAAAGAAAATACAATTAAAAAAAAAATGGTTTGACATTCTTCTAACAGCCTACTTTAAACAAGTCCCAGAATAGTGATAGGTTAAGACAAGAGATTACACATAGGTCCTTTCAACCTTTCCGCGTGTGAGCATAGATGTCGTTGTTCTTCTTCTTATTATTGTTTCTTCAAGTAACCAAACAGGCGTAAAATCACAAGCTTGTAAACAATGTTTGCTACTATTTCTCTATGTGTGGTTGGTAAATTACAGAACCAATCAGCCAATCACCATTACTGTTTGTTTTGTGCTCCTACATATTAAGTTAGTAAATTAATTGTGTCAAAAGAAAAATAAACGATGAACAACATTTTACCCCGCGGTTTTATGTTTGATCATTAATTTATATTTCAATTATTTCAGATGTCAAGCTTACCTGAAAAGTTGTCACACAATAGGCGATGACAACTGGTACCCGTAGCTCACTTAACAATAATATTTCAAGTATGTATGTCTTTTTTTTTTTCTTTATATATTTTAAAATTAAATTTGTAAAAGCAATATCATACCATTCTTTAAGGAATGAGACAAATGATTTATTCCACTAATGAAAATTGAAACATCTAAAGCATAAATAATAAATGAACAACAAGGCCAAGACATTAATCCTCAGTCCCGTCGCGGGCTTTATAGCTTTTATTCGATTTCAATACTTTGCACTTTTATATTGACCGCGCTTCTCTCGTCCAATCAAAAAGGAGAATATTCCATCCGTGATCAAAGTCTTGAAGTTTTCGTCACCAGCAATAACCCATAATGAAATGTTATGTAATAAACATTTTTCACGTTATTGACACTATATTGTTGTGGTAATTAGTTCCACGTTTTACCATGGCTTGTATATATATAGGAGGTTCATAAGCGAAGCGACACATGGATACACTTTAGCTTAGAACTTATTTAAAGGAAAATACTTCAACAGTCGTCTGGCATGAAAGTGGAAGGGTGAAACAGACAAAAGGTTTAATACCTCAGTGAAGCGGCTTGCCATGAATTCATTTCAATTTTAATTAACATGTACTTGGCATTGAAAGAAGTCAAACGATTATTATCAACATAAAAGAAGAAACAGAAGGAGACAGCTGTCTGTAAAATCCAGGTATGCTTTAACTAAAATCCGTACAGCTCAAAGCTACGTTCTAAAACCACATCTAACTTATTACTTGTGTTGCGCATTAATACACTTTGCCAATTGTAAAAACTTCCTTTATTCTTTTCCGATGTGTAATGTAAAAGTGTGGATCAGAGGTTCCTTCAATACCGAGCATGCATACTTTAGTTTACCAACCAGCCTAAAAAAACATAAGTTTAAGGAAAGATTCCTTCGAATTCGACCGTAATAGATAGTCTCCTCGATTTGGTTTGAGGTCGAGTAACTTAGTTAAACGTAGCTCAAAAACAAATGCACGAATAAAGCAGAATTTTTTTCAGAAACGTATATTGAAATTTAAAGTTTCAAATTGGAAAACAATCGGGAATAATTGCAAGTTTGTTACGACGAGTTCCTCTTTGCAAAATTCAGATCACAGTTAATAAAGCATACAAGATGCCCTACAGCCTTTCACAAAATATACTTTTAGAAACTGTCTTATAGAACAGTGATGCAAAATAATTTAGACAGCTTTATTGAGATAATCTAGATGTTTTTGTTAGCAGTTTATTATACGTTTGAAAATTGTATTTCAGGTCCTAAAAAATTCACATAAATTAACAGGAATGCATGCCTAATCACTGATTTGGTGATAACAGAACCAATATCACAACTAACGGTGCTGGTTCCCAGCAAAAGTTGTGTTATTGTTTTCGAATTGTGTTTGCTGTGCCTTAAGAAAAGTTTTAGGCTGCCAGCACCAAGGGAAGCCCTCCATCTAAATTACGATAATTTATGACTTTTTTAATTTTTTTAACTTTCTTTATACAATGATCAAAACATCTAAAATAATTCCAACAAAACATTGGCTGTAATTACAGACGGAACACTTATAGAGATTAGAGTCGTGGGAAGATAGAATGTTTGACAGCTTGAAAGTCGTTTTTCTTTGTACTTGTGTCTAGTTAGAAAAAGTCAAACTGTTTCTGTCCTTTATTTACGTTTTTTCGTTATCGTTCTATATCCAGGCATTTCCTCTAAATGGAATTGCTAAAATAGATTGTCAAATGTCGGCAGTGAGAACGTTGCTGGATTTATTAAACTTTAAATGAATAAACAAGAGGAACTTGGCTTTGAAATGTAAAAAAAGTAATTGAAAAACATCTTTTTTACTCATTAGTTGTCCCCCAGTGACTTTAGTTTTCCGTCACGCGTGATTTTGATGGCGTGGTCTTAATAACAAAGTGTAGATTACCCACATGACATGGCAAATCAGCGGGCGCCGTTTCGGCGGCTTCGGTTGGTTTGCGCCGGTCATTTGTGTTGTGCAACCCTAGAGGGGAAACAACTAGAAGTTTCACTGGTTATGACATTTCTGTCATAATAGTTTGCAGGGGTTGTGCATCGATTAGTACAAAAAAAAAAGCATCAAAGCCTCCAGATTTCATTTTGGCAGGCAAATAAGTCGTGACTGAACCCAATACCCATTTGCAAACTGTTTCGGTAGACCACTTTAACAAGAGAACTTGTAGCACGGTAAAGAAATGTGACATCAAAATAATTCATGTCCAGCAGATGTGGATAGTAGGAGCATAAATTACGGAGTCAGCACTTATGAATTCTATTCGAAACCTTAGAAAGGAACAGAGAGAAATGGTAAGCCAATGAATATCAAGCGTGTTTACCCTGATTGTTTAATAGTGAGGAACATACGTATATAGTGCACCTGATCCTTGTAATTTCAGCCGATATTTAGACCTATTTTATATCGTATCAGTCACATCAAGTTATTAATCCTCTTTTAACAGCCCAGAGGAAAGAACCGAGGAAAATCAGCAGTCTGGATTACATTCATGAAGCACTGAAAAGTCGGGTAACAAAATTTGTGGCTAACAGGTCAGTGTTTTGCTGCGCTGTGCAGTGCTGTGCTTTGCAGTGCAACAAATTAACATGTTTGATATTCATAGCACAGGTATTGTCTTTAAAACGAAAAGATAACAAATTGGTTTAACGGCTAGATTTATCTCCATCTGCAATAAGTCTAATACATTACCATAGGTGATGAAAAAATATGGAAAGTGTCCCAAATAACTCGGGTTTTTTTACAGTTATCTCGTATTACACTTCTTTCTAGAAAAAATCAAGCCAATTATTTCAAGTTATTCTTGGCATAAGATTAAGGCTTCAGGTTTAGTTTTCAAAGTGGTCTCGTTTGAAAGGAGCACATAGCTTACACAAGTTTTTGTGTTGTTTCAACCGCAGTTTATATAAATGTAATATTTTAAATTATTTTCTGTCTTTTCCCATCGAAACGACCAAAGAAATAGAAGATACCCAAAGTATAAATAATTCGTCTCTATCAGTTTTGGTTTTTACATAACGTCTTTGGCATCACTATACTGCCTTCAGCGAATTTTCTAAAAGAAATTGATAATTAAATCCTTTCTTATTTCATCGATACTTACTGTTAATTCTCAAACGATAAAAACTCAAATAGTTTTTTTTTTTGGCTGAAAACTTACAAAGTTTATTGAGCATTCCCACATTTTTGGCAAGTAATCCCACAAAAGTGTTGCAAAAAAACCCTCAAACAAGCTACATTTTGTGGACAAACGGATCCACTGTTTAATATTTTATCAGTTTGTTGATAATATTTTGTCTACAACCAGCAACACACACGATTGCTCATAAAATTACGTGAATTCTATGCGTATTCTTTTTTATTAAGCTGAAATGTACCCTCCCCTGTTACATTAGTTGGCTTATTCAATCTCCTTATGTTTGCACATGCTTAATAAGCACAAGTTGCCATGCGACACCTGCCAATATCTATCTCAATATCTCATGATATATCATGTATATCATTTAAATAAGGGGGCACAGCAAGAGCCTCTTTCATCCACTAACTCTGCAATGCATGCAGTATTATAGAATGGTCTTTAATCCTCTTTTGGGAGATGTTTGAATGTATTCTCTTTACTAAGAAAACCAAAATAGCTAAAAATTGCTAAAATAGATTGTCAAATGTCGGCAGTGAGAACGTTGCTGGATTTTTTAAACTTTAAATAAATAAACAAGAGGAACTTGGCTTTGAAATGTAAAAAAAGTAATTGAAAAACATCTTTCTTACTCATTAGTTGTCCCCCAGTGACTTTAGTTTTCCGTCACGCGTGATTTTGATGGCGTGGTCTTAATAACAAAGTGTCAGACCCACATGACATGGCAAATCAGCGGGCGCCGTTTCGGCGGCTTCGGTTGGTTTGCGCCGGTCATTTGTGTTGTGCAAGCCTAGAGGGAAACAACTAGAAGTTTCACTGGTTATGACATTTCTGCCATAATAGTTTGCAGGGGTTGTGCATCGATTAGTACAAAAGAAAAGCATCAAAGCCTCCAGATTTCAGCTATGCTGAAATGTCAACATTTAATTATATTCATATTTACAATACCAAGCCACTTATTTGACACACTTCTTTTACGCCGTGCACAGATATTTGTTTGTGTGTAAACATTCCCGTGCAATTCCGGAAAACCAGATGCATGTAATGAGTTTTTGCCTTACCTTATTCCTAACTTTTCCCTAACAAATCGAAGAGGGAAATAAATTAAAAGGGAATGTGGATAAATGCCAATTAAAATCTTGCTCCTTTAGAGCGGCAAAGTCGGTCTTTGTTTATTTAAAGGAAGTACAGTAACGCATGACGTCGAGTTAATCGATTCAAGTTAATCGATTCAAAAGCGAGGAAAGTGATAGAAAAAAGCATATCTCTGTCAAAGCCGCGTCAGACGGAACAACTTCATCGTAAGTTGACGTGCGTGCTGTCAGTGTCATGCAAAAACTGCATACACGCACGGTTTTAAAGAAGACCCTGCAGCATTTTCGTACCATTCGTGAGAGCCGTAAGTAAGTTTTACGCAGGATTTGCAGGAGCACATTCGTGAGTTCAGACTAAGTTTGTTTCTTTCGTTTTGAACCGCTTCATCAGCTTATAAAAAAGGATCAAGCTCGGCTCGACTCAAACCCTCGTATTTGTTCTCGTGATTTGCAGGATTTTTCCAGAATAAGACGTTTCAAAGTTTGCTCATTTTGTTAATGTTCGACGTTAACATGTTTTTATTGCAATTTGTCTCAATCAACTTGTCAGAAATTTTTCCTCTAGATGTTAATGTTTTCTGAAGTATAAATGGAGCTTCTAGACGAGCTTAACAGAAGGCTTAAAACCACACGTACATTATGTACTCAAAATTTATTTTTCATGTCATGTCAACTAAATTACATTGCTTGTGATTTACAGTAGGACCAAGTGGAAAGGAAGAAGATCTTGCCCAAATGATGTACATTGTCTGTTTACTGATTCTGGTAGTCACATGTCACGGTCAGGGGCAACAAAACTGTTCAGGTGAGTTTAAAATGTAACAAAACTACTGCATGTAGAGAAAAAAATTTCTTGGGACCGAATGGAGTTCCCGATGTGTTTTATAGCAGAATTGTTTAAAATGGCCACATATCAGCCACCTACTTACATGTTGTTTGTCAATAAAATGTTTAAATCAGATTTACTTGAAAACCAAAAGGAAAGACTGGTCGGGAGACTTCGCTTAAATAACTCGCAAAATAACTTTAACAAAATCAATTGCATATGAATATTAAAAGGAATTAAATTTACCTGAACTTACTCAGGCAAATCTTTGTCAAATTCTCATTGAATATCAACAGATGACTGTAGCAAAGCACTTGGTATGGAAGACAACAGAATTAGAAACTCACAAGTTACTGGGGGATTTGCGTACGACGGCGACAATGCGAACTTCGGCTCCCAGAATGCTCGCCTACATCATCCTCGTGGCTTCAGAGCAGACCCAAAAATGTTTCCTCCATCGGCTAACACGATAGGAATTCACTTTGCAGAGGAAAGGGTAATCACTGCGATAGCGACCCAAGGATATGGTGGTGAATGGGTAACCAGTTTCAATGTGTTTTACACCGATTCTCTGGGAGACCAACAGTCTGTGAAAGACATTGAAGGGAAGCTACTGGTAAGAAAGAAACTTCGAGCATCAAGTTCTAATTAAGAATATTCTTTAGAGGTTAGTGATTGGGTTGCCTCAGTTCAGATGCAGGCTGTCCCACTGACAGTGGTCGGAAAGAAATTATCAGATCAGTTTTTCATCAGTTAAAATGTCTCCATGTTTGCAACTGTCCATGAAATATCACTTTGTTATTTAAATGTAAGCTCGATCCTGAATCTTATCTTCGATCAAAATGACTGCCAAAGAAAATACTTCCCTGAAGTTTTGTTGAAAAGTCTAGTATTGACAGTCTAACAGGGCTGTAACTACAGGAACATTTCTTTCATACTTATTTCTTAATACATAGCCTCTTACAAGATCCTAAATAAGGAAATAACTTCAAAAATTTACTAAGGCAACCGAGGGCCTCGGTTCGCCTGTTGCTGGCAACGGTCCTGCATGGCTAAGATATGAGGGCACAGGTGGTTTGCCAGAAAATGGCCGAAGTAACTTAAATAAGGCGAAGATAGTTTAAACAGCCGGCAATTCCATACTTATATCACTATGAAAAGAAGTTGAACAAACTAAGGTATAAAATGAAATAATTGCATTCATATGAAAACGTAGTTAATTGTATTATTGGTTCAAGTGTTTGTTTTATTTTTCAGGATTTTTCTGGTAATGCAGATAGTGACACGGTTAAACGACACTCTCTACCAATTCCTGTGTTCGCATCTTCTGTCTTCATATTACCTCTGACTGTACATAAAAACGTTGGCCTTAGGCTGGAGCTTTACGGCTGCAAGAAAGGTATATATTTCTACCCGTTTGATTGTAGGGTAGCGTACAAAAAGCACTTTAGTCCATTTTTTTACGACTGGCCTAGAGTCCTTGAGGAGTAACCAATCTAATATATAGATTTGACCAAGCGTAAAAGCGAAGCTCTTGATTTAATAAAATAAGTTAACCTGGCTTGAGCCCGCGATATGATCACGTGGCACTGGTCAGTGGATACTTTATCTTGTCAACTGACTATAACATGGATGTCCGATATCAAAGATGTTTGAAATAAATCAAGGCTGCATGCCTCGATCGACCTATTAGTTGGAGAATGGCCGCCATGTTCCCGGACATCGTTGTCGTCGCGGCCGTTGTAGGCGCACACGCACGCGATCCAGACCTCTAGCCATGTTGACCATGAAAAAAGGGTTGCATGCTTTCCTATTTTTATGCATGGATGTGGTTCTGATCCTGTAGTCATGGTGCTCCACTTGGCGCACTTATTCACCCAGGGTCTCATTTTGGTCATTTCCCTACCATCGCCACCCAGTTTGATTTTAACAAAGGGGCTACTGACATATCAAGTTTTAGACCTTTATAACAACAAATGGGTCATGGCTTCCTTATTTATGTTTCTTTTCTTTTCACTAAGGTTTGGTTTCGTTTCTTTCAGGTCATTATTTCATTGTCTGGCTGATGCTGAAAGAAAGTTTCTTCACCGTGACCTACACAGATCCATCAACTTGGGAATATCAAGATGCCGTGACTAATTCCTTGTATGAGGTGAGTACCTAATCACGGACTTCGCAGTTAAGTTCATTCTAGAAATTGCGAAACATCAGCATCTGGGTTGAAGTTTAAATAACGCATTCGGTGCGAGCTCTTGAAGCAAAACTAAAGAATCTGTGAATGCAATACCACTGACACCAGATTTGTTGGCCAATCTGGAAAATTTACATCGTTGTCCATCTCTCCCTCAGAAAAACACGACTTTCGCTTGTCCCGACACCCTTTTTACTTACTGCATGACGTCAAAGATTATTTAGAAGGTAACATATGCTCTTTCGTTGTACATTTAGGTAAATCAAATTCTCGGCACTACTTGGGGATTTCTGCACGCACACGTAAGAGCGCTAAGGTAAATAGACCTAGTGTCATTATATAAGACATCTCATGAGTGAAAAAGTCATTGACAGGCCAACACAAACTCCCCTATGTGGTTTTACGGTAGCCTTTAAAGTTTTGCTCTGATGAGTATGTCTTTGAGCAATTTACCTTTTTTGTATGATATAGTCGGAGTTGTTTTGCAAATTGTTTTCAGCAGTGACTGATTTTGGATGAGACCCCATTTTTGCATCAGTATTTGTTTCAAGTTTTTTTCCCCTGGGTGGTATGTGATCACAACAGGAAAAATTTTGCCTTCAGTCTGTTTGGTTTGTTTGTGAGAACCGACTGCCGTTCGGCAAACGAGACCTCTGATATCGTTCTTTCGATTAGGCTTTTTGGATAACAACGTGCTTCAAGTCGTGTTTTGAAGTTACACATGGCCTCCTGGAAATTTTTTTCCGAGGAGTTTGTTCAAAGAAGTCTGATTGCTTCTCCTTTAATGAAGCCTCTCTTAACGCCTGGTGGGTGGCAAGACGAATAGTGTGTATATTGAAAAGTCTCGGTCGGCTTGTAGTGAGTTTTGACGTTGGGGATAGCTTCGGTTTGGCATCTTTCACACTGCCATGTCTAAGAATGTTATTTCTTTCTTTGAGATTCTTAACAACCCCGTGTCTAAACGGCTAATCTAGGCTGCATTAGTGAGATGGGGATCCTTTATTTAACAGATTTTGCTTCCCCCAGTAGGACAGGTTCCTTAGTTCCGCTCGTTTTGTACATTTGATGTCCGTTGGGCTTTCTTCCGTGGTTTGCGTTCCGATTTCATCGCTATCGTTTTTGTAGCCTTCAAATATATCCACCTTTAATATTATCAATATATACATAACATAACAATAATCTGTAATAGCTCGGTTCGCGTATTACTGTGTGCTTGCTTCATGTAACCGCTTGTCGCTAACTAGAGAGGACACAGTTTCTCTGTCAGTACAGGTACCAAATGCCAGAAAATGTTTTTTAAAAATATTAGTTAAGTATTTGGTTTTTGTTAATATTGGTGGTGGGGCGCGTTGGTAATCTTGTTAGAATGCAAAAAATCTCTACTAAACCAGGCCAAAATCAAGGTAAATGATTACGGAGAAGCGTAATCGCTTTATTCTTATTATTCTTCATCTTTTTTGATTTAAATAAGCTCTTTCTATTATCTCACGGTTAAGTTTGACAAGAGTCGCCTGTCAGGTGACTCTAATGGACGCTTCCTCTTCCTTTTTCTGCAGTCCACAAGAGTCACCATCGCTTTCTACAGCAGTAACTGCTGTCGTGGAGATCCACTGTTTACGATCCAGCGAACAGGCCCTGTTGACGAGGCTCAAGGCTGTGATGGGAAATGACTATGAAGGGATATTCGACCCGGGGTTTATTAAGGCTCATTACCCAAGTAAGTAAAGGGATGAAAATCAAGCCCCGGCCAAAAGATCGCAGCATTTCAACGCAACCTGTATCACAACATGGGTGGCCCAATATTTGCATGCCCGGCGAAACGATCGCCACATTCCAACGCAACATATCGCAAAATTGTTGGTCCCAACATGTTGCACGCGTTTGGCCACCCTGTTGCGACGTATTTCCACATGTAGGGTGTTGCAAATCGAACTAGCGCGCATGCCCTGACGCAACATTGTTGTACGAACCTGGCCAAACGAGTACAACATCATGTAACAACCACAAATGTTGTATGGAAAATTTGACCATTTTCAAACTTGAAAACAACACCCAAAAATGTCGCAACACGTCGCATCAGGGTAGCCAAACGCGCGCAGCATGTTGGGCCCAACAACGTTGCGATAAGTTGCGTTGAAACATTGCGATCGTTTGACTGGGGCTTTAAGCAATCAAAAATGTCTGCACAACCAGAAAGGGATGATTGACTCTAAAGTGTTTGATAATTAGACAAAGGAAGAGTATCGCTTGAACTGTCGACAGCCGAAGGAGAAACCCAATGAGGCCTAACGTCTAGAAAGGACCTTACAGCTAAAAAACCGACAGCCACAATCTGGCAAATATGTTTTAGTGATATCTTTTTATTCCAAAGAAACCGACTTTCTCCAATAAGGCTCTTTTTAAAGGACCCTATTTAGCCTCTGCCATTTTCGATGCCATCAAAATCATTGATTTTGCGAATTCGTAATACTTTACTGTAAGTTGTGTTCCTGAAAGTATGTCCCTTCATCTTTAGTAGTTTCACAGTGATTTCCTTTGCTTCAACATGCTCCAAATAAGGTATGGCTGACTAGGGCCCTTTAACTTAATCGCGCATTTATAGTACGTTATAGATTTCTATGATGATAAATTTCAAACTGGGCACAACTGTTCTAAGTGGCTCTTTCATTTTAGCCTAGATCTGGTCTTCCATCTGGCCCAGATGGTTGACTTTTTTTATAAGAATCGTTTTAAAGTAATGCTTTTTTTTATGAAAATCGTGATCAGCAGCATTTGAAAACCTGGGTACCTTTTCCTAACAGAAGCATTGGATCGGGGAGAATTCTTCAAAATGCAAAAACTACTAAACCTTATTCTCTTCGCAGAACGATGTGGGTGTGCACCGCCCAAGGCGAGCTTAAGCCTTGGGAAAATGATGAAAGAGGCCAAGAAAATTTTCCTGTCTAAGATATTCATGAGACTTCCGCTTCAGCTAGAACACTCATGTCAACCAACGACAGCCATAGTCTACTCCTGGAAACTCTCAAAAATAGACCAGGAAACAGGTTTGTTTGGACCCTTACAGCCATTCGGCAGAAAGAAAACATTCATCTTGCCTTTACGTATGTTTGGCATTGGCTATGCTTATATTCAATGTGAAGTACAACTTTCAGGCGATGCTGGCTCTTTGGCGCTTGCCAGTGGCTATATGAGGATTGTTCGCGATCCGCTTGTAGCAGTTATTACGGATATAACCGAAACGAGGAGTAAGATCATGTTAAGTGCAGAAAAATCGTTTGATGCTGGGAGAAGGAGGTTTGGCACACGAGGCTTACAGTTTACCTGGTTTTGTAGACTAGCGGGTGAATCGTTCTTATACGTAACTAAGCGTCACGCAGTCGACAAGTCATTTGGGAGAGTTAAGACAAACACCGGGTGTTATGGGTATGGACCTGGCACGCTCACTTCTACAGACGAAGTATTAATATTAAACATGGAGGAGATGGTGGAAAGCAAGAAATATGTTTTCAAGCTTGTTGTCAACAAAGACGATAGAAATGCAAGTGCTGTGTACGAGTTCGCAGTAAAACCGCCCGCTTCGATCTTTGTAAGGTGAGAATATAAAGTATCAGCCTTTAACAGAAGTTGTACCTCTATTATATTTTAATAACAATACCAGGAAATTTAATGTCGAGACACGTTTTCACTCCAGTTTCACGAGACGCATATTACACTTTATTAAAAACTGGATCATTGGATAATGCAATTCGAGAGTTTTCATTAAATCAAGCCCCGGCCAAACGATCGCAGCATTTCAACGCAACCTGTATCACAACATGGGTGGCCCAATATTTGCAAGCCCGGCCAAACGATCGCCACATTTCAACGCAACATGCCCAACATGTTGCACGCGTTTGGCCACCCTGTTGCGACGTATTTCCACATGTTGCTTAGCCATCATGGTATATGAGCCATTATACCATGATCTACAAAAATGGGGAGCGTATGCGTGATTTTTTGGGCCTTTTTGTTTTTATTGTAGTCTAGTTTTCTATATTTTGGAGGCGTTTTTAATAAAACAATTATTCCACTCGATGATCATAGCCAACTCGGCGCTACGCACCTCGTTGGCTATCTACCATCTCATATCCAACGCGCGCTCATGGAATAATTGCTAAATAGCTATAATCAGCGCCAAACTGATTTTATAACATAACTAAAGCAAAGCGCGCGCTCTGATTGGCTAATTCGGCATCTACTATTTGTCCATGGGTGTATGCTGCCGACGTACTCACTAAAGCAAAGCGCGCGCTTTGTGATGTAGCTCAATTTGTTGCGGACTTACTTGGCTACACTTCGTGAGTCCACAGCATTTTGACCACTGTGATTACGGGTATCGTTTTCGATAAGAGTACTGACTACGCTAAACCACATTTGATTTGTTTTTTACCACAATATCAAATCTAACGAAATAAATATTTGTCTCGGACCGACTCGGACTTGAAAGTGCACGCGCTGCATTATGCAAATGAGCTGTTTGTACGCGTCAGACTCTTCTTTCAAAACCTTTAACAAACTCGCTTAATATGCAGAAACAATACCATGTTTATGTTATAAAACAAATGGTAAACGCCATAGCGTGTACTATTGAGTTATGGATGCACTTGGGAGGTTTACTAAGCACTCAAGAAGCTAGAGTCGCACTCGGCTATCGCCTCGTGCGACTCTTACGCTTCTTTCGTGCTTAGCAACCTCCCGCGTGCATCCATAACTCAATAGTACACGCTATGGCGTTTACCATTTGTTAATTGGTCTCACTTAGAGTCTTCAGGATGCAAGTATTTGTTTCTTTAAGGGTTGCACACGAAGAAATAAAAAAAGAAACATTGTCTGTCCGTGTCGCAGTAATATCTTTCAGGGGTTAAATAAAGCTCGAGGAGCATCTCTTTGTGAGAAAATATATGAGTATCCTGAAAGGAAGTGTCCATTTTTAAGATTTTCTCGTCTCCGTCTGCAGTTGAGCTCAACAAAGAACGAAAAGAAACTTATGGTGTTTATTACACAAAGTTTTTTTTTTTCCTTTCAACATCATTTTACGTCACCAAACTAGTTACTGGGGTTTTCTATTGTTGTTTTCTTCAGATGCTTGTCAAATTGTGGTAAAAAGGTTAGTCCGCAAGATGGATTACTCCTGGAGGCGAAGTGCCAAGGAGAGGCGTGCAGAAAGATTTCAAACTACACTTGGAGTTTGTATGCCATAAATCAATCAGTTGACGGCTTTTCTGTCTCACCAGTTCATCACGTTAATATTTATCTGCAAATGAACACCCGACGTCTGTTCATTGACAAAATTTTCAAATTACAAGATGACACGAGAAAGCACGTTCATTACGCTGTTAAAGCTTCAGTGAAACTAGACGGTGGAAAGGAGATGGATGGTAACTTTTCGTTCATTGTCAACTCGCCTCCAAAACGTTTCTCTGCAGGCGCTAGTTGCCACGTTGTACCAGTTGAAGGCGAAGCTATATCAACAGACTTCTCGATCACGTGTTCGGGATGGCATGACGTTGACAAGCCCCTAACCTATGAGTTCACATATCAAGACAAGTACGGCATGGTAATAATTCAAGCCGGGAGTTTAAACAAAGTGACTACAAACCTTCCGGTAGGGGAGGCCTCTAAGGAGTATGCGCTCGTATTGGAAGCCTTTGTGGGAGACTCGTACCAGGATTTCGCATCCACCCGGCTGTTAGTCAAGGTATCAGTATCATAAGAACTATATGCGAACTTGACTGAAAGAGCTTCTCCGGCCATTTGGTTAACTATTACTGCTTTCATTACTATTACGCTTTTCATGCGTACATGTATCTAGGCCGGGTGAAAACACCAGGTGACCTAATGGTGAGATTAAACAGCTTTTTTGTTACCTCGGGTCATTTCAGTTTCATATTCATTTTCAAGGAACTTGCTTTTTATGAAGGACACCAAGTAAGAAAAAGTTAATGCGTGTTGATAATGGAGCTGCCATCAGGACAGGACGTCCAACGTTTTATAGACCATCATATAACTAAATCTAAAAATAACCTGGTAATATTTTAACGAAGACTGGAACAAAAACTTCTTATTGAGAGTCGTCTTAAAAGAAAATTTATTGCGTGAAAATGCTTCTGCCCTTTTACAAGTCATTTAAGTGATCTCGCTTATTGTAATGCGTACTAAATCTTATGTTTTAAGGTTTTTTGTGTTTCGACCACTGTACACATTGTTTTTCTTTCTTTTTTTTATACCTTTATTCAATTCTGTACTTAATTCATTGTAAGTAGTCTTTCTTTCTCTTTTTTCTTTTCTATTCTGTGGGAAAATGTCGGCCTGGGACTTAAGTAATATAAATAGTATATTGTGTATTTTTGTAAATAGTGTAATTGACAATAATAGTAATAAAAATACTCACCATAAAAACAATTTTAACGAAGACGCTTGTAACTTATTTTCTAGGTACGGCCTCCAAAAAAGTCCGATTTTAACGATACATTTGTAAACAAGCAGCTCAGTTTCATTCGCGA
The DNA here is from genome assembly GCA_964020085.1 of Micromussa lordhowensis. Taxonomy (NCBI): domain Eukaryota; kingdom Metazoa; phylum Cnidaria; class Anthozoa; order Scleractinia; family Lobophylliidae; genus Micromussa; species Micromussa lordhowensis. Next base: position 4,389,908 of record OZ026600.1, on the reverse strand, counting down.
CTTCGTGCAAGCTGGAAATGCTGACCAAGCGACAGAGCTTGCTTTTATGCTGATGTCCACTGTGAAGGACTTTCCTGACGAGTCCTTCGAGAGAAAGTCGGTATGTGCATTAGCCATCACGAAATATGCACATCATTTCGTATCCATTGATCAGTTCTGTTTATTAATTATACTTTTTAGAGCTCCATCTTACGTGACATGAAAGGTCTTAAAGTCAAAAGCGTTGTCCATGTGACGAAAGTTGCCGCTGTTGTTGTCTGGGCGACAGATAACAGCCAAACCGTTTCTCCTTCCTTGCAGGCAAGTTGACAATGTTATTAGCTAGTTGGAGATGCGAAGGGCTTTGTAATTTGCAGTTAGATTTTACAACCTTTCCCGATTATTGTTCTTCTGATTGTATCGCAGGTATTTAAGTAACTGCTTGCTTTTTCATGTTATTTTATATGTGGCTGTTGTTGTTTGTTTGCAAAGTAAGAAAATTAATCCTTAAAACACAGCTATCTTTGTTTTGGTTGATTTTCGTTGCCCCATCTGCCTTCATTTTTATAAGGTGCAATCAGTTGGAAAAGCAGTAGGCTGAAAGTCGTGGATTCACAATGGACTACGACAATATCCAATAATGATTTTAATGCTCGTCTTTCTAGGCAGACGCCTTTGCACTGCTAAGTGAGGCTACAAACTTCATGGCGTCTGAGTTCTCTTCAAACAGTACCCACGATGCCAAGGTTGCTAAGAATGTCAGCTCCGTTCTTCTTAACAGTATTGGAAGTCTTTTGCGAATCTCTTCCATGGACGCGAGAATAGAGACAAAAGACGATTTTACAAAAGAATCCGTAAGTAGAAGTTCAGTCAGGCTCGAAAAAGCGGCCAAAATCGGGCCCATCTTTCAGTTCTCAAATACAGGATTTCTGCCCGGGTTTTCTGCTAGTATCATGATCCAACTAGACCAAGGTTTTATAGCTTGCTTTATGGCTAGTTCCGCGAACGGGTATAAGGTGAAGCTAATCCTAGGTGTGAAATGGTTTCCCGGGTAGGCCAGATCCAGGGCTATCATTTGAGTACGGGATTACCCGCTGTTTCCCGCTCGTTCAGTCAAGTAGTGACCCTTCATTCGCAACAATGTTCTTTCAATTCATCTAAATCGTGTGTTCTTAACTATTTATCGCAGGGAAAAGAAAACACCAAAAGAACACTCGAATTAGTTAGAAAGGTCGGAGAATTCCTTTCATCAACAAGTCACTCAAGCCAAAGGAAAACTGTCGTGAAGTCCAACTTTGTGGATATTGCGATCTACAAGCAGAAAGCAGAAGATCTCTCCGGACGAAATATCAGCGAGGGAGGGGCAGACATTGTTATACCTGATTCCAAAAATATATTTCCAAAAACTAATGGCAGTGTTACGCTGCAGGTAAATCTTCTTTTTGTTGTTGTTTTTGTTACCGAAAATCGCAGTTACGTAATACTGTGAAGACTAAATAGCATTAAAAAGTTGAGACGTTGGCATTACTTTGGAATGACTATAATATGTTTTCTCGGTATTTTTCTAAAGATCGTCTGTTGCGTACTCACTTTAATGTCTTCGGACTGCAAGTAGTTATAAAATGTATAGTACAGATTTTCCTGAATGTTTGGCATGAAATAAACATATTTAATTGTTACGTAAAGTTGGTATCTTATGTGGTACAAATGTACCATAAGTCTTGCAAAGAATTGAGGTGAACAATAGATAGTCTGGTTATAATCAATACCCAAGGATGATTTAGCTAAAAACGCTAACCTCGTCGTTTGAATTTCAGCTAATGGCATTCAAAGAAAATCCTTACACATGGCATAAGACTGCATCAAGCATCCGTTCCACTGTAATTGACGTCACTCTAAGAACCAGCAAGGGCTTGGAAGTAGAGGTCAACAATCTCAGCAGCCCATTAGGACTGCACATTCCCAACAGACGCACAGAAAAAGACTTAGACCCCAGGAAACAGCCACGTCACTTGTTCCTACAACCAGGAGTCATTCGGTATCACACCCTTGTTATACCGTCAAGTGAGCACCTTGTGTCTTTGAGAGTTGCGAACGTCGCAGGTCGACAGATGGTGGTTCATTTTGGACAAGGATTTAAACCAAATGCTAACAACTACAGTCATATTATCATATTACCAGATTTTTCATCCTGTCAAAGCAATAAAACTGATATATCACTCAACTGTACCGAGGATGCTTATTCTGTCAAACTTATTGGTTATGAAGCAGGTCTTTATTACGTCGGAATAACACTGGTCATTCCAGAGACTAGGTTGCGAAAATCTTGCACTGGTATTAGCAGACGGAAAAAGAGATCTTGCATTGAAGTCAAAGATCCCCCGACCACCCCACCCCCAACTCCAATGATTGTAACACCGCAGTATAATGACAAAACAGACGTTAACTACACATTTTCTGTAACTATGGGAACGTGCCTTTACTGGTCGGAGGAGGAAGACAAATGGTCAAGCAGAGGATGCAAGGTTAGGAAAATATTTAGAAATAGTATTTGGTGATCTAATTTACATTTCGATTTCGTCTTATTCATCTTAGTTTTGCAACACCTTTCTCGTAAATGTGGGTGCTGAGATTAACAATCTATACGAACGCCAGAATAAATAAGTCACGTTAGAAAAGATGGAAATTGCATGGGTAAATCTAAGTGTAGATTGGATTGAAGGCAAATGGCAAACGAAGAAACAATTTCTCGAAATATTTGAATATCATTCTTCGTTACAACTGTCAATTTGAGGAATCTCTACATCTATGTTTCTTCTTGGAAGCTCTACATTGAGAAATACGTATATGAGGTTCCTTTAGATTTTAAAGCCATTTTTTTACAATGAATAGTAACATTTAATTGAGACTGATGTATAGTAGCTTCATTCGACAATTACTCAATTGATATCGCGAGAGTGATGGCTCATTAAATTTGCCAAATGTTAATCTTAGAAAGTATGACTTTCCTAAAGGTTGGCTCAGGATCGGAGCTGGGGAGAGTGAACTGCCTTTGTACACATTTGACGTCTTTTGGTGGAGATTTCTTCGTGGCGCCAAATCCCATCGACTTTGATAAGGTCTGGGACGAATTTCGCCGACTTGGACAGACTGGAAACTATGTCGTGTTAGCGACTGTGTGCAGTATGTTAGGGCTTTATGTAGTGGGCTTGATCTTTGCCCGACGAGCCGACAAGAAAGACTTATCAAAGGTAAATAAAGTTCCTACTCGGCTCTTATTTACCTTCTGAGAAATCGAGATCTAGTGTTGACGAAAAGTGATTTTTCAGTAAAAAAAAAAACAGGAAATCGAATGATTTGAACATGGTTGGCAATTGAAGACTCTGCGTTTTACAGCATTAATTAAGACAGAGTTCAAAATCGCTTCACAATTTAATCGCATCAGTATCAAGACCTGGCCGCAAAGATTTCTTTAGGTTTGTAATCGAGTGGGGAATGAGAAGAGACAAAAATAACATTTAAAGTGGAACAAGAAGGTTTGCTTTGCTTTACTTGCCTTTTGATTTTACTATTTAACTGGAGAGTTCTTCTTGGGGGGAAGAGGGGGCTCAATTTTTTGACTGAAAAATGAAATCAATAAATCTCAACATCTGGCAAGAGGGTATCTAAGTGGCATCCAGAAATCCTCTAGCCATTCATTACCCTCTTTTGTTTTGTTGCAGTATCTTATTATTTTGTGTTTAGATTTTGCAAATAAAGATGTGAATACAGTCACACGCAGGAACTTTCTCTGCTTCTAATTCATAGGTCGTCGCAGAATATCATCTCTCGGATCCACAGACTGGGAAACACACTTACTCCATTTCCATACAAACTGGCGCGTGGAGGAATTCTGGTACTACCGCCAATGTAGGCCTGGTACTATATGGTGAAGAAGGCGTCTCAAAGCCGATAATCTTTGCATGCAAACAACTGCAAAGGATATTCTTTGCCAGAGGCAGTGTAAACACTTTCACTTTGTCTCTCCAAAAATCATTAGGATCCCTTTTTAAATTAAATGTATGGCACGACAATTCTGGAGATAGTCCATCGTGGTTCCTACTAGAAATTGTCGTGGAAGATGCCCAGACAAGAGAAAAGTGGAATTTTATAGCGAATCGATGGCTGGCTGTCGAAAAGGGTCTCGGAGAGATAGAGCTGGAGCTGAGAGCTGCGTCAAAAGAAGATGTATCAGAATTTAAAAACGTTCTTCACTCTCGGGCGCAAAAAGCCGTCGGAGATTCGCATCTCTGGATTTCTCTGTTCACCAAACCTCCGCACAATCAGTTTACTAGATGTCAAAGACTTTCTTGCTGCCTGTCTGTCATCTTTTGTGCCATGGTAACGGGTGCTATGTTTTATCGCTTTGGCGCGAAAGCCACAGATGTCTTTCACATTGGACCACTAAAATTTAGTTGGACAGAAATAAAGATAGGTATTCAGAGTGGCCTCGTTGGTATTCCAGTTAATTTTCTGATTGTAACCATATTCAAGAATATCAAGCAAAGTGGGGAACAATCATATTCTTCAGGATGTCTCCCGCATATCTTTATTTACTTTGGCTGGGGCCTTTGTATCTCTATTATCTTAGCCAGTGCTCTGTTTACCGTCTTTTACAGCTTATCTTGGGGCGCTGAGATCTCGAATCAGTGGCTTGTGTCCATGACCTTTTCATTCTTTGAAGACGTCTTACTAATTCAACCAATCAAAGTGCTGTTTATCGTTTGCTTGCTGTCAATAATTATTAGGAAGCCACTGGACCCTGACTCGGTGTATGATTCCCAAAATCTACCTGAACATCGCTCTGCACGCACAGGAGATGCTGGAAAGGAAGCAAGAATTCTTGAGATGGAGGAACTTGAGAATGCACGCTCTCAACGCAAGAAGGAAATAAAAGCCTTCCGTGCAATTGTTGAGATTTGTTTCTTTGCCGCATTTCTCTTTCTCTTTATGGTTGTGTGTTACGGGAATCGCGATTCCTCGAGATACAGTCTTACAAAATCAGTGCAAACTCTTTTCAAGAACTTTTCGAAGGTGAGTCTGCAAGGTTCTTTTATAGCCAAAGTGAATTCAATTCAGTTATTAACGCATGTCATCTGGCTGATTAGTCAGTCGGGAAAGATTCGTTAAAAACACCTTAACGTTGTTATCGTCGTAATACACATTTCTTTTTTAAAAAATAGTCAACTTTGCATTGAGTAGTCTATCCACAGACATTCGATTTCGCCTGGTTCGCGACTGCCATAGGGTTCCGCGCTTGATCTTGAGCGCTCGAGAAAATAACTCGTGGCATAAAAACGTATCCCTTTCTTTTTCCAAGCGGAGAGATCGAACAAGCGAGCGAACAAGGGGGCGTGCGAAGTAGCACGCCTGGGGTGAGAAAAAGATTGGGCAGAAGTGGGGAGAAGTGGGGAGGGGGTGAGCGAAAAGGGGGAGAGAATGGGGAGAAAAGGAATCACCTGCAGTCGATCCCAAACATTTTATCGAACTCCGTTCGACCACGTACGGGAGCAATAGTTTAATTTGATTGGTTAGTAGCCCGTCAATCAAAAAGTAACATCAGAAATTTGACAGATCATACATAATCCGACATCCCGCACACGACAAGATGGATAGTGAATCTGGTGCTCGTGATGCATAACCTACGGTCCGATACGATATGATGTGTTCAGATACAGGGTATAGTAATCGTTCGTGGCACGCTTTATGGATACAAATAAAAATTGAGGATTAGTAATAAGAATTCAGGTCACATTATTGCGTCTGGCTGCTCTGCAATTTTATTGGCTCATTTCTATCACAAGGTATGTTTTAAAGATATTAGCTTTTGAAATAGTTCATGAACATAATACTATTGTGCAGCCCGGCCCGGCCCGGCCCTGTTGGTAAGTACAGTACGTTGTTTTATGTCACTGATATCATATTTATCTTCAGAGACTGCCGTAGCTTTACGTCGAGAAAGCTATGTGTTTGTATAAAGACTTTCTTATGTTTCTTGCATCAATTTGATCGCGGTTATGTATCTTCAATTTCCAAACTTCGTTTTTTAAACGAACAATGGCAGACGTGGCGAAGGCATATAATATCGCCCGCTGTATTTACACTGATTTACGCGCACTATTTGCTTTAAGCGGACTACATCAAGCCCATGCTAGGCGCGTGCGATTTACCAGAAGTTTACTGCCCCAAGGGAGCGCGGCATGTTTGGGGGCGTTCGGTAAAATGTCTGAGATTGATTGCAGGCAGTTCCTTCGCTCGCCTCACTCCTTCCCTCTGCTCCTTATCTTTTGCACTCGCTAGCAGCTTTGTTCCCCTCGGGAGCTTTTTTTGGAAACCCTGCTATGCAGGCTAATGTGGACATGAAATATTAATCTCTCTGAAGCCATCTGGATCTGCATATTTATACCTAAACATGCAAACTTCTTGTAGGTAGATGATACACCATCTCTATGGAGTTGGATGAGGAATACTTTTGTCCCTGGACTGTTTAACACAGCCTGGTATAACGGTAAACAATTTGAGTATGACGAAGGATTCATCAGCAACAGAGAAAATTTCCTAGTTGGAATGCCAAGACTTCGACAAATACGTGTACTTTCAGGTAACGTCAGATATTAGGTTGAGCATTTAAGTTTTGGGATTTTAATGGTGTAGTTTTCTATATCAATCACAAATTATACACCTTTAGCTGTAGTGCGGTACTCAGTATTAGAAACGCATGAGAGTTTCTGGCCTGGTGTGGCTATGGTTTACTGCTCATGTAGTTACCGAACGGCTCACAAAGAAGACGTTTCCAACAAATAGCAAAGAATCAAATAACAGAGTTCTCTTACAAAGCTGGTTTTCACTAGCGACGGAGTCGCAGTCGGAGTCGTAATCGGAGTCGTAAGAGCGCTTATGACCTAGTGAAAATCAAAAATCGGAGTCATAAGCGGAGTCGTAAGCCCGACGGAATGGGAGTCGGAAGAAACAGAACATTTCTATTTCTTCCGATTCCGTTTACGACTCCGTCGCTTATGATTCAGTGAGAACTAGATTGTCAGAGTCGGAAGCAGAAGCGGAAGAACCAACAAATCACAAAGCCCGGAATCGAGCGTTGTGATTGGCTTGTTCTTCCGCTTCTGCTTCCGACTCCGATAATCTAGTTTTCACTGGATCATAAGCGACGGAGTCATAAGCGGAATGCGTGTTGCACTCCCCACTCCATCGGTTTCATTTTTACGAGATTGTATTGCTCTACGCTTCCGATTATTACTCCGACTATGACTCCGTCGCTAGTTATAATGAACTTCTCTGTAATCCAATCTTAGGGAATCTCTGTCCACCTTCATCAGAGTTGCAAAAGTTTGTTATCGCTCGCGCTACAACCCCGCGCGCAAACACAGGAAGACAGACAGAACAAAATGAGCAGTGTATAGTCGAAGTAATTGAATTATCGCAACACTGGAAGCAGTATTTTCAAGAAACAGAGTGTTATGTTGTTCTGGATTCATGTCACGTAAAAAGAAATTTGGAGAAGATAACTTAGTAAAAATAGCTCAACTTCTTGTCTTGACAGAAACGCAGTGTAATTCAAAAAGTCATTCCTTAGGACTTGTCTTCCCGCGATGCTTGCCTTTCTACAGCGAAAGCAACGAAGACACCACACCTTTTCACAAACCGGGTTGGATACCAGTCAAGAATGCCAGTTTGTTTGTCAGTAATACCGAAGAATTTGATTCGCTATGTCCAAAGCCATGGCAATACGTAACTGCAAGTGAGCTGAAGGCAAAGCCAATTCAAGGTGAGAAGACTGCGTACCTTGGCGGAGGGTTTGTAGCAAATCTCGGTTACAACTCGGAATCAGCATTTGATGTCATAGAAAGCTTGGAAGACAACTGCTGGATCGACGACAGGACTGTAGCTGTTCTTATTGAATGTACATTAATTGAGCCTGCGACATCCTTCTTTAGCTTTATGAGGTATTTATATGAGAGATTCCCAACTGGAGGCGTCATAACAAGTGGCACAGTGAAAACAGTTACGGTTTATTTACCCCATGGGTCCGAAAGCTACCGATCATTTTACCAAGTTTCGCAGGTGCTACTCATGTTGGTTATTCTAATATTTGTAATAATAGAGATCGCAAAAGTGTTTCAAGGAGGACGCATTTACTTCCAGCGGTTTTGGAGCTGGATTGACATATTGCTGATTTGCTTTGCTGCCTCCGGAATTGGAATAATGCTTTACAAAGAGGGATGTGCGCGTGAATATGTGAACAATGTTCGAGCGAATCCATTTGATAACTGGAACGCTGATAAAATTATGTTCTGGTCCGAGATTGAAGACTACGTGCTCTCCATGGTAATGTTTGTGGTCACCATTAAATCCTTGCGACTTTTTCGATTCAATCCTCACATCTATCAAATGAGGACAACCCTTAGAGATTCCGTCACTCCACTTTCTTCTTTTGCAGTGGTACTCCTCGTCGTTATAATGGCATTTGCCTTGTTTGCGTTTCTGTCTTTTGGATCTTCGGTGCTCAACTATTCCACTTTACCCCAAGCAGTTCGTACATTGCTTCAGATGGTCATTGGCGGCAAGGCTCCGTATTATCAGCTTAAATTTGCAACCGACAGTTTTCTTGGGCCATTATTTCTCTTCGTGTATTTAATAACGGCAATGGCAATCTTACTTAATATGTTTATAGCCATTTTAAACGAGTCTTATACGATGTCACGAGAAGAAAACGAAAGAATGAAAGATGCTGATGACATTGACTATGTTGAATTGTTTCAATACCTAACGTCTTGTGTAAAAGCCTCAATACGTTCATGTTACAATTTCTGTGAATTCGTTCGACTAAGTTTTTGTAATAGGAAAGATAGTCGTAAATATCAGGTTAATGGATATCATATAGTCCACGCTCCTAACTCTAACGTTCCTAGACTAGCCTCTATGGATAGCCTGGACGAGATCCAGTATCCTATTTTGTCTCATGCGGAGGAATTGCTTTCCAAAGTGCAATTGCATTTAAGAAAGCTTTCCGATGGAACAATTCAAGAAAACTCTGAAACAGAACAGGACACAGATCAAGAGGGTAGCTGTTCCGATTCTGAGCTGGAGTTCAACAGTGATTGGGATAGTTTTCTTGAAGGAAATGTTTGTAATTCCTCGACTCCTTCCACTTTGATTATTGATGGCAATGTTTTGTATGATCGTTTGTCAACGAGTGATATCTCGGACACTCTTGTTTAGCTTCTTACCAAAAAAAACCTGTTTCATATTGTATTGTTGAGGCCCCTCGGTCACACTAGTTTCATGATGGCCAGAGGAAATGATAATCAGAGAAACAAATTAAAATATGATTTTGTTTTAAGCAACCCCTACTACATCTGTATGTAGTGGAGATCTGAAAAGCGGGTTGTGATTTATTTGTTTGTGTTCAGACATTGGAATTTAATGAGAAATTACCATATCCAAGTCCCCTTGGGGGATCTGACATGTTGTTTTCATACCTGATTTTATGTATATATGATTCCCAGGACCCCCCTTCCACTTTCTGTTCGTCGTTTACGTTTTCCACACATTTGGCTGTTGTCCTGCCATTAACAAAAAAAAAATATTTGCAATTATAGGCGGGAATTTTCGAATTTCCTTAGGGTAGAAATTGTCTTATTTGAACTCGTTATTTTGGTCGAGGCACGACATTTGGCATGGCTGTGAAGATGTGTAGAAGTAGTGTAAACTCGGATGCAAAACGGTAAACTGGAACACGAATTTGTGAATTGAAAATCTTCGGTCCTCCTTGACGTAGTAATCCGAAAGATTCCATTGCCTTCTTTCTGGTTGAAGCTTCTCTTGTAAAATTCGCAGCCAGCAGTATATCAAATATAATCGATACGTTATCATGGTAGAATGTTGTCAAAAAAAAATTGTTTTTTTGTTAATAACTGGTGAAAAAATATCTCTGGTCAATTATAGAAATTAATAAAACGGCCAAAATCCTTGACTTTCCTATTCTTGTAACGTGCTTTCTTAGCATTTAAGAATTGGTGTCTAATAGACAGTCATGATACTACATAAGCTGGGAATTAGAATAGTAACAAAGCTACTAAGATGCTGAGTTATCAATATCTAAAGGCCAGGTGGCATTGAAATGTGAGTTTGAATAAAATTCATTAAAAGCAGGGATGAAAGAACTGAAATGACATGGTGATAAACTACTTTAAATGTCGCAATTTTTAAGTGTTCTCACCGACTAAACTCAAAGACCTTAATTTTAATTCTTGCTCTGAATAATTATTCTGCATTTTATTCTGATTAAAGTAGTATCTTGCAGCTGTTTCTGTCTTTATTTCTCTCAAAACAAAATTTCTCGGTATTTTTTTGCTTGCTAAAGATATCAATTGAAGCCCATTAATAAACGTACACGAAATCATTTCACGACAGGAATGTTTCGTGTATATTACATTCTGCAGTCACTACCGTGCAGGATACTTTCCATTATTGTGCCAATTAGCAAACTCTTCTGAACTATTTTCAAATGCGTTTAACAGAAGAAACGCGACTTTTCTGTAATTAGCTTTTTTGATATTGGTTGTGAATGCCGCCCTCTAGTTTATTGAGTAAGGTATGAAAATGGTGAGTGACTGATTAAAACACAATATTTTTTATCTATTGGCACTTCTTTGCTTACCTTTTCTTTTCTTTGTTTTTCCAAAACAAAACTACCTTTTAGGATTAAAAATATAAGAATTTTACACTAGAATGTGATCTTGCTCAAAGAATTACATCAACCACCTGAAATGGCGGCTTACAAATTAATGTGTCTGCTTATAAATAATTTAAAATCCCTTTCAGAGTTGGTTTCAGTTTTGAATTAAAAACTACTTTATAATAATGGCTGAAACAAGACAGTTCTTGTTTCTTTTTATGGCGATGGTTCATCTATTCCATTTTGTACAAGGAGAATTTCGTAAGTGAACCACAGCTCTTTTTTAACTTCCCTGGGTATTTCCTAGGTCTATTAGTTAAATAATGTTAACATCGTAAACCAGGGGGTACAACAATGATAAATGACGCTAATGTTCACAACAGGGCGATGAGAATTGTTATTTCATTTTAAGGAATTCAGTATTGTCCCCTTCTAAGCCTCGTATGATGGTTAGATTGATGTAGATACTAGATAAAACAAATGACGGTTTTTAGGCTTTCGTATACCACTCGAGACAATCATACACATCCATTCCCTTTATTCGTCACATTTCGTGTTCAACTGAGTCAAAAATAGAAATAGAATGGTAAATTTAGCATTATCCTCGGCAGAGTGTTGAAGAAAGACACTTTAAGTGTTAATACAACTCTTCTGAGAGGCTCGACGGTTTTCATCTGTAGAAAGCATTATCTGTCCATATATTGTCTATACGCGACAAGATATAATATTATACACAAACATAATAAGACTCCGAACCATCAAGTCGTATTAAATGGCGCTTCAAGTTTATCAGAAACCGAGCTTTCAGAGCATAGTTCATGATCAATTAGTTATCCGAGTAAACAATAATCCCATTGGAAAATGTTTGGCTTGTTTTGTGTGGAACGGTTTTATCCTTCCCTTGTAAACAGAAACGACAAAACGAGAGATTCCGTTTTCCTGCTCGCCCAATAACCGCACTGCAGCCTTTGTGCACGTAATGCTATCTTCCTACGTAGGTGACTGTAACAATCCACTTGGCATGGAAAATGGCGACATCTCAGATGGCGACATAATTGCCACTGTGGCTGGCCATGCGGACGATCCGACATTGTTCGGAGCTCATCATGCAAGACTGAATTCGTGGTCAGGATATCGCGCCGATCCGAAAGCCCTTAGCCAGGCACGTAACCAGACACTTTCTCCTTCCCTGTTGGTCATTCTTCCGAACGAAATGGTCGTAACTGGAATCGCTACCCAGGGCCTAGGAAGGGAGTGGATCACCAAGTATAGAATGTTCGCTGGTGATGATGCTGGAGCCTATACATCTATTAAGGTGAGAAGACCCTGTGATTCAATACCATGGAAGAAAATAATCTAAGTAGGGTGGCTCCAAGGTAAATTCTAAAGCCGCTATAAATTTCCCAGGAATGAGAATAATGAATTTTAGTACCGCATTACCAGTCTCCCCTGGGTTTCTGCCCGCATGTTTTAATTTTATTTTAATTTATTTTAAGCATTTCCAGGGATCAGTGCAGTATAGATTCAAACCATTTTCCATTTATACAAGTTACTAGCATCACTTGTTTCGAATCTTTGCTTGTGCTACTTACGGTTCAGAACATGTAAACAGTTTTACTGAATGGAGTCATTTCAACAGTTTTTTTTCAAAGTTGTAGAATGGAAGAACTCGAGCACCCATTACTGTCTAAATAAAGCTTACTGACTTCTTGTCCGATGGGTAGCTACACAGCACTTGTGGTGTTTCTGTTAAACGCTTGAGGCTTTTATCAAGTGGACAACTTAACCTCGACCATGCCTTGTTTGGCTGAAATTCAGGAACGAAAAAGGGGCCTATTTGGGCCCAATCCGCAGATTGGTTTAACATAACTAAGCTGCAAACTGGGTCAGTTTAAAGCAATCAGTTTGCTCGTTTCATTTTATTATTTTTGGATAGGAATTTGATGGTAATATCGATGGCGACACAATAAAATTTAATACAGTTCCATTACCGGTAACAACCTCTGAAGTACTCCTGGTCCCCACAGAGTGGCATGAAAATATCGCTTTAAGGGTTGAGCTATACGGCTGTAAACCAGGTAAGAACCTCATGGGCATTCTCAATAAATATCAATAGGCGACCAACGAGCATCGTACATCGTTGTTTACCACTTCACAACACGAACCTTTCAAATATTGCAACTGTCTTTAAAAGAAAAACAAATGTAGAAAAAAGAGTGAATGAATTTCTTTGGTTTTGGTTAATTGAATTACTCTTAGTTGTCATTATGTTGGATATAGAGAATAATTAGGGACCTTAAGCAAACCACCACGATAAAGGCAACGAGAACGCCACAAACCAAAAACAAGCAGAACAATGGCTGTGCCATTATAATTCTTTGTACATTTCTTAGCCGTCCTCTGCAAAACAACAACGTGAAATGACCAAGTTCTAGGTTTTTTGGAGAACGTGAATGACAGCCGCTTATTTTACGTATTTTCATTTGGAATTGAATGCTGGCATTACATATTAAGCTTGGATAAGTTCTGAGACTGATAAACGCATGGAACAAATCTAGGGATCTACGAAATTCGACGGTAAAATATAAATTTATTTTTTCCTGCTGGAGGTCCCTAATAGCTAGATGGGCGCGCGCAGAAGCATATCCGCCTTGCTCCTGGCGCGCGTTGATATGGACGTTATCTCTTCGAGTGTTCAACTCGAGAAGAGATATTCGATATCTACAAGTAACCATATATTATTTTTTATTACATAAACATACTGATAACGATGTTTCTGACAGTTTTCCGAAGATTTTCGAAGATTCTCCAAAAATTGTCCGAAGGCCACATATGCGGATATGGAAAATACGCTACCAGAGTCCCGGATGTGGGTCGCATGAATTTCACGATGGTGCATTTTCCATTAAGACACGCGTGCTTATATAATAAATATAGATTACTTCATAGAAAGTGCGGCGTACGGAATTTTTATTCACGAGTTGCAAGACTTTGGAAAATGAACGAGTGAGTTTATCCAAAGTCTTGCAACGAGTGAATAAAAATCCGTACAAATTTGTTTTATTGTATATATAACGAGAATTAAACAGACCCATTAGATCAGTTTTAGTTTTTTTTTCCGACACCATAAGTTAACATGCAGAACGCTGAGAACGTAATGAATGACCGAGCGTAATGAAAAACAAATCCGCTTTCCAGTCCAGATACAGGCGGACAACGAGCCTACACAAGCTTAAATATAATAGGGGAAAATTCGTAAATACATGGTGAGAAATCTTTTCGTTTGTCCATAATTAAGCTTACTGTCAGATTCAATATGTCATAGCGACGCTTCGCGCTGTGCAAAGACACAGAAAGACAAATTCAGACTCTGTTGACTTACACTGTTTATTTGAATGTTCCTCCTTGATTGTTGTTGGCTTTCTGGTGTTAAATTTACTTCCTCGGTTTCTTGAATGGCTATTGATTCTCAAACTGAAGTTCTACTGCTCAAAATATTTGTTGGATATATTCCATTGCTGCTTTTCCGAAAGTGAAGTAAAACGGGAACCGAAGCCATGTTATCGAGACAAAAACTTCAAGCGGACGCTGATTTCAAGCCCGCGCTTCTCGGAAGCCATTTGAGTGCTTAACTCTGATTGGCTAAGTGATTCTATCCTGAACGGTGATTGGTTATATTTTCACATGTGAAGAATGCTATACGCAAAGCTGATTGGACGCTTTTTTCACATGTGGAAATATAGCACATATAGAATTCTATTTGCAAGGTTTATTGCCTAAAATTCTCGCTATATATACAATAAAAGGGTGTATCCTTATCCGAGGCCAAGTTCTGAAGGTCTGCCTTGGAATCTCACTGGTGTGCGGTCTGTAAAAAAAGGAACTTTGTTTCATGGCGAACGTTAAAACTTTGGTATTTTTTTCTGTTTTTAGTTAATTATTTCAACGTTTGGCTGAAGGTACGCAATACAAACTTTCGGCTTAGCTACATGAATCCCAATGATGAAGAAACCAAGCAAATCAAGGAATCGGTTTTAAATAAGGTATGTTCAAAATAAAGCTGTGGCTATATGACTGGCAGCCGGTCAAGGTTTAAAATAGTGAGAGTTTTTATGAAGTAACGCAACGAGTAAAGAACAATGTGACAGGCGACCCCAAGAGGAATCGAACCCAGTTCGCCCGCATAAAAAGCGATACTCAAGTAATAACTGCGCCAACGAAACCAGTTGGCAGCTTTGGAATTTTTAGGTAGATATCGTATTGCCCTTACCAGCTAACTGTAAGCAGACGCTATTCAGGCTATTCGGGCTATTCAGGCTAACCAGAGTGCTTTGTAATAGTAATTGGACCTCGTGTCGTACAACTCCGCAAGGAGTTATCGCGCGAGTAATTTCAAAATCGGACGAGCGCGAAGCGCGAGGCCGATTTGAAATTACGAGCACGATTACTCCCTGATTGTACGACACGAGGTCCAATTACTAATTAATCGTATCTATAACAAATTTTGGAATAAAAAATTTTTGGGGGGAAGTCCTTTTACGCGAAAATATCTATAGCGCTTTTCAACATTATTGAAAACTGTGCGAAACATTGCGAAAAAAAGACATTAAAGCGCGCCTAATTGACATTTAAATTACGTGGGTATCCAATTACAAGTATCCAATTACAGAAAGTTCAAATCGGACACCTGTAATTGGACACCCACGTGATCGCGCGCCGATTACGTGACAAATTGCCGATCGGAGAACCAATCACGATCGAGAATTTTGTTATAGACACGATTATTAAGCTAACCGGAGTGTTATTTAGCTTAAACTGCAAAAACGTTTTGACTGCCGGTCATTTAGTCTGTTTAGAATCTTGACCGACTGCCGGTCATTTAGACACTTCGTAAAAACAAAACTAGTTTAAGCGTTTCACTTAAATTTGTCTTTCTGAATCTCCTCTCTCTAACTGTCTCGGCGACTTAACTACAATCCAATCCTAGGCAAAAGCTTAGAGTTTCAGGTATATTAAAAAAAACAGTTTAAGTGTTTCACATTAATTTTTGTTAGCTCTTATTCCTGAAGCTCCTCTCTAACTGTCCTGGTGAAGGAGCTACAATTCTTCAGATTTGGCCTTTCTTAGGTTTTAGAAGAAGTCCAAAAATACCCCCAAAAAGTAGAAGTACGTCGGAGGGTGTATCAGTTTCCACCCGATCAGCGTAAGTAAGTTGATAATACTTAAAGTTATAATAATTCCACACATGAGAACCTAGTACATCTAGTTTAAGAAGGTACGGTAGTCTAAGTCTTCAATTCGTCTTTTAATTAAAGGTTACAGAGTACCTTAAGGGTGTCCCAGGCTTCCTGTTTGTTAAACTTCACAAGTTCAGGTTTGCTAGTTTTAGTTTCTTTTCTTTGTGTTACATATCGGTGCCTATGAAATGAATGTTTTGCCCACTTTTTTAAGCTAAAATATTAAAGTCTATGTTCCTCTGATTCGAAATTTTCGAGTTTGGGCTTCGGACCTGAGCGCAAATGGAAAGTTTTTTCATCATCGGAGGGCCTGGTTTGGTGAGCTGCAAAAAAACAACCTACACGGAAGGCATTGCCGTACGCATACATTTCCGAAAGACGAAGCCAGAAGAGCACAATATTTGTGATTTGTTCGGAGACACCGGTCCAACTTCAAAGCGACGAATGCGTCCGTCTTATCGTTCCGTCCATTTCAAGCAAGTCCGCAATCGACGGATTTTTAAACATTAGAGATCCTCTACAAAGGCGATGTCTAAATAAAGTTTTAGTTGTCGTACTATCAAATCTTCACAGGAACAGGAGCAAAGTGAAAAGGAGCGAAGATTTCGTGTGTTTACAATGTTCAGTGACATAGGCAGAATCTGCAGAGAGAGGGAGAGGTGGTAGGACACGAGAAAAACTCCCCAACATTCCTATCATTTGTTGGATGCTTTAGAAGTTCGAATCAAATTTATCAAATTTATTTATTTAGAAGCCAAGTTCGAGTCAAGTTTAGTGAGAACGAAGCGTGTTGCACGCCGATTTCGCAATACAAATACAGTTGAAACCCCGCTAGTTCGAATTCTCAGGGAAACGAAAAATAGTTCAAATCTGAGCAGGAGTTCGAAATAGTCGATAGTAAATGACTGAAAGGCTAATCTAGGGGAAATAATTTTGAGTTCGAAATAACAGGGAATTCGAAATAACCGAGTCCGAATAAGCCTGGTCCAACTGAATAGAGTCACGGTGCAAAACCGGATCATAGCCAGAAATTCCGAACCGTTACCCCCTGCGAAGCGTGACGAAACACTGCCGTGTGCTCTGTTCTTATTTATAGGAAAATGTATGGAAATGATCGTGCAATTGATCACTGAAGAGATTAGGGTAGTTGAATTTCACAGTCCCCATCCAAAGTTCTTTCGTTGTGGCAGTATGTTTTCGGACATGGGAGATTGTATAAACAGTGAACAACACGTCTTTAAGCAATTCGCGGCAAACACGGAATTGTGTTATTTTTCGGGGCGAGCGAGCGTGTGGACGAGAGTATCTTCAATGCAAGCTGCTACAGCGCAACAAGAATTAACAATGGATTTAATAAAATAATTATATATATTCTCCCCTCCAAGCAAACAAAAAAGTGAAATACTGTTTGAAATAACTAGAGCATGCGTTTGGTTGAAGCTTTATATTTGCAGCACTGATATGTGTGAAATTTGCAAACGACCGCGACCGAAGTGGTTAAATCAGGTTAAATTTTCCAGAGCGGATGGCGCTTCGCAATTTTCTTAAACTGAAGGCAGTAAAGTTTTATAGTTTACCATTTACGGATTGTTTCCTTTTTTTCGAATCCAGAATCTTCCTCCGTCACGCCTCGTTCTTCCATGTCGACAATGTAATAGGATCGACTTGATAGGGCTGAACGATCGATCGCCTTCCGTGTAATTGGTGTTTTTGCAGCTGACCAAACCAGGCCGTCCGATAACGCAAAACTTCTCATTCTTTCGCTTGTTTCTCTCAGCATAGTTAATGGAGGGTCCCCCCATTAACTATGCTCTCAGCTGCCATGATAGCTGGAAGGTTTAACACACCTTATGACGTCACGGTACTAATTTACATATGAATTGATGAAAACTTTCTTCATATCAGTATGACAATAATAAAAATAATAAATACATCAAATGTAAAACTTATATTTGCTGGTTTACATATTTGCCGTGTGGGAGTCGGATGCAGAGAACAATTTATTAATGTTTGTTTTGATGATGTCTACAGATTTTGTAGAGCCAAGAGATTATCAAGGTAAGAGAGTGAATCCCCCATTTAGACCTTTTTCCCTAGGTAATCCCTCTTAAGTTATTTTTAGACATGGTGCCCAGTTCTTCGTGGATGTTACCACAGGCGGCCCAGACGTTGAATATGATTAATATGTGACATAATGCTGTTGGCGATTACGTTACAATTTTAGCCGTTCATAAGACAATGTATGAGAATGCTTCGAAAATTGCTCTAAGTGCTAGGAATAGAAAAAAAATTAATAAAAGTGGCTTACCTAATGTTTGCATTGCGTTTTATTGATGTTCCAGGAGGCTGTTTAGGGCCATTTCGGCGAGTTTTACTTTCTGGCGGTTTGCTTCCCTTAAAGAAAAACCAAAGGCTGGCACCTCCCTGCCGGTCACTTGCCAAACGGCCCGAACTCAAAGCTCCGTAAATTCCACAACAATGGTCTAATCTCGGCAAAATTGCCTCATGGTAGCCGTCGATAACTCTTCTTTCCATTCGCTTTCTCCCAAGGTTCCAATGTTTATCTTAAACATATGAATGTTGTACCCTTACTTTCTCTTCGCCGCGATTCACCATCTAAATCGTCCCCAACTTTTTCTGTTCGACCTCGTAGCTCAGTCAGCAGAGTAACGGTAGATCTAATCCGGAGGTCGCGGGTTCGATTCCCACCGAGGTCAAAAGATTTTTTCCTTTACCTCGTATGGTTCCCTGATTCCCTTTACTAGGGCTAACGCCCAGTGGGTTATTCACGGGTTTATTTAGCACTTAAATTTACACTTCAGAGTTAATTCTCTGTGTCATCACTTATCTTAAACACCCGAGAATCGCTGGTTTTCCAGCTCTACTTTCAACTTCTGCCCTGGCTCGAAGCGTAACCAGTTATCTTATTTCTAGCTTAGCGACCGCGCCATCGTGACAAAGTCGCCTCCAGCCATCGAGAGGCACGGGTCCCTGGGGATATCACCGGAAACGGCGGGAAATTATTCCGGCTGACTGGGAGCGCGTGAAGTGGTGATAATTTATCTCTCTCCTCCGCAGAGGTTCAAGCATTCGTTATATCAATCCGCTGTGCGAAGTGTACCGCAGGCACAAAGTCGAATGGATCGATCAGGCGGAGAACCTCTGCCAGATGTACGTCGATTTCTCGTACATCCTTGTCGTTTTCTCGTACATCGATGGATTTCTCGGCTTTGGCTTCATTTGACAGCTTGAAACTCACAGAAACTCATTACTAATTATGTCGCTACAGTTTGCATTAGTTTTTTTGTTACCTAGTTTCGTATTTTCCAAGAAAAGAAGCAAAACTGTTTTACTTCGAAGGCCTCCCTGAAACCCGTGAGGGGTAGTCTTGCATGTCCTAAAAACAATAATATGGCGAACGATTCGGATCAGCTGGAATGTCCTCTTCAAGAGCTCTCTCTTCAAGGTAAATTTCAACTTAAATAAAGTCTTGCAATCTATATATCTTATATTTATTTTTTCCTATTATTTGCAAACGTTAAATTTAGAACTTCTGTAAAAATGCCGTTAATAAAACGAAGTAAACAAAAGGATAAGCTTAATCATCGTTTGGTTCTCACCACTGAAATCGTATTGTTATCTACATCTACATCTATATATGTAATCTGCAAAGGGATTTACCCATCACCGCAGATGTAAAAGAGAAAAAAATTACTTTCCTTTAAACAAATGTATGCTAAGATTAAGCTCAATGCATCTTAAGACTTGAGCTTCGATTTCACAATGATTTCGCGAAGAAAATTGTTCAGTTCGCCGAGCAGACAAACGTTAAAAAAACTTACTTGTTCTTGTCTCTTTTAAGACTGAATTGCGATCCTGTTCAGAGTTTCACTAGCCATGAGTTTCCTGAGCACATTTTGTTCTTCTCTATATTTCTTCATCACCACTTACGCGATCTTGAGAATGTTGAATTCGATAGTGATCGCTCAACCACTCGGAGGTGAACGAAAGACGCTTAGGAAAACAGTTCTCATGAAAGCAACAGACTTTTCCCGATTTCCATGCATTCAAGTATGTTTTAGCTAAACCTTCGACATCACTTAACCTCAAAATCTTGCACGCCATTTTTGCTGATACAAGGTACACAAGCCACCCCTGCGAGTAGCCCACAGGAAATTGCCTCCCCCGGATGGCGGCCATCTTGGGCGTGGTATCTGGCAGAGGCTCCCGCGCTTTCCGCCGTCGCCTGTAACTCTGTGCCTGCACTTACATTACTCAGCGGATCCTCCCCACCCGAAAAAAAACCTTTGAGCCGCCTTTGAGCCTCTGCGGAGGAGAGAGATAATTTATCGTCTCTGGTAGTTTCGAGAAAGTCGCGTGGGCTGTCCACGCATCGCGGGAGTAACATCCTCGGAAGAACTGGGTACCATGTCTAAAAATAACTTGAGAGGGATTACCTTGGATATAAGGCCTATACCAAGGATTCACTCTCTTACCTTGATAATCTCTTGGTAGAGCGAAGTTCCTCTGGAAGATCGTTCCATAGAGAAGCTCCGCTGTAACTGAAGTAACGCTTCAGGTAGTCAGTTCTCGGTTCGGTAAATTTAGTTTTTGTCTTGCATCGCGACGATAAAAAAACCGCGCGCGAAATGTCGCACAGTTTTTACTCGAACTGATTCTGAACGATCCAATAAATACTTAATCGTACTTATTTGGTACGCGTCAGCGGCATATCAGGCGAGTTTGGTCGAGCCATGGTTTATATTTTGGCGAGACGTAGCCGAGCCAAAATACCCAACGCGAGACCAAACGAAGCGTATCAGAAAGATACGATGAGGTGTGATTACGAGTATTTTACCGAATTTGGCTAATTGCAAATGTGTGAACACTTCATTTGATCCTAAGGGTAAAAAAAAAAAACTTAGTAAGTTATAAATTCTTTCTTTTCTACGCAACTCCGGCTCTGAATTTGTCAAAAAGAGATAAAAAACGACGTCGAAATTGCCTTCTCAAAAGCTGCACGAATTAGGAAATAGAAATTTGTAAGTGTGTTTAATGTAAGCTACTTTAAGTTTGGTTTCCACATGATCACTAAAGTCGCAGGCAAAAAATTTAGTGATCGTTACGCCGATCTTGATGAAACCAGAAGTCGTAAGAACCCATCAACCCTTTTCAAGCGCTCGCGTCGTTGGCAGTGATCTCGAGCTCAGCAGTCGGATAAGTAGGGATGAAAAGTCTAAAATGCTAAAACGAGGGAAAACTAAGGAAATATTGGATATTGGAAATGCTTGCAAACGCTTAGTGGTGGCGACGACTTACATAAAATAATTCGAATTCCCCCAGCAAAAGTTTTCCAATTGTCCGCTTACAGCAAACAGGAACAGCAAACAGGAGCCCGCAGTCCGCTGTAATATCCTATTTACTTTGTAATCAGTAGTCATGTAGCGGCCACATTTTAACGATGCAGAAAAGCTGTCTATTGTTTTTGTTTGTTTTGATATTTCAATTTAGTCCCCCTTTGTACATATTCGACCTCCAAAAAGATCAAGTAAGTATGACAGCCGAGATGGAGATCTATTGCATAGCATCTTCCACTGAGGACATTCGGAGGCAACTTCAGACCTCGTTGGCTAGACAGGGAGACGAGACTGTACTTGGAACTACTATTTTGAAAATTCATCATCCAGGTAAGCCTTTTGTTGAATATTCCAGTGGCGTTTTATGGTATATGAAATTTCAGGCACCATGTTGGAGCGGTTTGTCTAATCGAATGTCGTAAAACCAAAGTAATCACTCTGGCCTAGCACAAAGAACAAGGACAGTCCAATGAACCAATCAAAACTCGAAGTAAATAAATGTAGGCGACAAAAGCACGGGAAAACGTATTCGAGCGATTTTTTTAAGTCAGTCGTATAGCGTATACGTAGCAAAGCAAACAAACTACTTTCAGGCACTGAGGTGAAACCCGCTCTATGCGTTTTCGTTGCTCTGTGTTAAATTTATATATTAATCGCCATTTTGCTTGTTCGAATTGTTTTGTTCTTTTTTCACAATACTCCAGACGTTGAACTGTATATTTTACAGGAGATTTCATTGTCTTATCGATGTCGCGGCTCGAGGATAAAATTAAATCTTTAAAGCATGCAGCTTGTGGAGTCATGACATGAAACATGTTTGAAATGAAAGTGACAAGGTTCATTTACCTCTTGCGAGTGGCGGAGGGAAGGCAGTTGGTGGTCTGCATGCTAGAGTCAGCATCGGGCAGTATAAGACAATAACAGGATGGACATAACTCTACGTTTAGCACATAAAAGTCCAAACTGCCTTTCGTTTGCCCCTTAAGAGTCCCTGTCTATGAATATGGAAAATAACTCGGCAAGGGTCGAAAATTCGATTTCGCTCATATTCTTATGGTAGATAGGCTAGGGCATGACAAAAACTACTGGATAGTTTTTTGGCAAAATATTCTTTTATTTCAAAGAAATATGCAAATTACCAAATCCCGTTAAAATCGTCATTTGATGGGCCATTTTATTAAACAACTTTGAGAACCTCGCATGGAAAACCATATCATTCTTCCGTCTTTAAAACATTCAAATATTTTTGTGCAATGTCTAAAGGCGTACTGGGTTGATTTTAGGGAAAACAATTTTTACAGGAATCTGAAGACCATCCTTTTACGATTCAACCACCAGAAGCGTAATCCATTTGAAGGTTTCGCGCATGGTGAGAATCAATGATTTTTACGAAGTACCTTTTAAGTGAATGAAATACATGTCTGCGAAATTTAATTATTTTGCAAACAAAAAATAACGCAGCATTTCCCTAAATCAACCCAGTACATATTAAAACATTGCACAAAAAATATTTGACTGTTTTAAAGACGGACGAAAGATGTGGTTTTGCATGCAAGGCTCTCAAAGTTGTTTAATAAAATGGCGCGTCAAATGACGATTTTAACGGAATTTGGTAATTTGCATATTTCTTTGAAATAAAAGGATATTTTGCCAAAAAAAACCTATCCAGTAGTTTTTGTCATGCCCTAGTCTATCTACCATAAGAATATCAGCGAAATCGAATTTTTGACCCTTGCCGCGAAATTAAGAATTTGTCTGATTTTTACCGACAGGCACTCTTAAGTTTAATTCAGTATCGTGCTTGTCTCGTCAGTTAGTGGAAAATGTCGACCACCAGCCGTCCAAATCTTTCTTGGCGAAGATCCATTGAATCCTCAGCTGGTAACATTTGACGCTACAAAGAAAACAGGACGCCAATTCACTGTAGCAGCAAGCTTAGATCCGGACTGTAATATCACTGCAAAGATAGCGTACAGCTGGGAAATCGCAGCTGTAGACAGAGAATCGGGAATTTTTAATCTGATATATCAATTTGGTAACATCAGAAGAGGGAAAAAGAGGACAGACAAAGTACGCTTATGGAAACAATACATCCAGCCGCCTGGATTACAGTATATTAGATGCATCGCAAGGAATGCTGACGAAAAAGGTGTATATTTGTTTAATTACGACTTCGGCTTCTTCGAATTAGTGCGAATGGAGCCATTAAATTGTACAGTAACACCAAGAGAAGGAAAGCCCACTTTGGATAAATTTACCGTACGTTGCATAGGTGGATATAAAGGCATAGAACCAATTGGTTATTCTGCAACGCTGGTTTCGACTAACCAAAGTTTTGGCTCGATTACAAGTTATTGTTCGAGAAAGGAGCCGGGGACTAGACTCGATAGAGCGGCGGAAATCGACCCTAACAAGCCTCTGGTTCTTTCAAATTGGAGTACTCCGAACGGGACGATAACTCTACCTGCTGGAAATCCAAAGGAAGATTATAATGTTAGGGTAAAGATGGAAGCTAAGTATTTGTCGAAGCCTTCACTCTTTGATGATGTTGTTGTCAAGGTAGGTTGGTATGTAAGTAACACATGAGTGGAGCTAGTTTATCACAGCCAGTGAAGTCGTACATGTAATTTCATATAAACAATATCATTTGCTATCAGGCTTTTTCTCCTCTGGTTCGAACTATTTCTTCGTCTAAATAACCCAAAAAATTCAAAATGCCATTTAGCCTCGGAGCGGGATAACCTTTGAGTTAAACGCTCGAGCAAAGTTCTGTACTCCGTGTAATGTGGCATGATCGTGTTTTGGAATTGTGAACACCGCAACGAAGACTGTTCCAATAGCACAAGCGTTTACCGTATTCAGAAGGATTAATTCACGTGCGGCCATTTCCTGGGGGGAATTCCCGTATTAAAGGTCGGTAATGCTCGTCGGAAAATTTGAATTAAACCCATAAAGGATTCGTTTCTGTTGAAGTAATTACATCTTATCAATCTCAACGTCAATCAGGGCATTGCTCGAGCTTTATCTGACCACTAAAAGACACTTCTATTCTCTTTCGCTTCGCTCAGCCGAATAGAAAACATTTCTATTATAAGTAGAAGAGACAAGTAGCACAACAAGTAGTGGAGGGAGCCGTCAGCGAAGATCGAATTTATTTACAAAAGTTTGAACCGGAGACACACTGAATACAGGTTACAAGCCAAAGAATATAAGAAATAAAAAAGTCACACGCTAATTAAAACAAGGATATAAAAGAAAAACAGCCTCGAGCAAACTGGTCGGCGTCAAGTGGTGTGATGTTCACAAGGACGGTGGTATATAAAGGCCAAATTATCCCAGTGGGAACTAATATCAAGCAACCTAATCAAACACCTAAAAGAAATACATTAGTTAAAACGGGATAGGCTATATTGTAAATCACGTGTCAGTAATCGAGCACGCGCTAGTAGACCGGACTCGATGGACCGGAGATTCATTCCCCTAAGCGATGAGAGTTCCCTCAGGGAGGGGGGGGGGGCATTGACTCGCTGTCTTAGAATACTTTTGTTGTCGCATTGTTGCATTAGCAAATGAAAAGCCTGAAATTTTAAAATTTAAAGCAAGTGGATTGAATGCACTACTCTATTAAGATAACATATTTGCGTTGCCATTTCTCTGATTTTAGGTAAACATTCTTATTAAAGAGGTCACAATCATTAAAAATCTACTAGCTTCCGACCAGCACGAAGAGGCTGCATGCAACCTGAGGATTCTCCAAACCATATTGGACCAGACAGAACGTAACACCACAGTTAGAAGGAAGGTTGGTTGGGTTAAAGTACCAACATGAAGCTCAAAACTGAGCCAAGCAGATCTTATAGACCATACTACATACTAAAATTCGAGTTGTCACGTTGTCAAGGGTGATCTAGGTTAGATAGGTAAAAAAAATCATTTACTAACAATTGGCTTGTTACAACAAGCAATTTGTGTATCGTATTTTAAAAGCTTAGTTTGGTTAAGATACAAAGTTTTAAAAGTTGAAGAATACAAACTACGATTGGAAGTGAATTATATTTCGCCTTGCCATCTGCACAGTTGCCGTCTAGGCTCTCCTCGTAATAGAGAATGAAGAATGAGTTGGAAATAACTCTACACGGATGTTCAAAGACGATTTCACGCATTCGACTCGCTCTACTAGCATCATATGCATCATGCATCGTGGTACACAAGTTCATAATATATATATAAAGGGGGTAAGTTTCTAAAAAACGCTGAGTGTGGTGCTGCGTCAGTGGGGAGTATTACAAGATAACTTGGTTTTATCAACTGAGTTGATAATTAACAATTATTCCATGAGCGCGCGTTGGATATGAGATGATAGATAGCCAACGAGGCGCGTAGCGTCGAGTTGGCTATAATCATGTCATATCCGACAAGCGCGAGTGGAATAATTGTTTTATTAAAAACGCCCTCAAAATATAGAAAACTAGACTACAATAAAAACAAAAAGGCCCAAAAAATCACGCATACGCTCGCCATCTTTGTAGATCATGGTATAGTGGCTCATATACCATGATGGCTAAGCCAATGAAAACTCTCGAATTGCATTATCCAATGATCCAGTTTTTAATAATGTGAATTAGCCACCGTAAGAGATTCGCGACATAATATAATCTTGTATGAACCTTTCCGTCGGTGGTGAAGTGGCCTTAAGGATAGTACTCTGAGATTTCGGATCGAGTGGCCTGGGTTCGAGTCCTTGCCAGGGTCACTGCTCTTTTTCTTTTGGGCGGGACACTTGACTGTCACAGGGCCTCACTCCATGCAGGTGTATAATAGGGTTCTGGTGAATTCAATGCTGGGGGGAGGGGTGTAGAATTACTCCTGTTTGATTGTACGGTAACCGGGGTAAGCCCCGACGAAGACTTTTATACAATAGCCGCAAGCAAGTTGTGAGTTGAACTTTTCATAAACTTGAAACAAGCGGCAGTGTTGTACCTTTTAACTCGGCCCTCGGAGGTGGACGCTTTTGTTAGAATTTTTGGAGCCCTATCTGCAAATACATGCACTATTTTCATTTCTATTCCAATGCAATTCATCCTTTTAAAAGACGTGTTGTAATTGTTTACACATAATTTCACTTAACGTATTCATGATTGACCTGTTTTCTGTTGCTTTTTTTTGAAGACTAAGCAAGACATGATACAAAGCATAATGCGTATGAAGATTAAAACCATGCAGCAGTTAAACCAAATGGTAAACTTTGTTATATTCAGTAACAAAATCAAAGCAGAAACCACAAAGGAAATCCAGGTAAGTTCAATATCATATTACCAGTGGTTTAGGGTTGCCTAATTGTTATCGTCAAGAATGTTTACCTTCGACTATTTCTAAATGTTGAGCAAGAAGGGCCCTAAGTTCGGTGAAATTATTGTTTATGTATATTATTCTCTCATTTTCATTCGTTCTTACTTATGATCTATTGGAGTGTAGACGTATTGATGGCGTCATTAGCATTTATTTGTTTCTTATTAAACAGATGTTGCCTTTCGTCTGTTTAGTAATAGTTGACAGATGACGTCAAAATGTGGTAAGACACATCAGTGACTCATTGGCCTAACGGCCCGTGTGCCAGCTTTTTTGCTCAACCATAAATTTGACGTCATCCTTGTTCTATTGCTGAACAGACGCACAGAAACAGCACCTCGGTTGCAGACCCCTTGCAAAGATTCCTTTAATTCGATAATGAAACGGCCTGTCACGTAATATTCCACAGTGTGAGACCTTGCACCAACCAAGCACTAATATGAAATCCAAAATGGTCACTGACGCATCTGAGCATAGAAACAAAAACTTTCGTTTATCACTACTTTCATGTAAGAACACCCTGAGTTCAGTGATTTGCCTTCTTTTCGCAATGAAATACAGTCAGTTTTTAGACAGCTGCGTGATTCTGCAGGTTGACAGTTTATACAAGTGGGCACATTTTTCTTCGTTTTTTTCTCGTATAAATAAATGTTTGTCGTTGTTGTTGTTGTTGTTGTTGTTGCAACTCATTGAGAAAGTTCCCTCTCCTGTAGAGCATGCGCCCATTTCCAAGGGCGTAGTCTTTCTTAAGCAAACACCCTACAATGTCGACACGACAATTTTGACACAGTGTGACCTTCCCCCCCCCCCCCCTTGGAAAATCCTGGCTACGCCCCTGGTTTCATTTACGTCTTTAAGTTAATAATGGCGTGGAACTCAACTTTTTGCAGGAAAATTCTCTTTACATGATTAACATGGCAGTAAACTTCGTGAATGAACAGAGCGCCAGAAACGTCTCTAACATCGACAATACAACGAAGAACCTAATACAGAGTGCTGCACTCATTCTTTCGTCGGCCTCAGAGGATAAAAATGAAAAAGTAAATACTGATTTCTTCTCTCTAAAAAAAATAATAACTTGAAGGTATGAAATAATGGTGGCCTAATGACGAGTGTGTGGGATTTTGGATACAAAGGTCAGAGTTCGAGCCTCATCAAGCAACATCTCTGTTTGTGCCACTAGCGGTAACTCTATCTAGAAAAAGATCACTTGAGAGTTAGGTAACAATACTCAAATGAACCAATTGACTCTGTCCGGCGATAAATTTGATTAGAGCAGTCCTTTAATCTAAATCACTGAACAAGAGTTAAAAAAGAAGAGGAAAATACTATTCAAAAACACGCAAGTAGTTTATATTATGGACAAGAGCGTCCAAATGAATGGCTTCTTGTTCCACTATAACAACGGTTAGCATTCACCGACCAAACATTAAATAAAAGGCAGGTATCGGGTTTATTTATTGTATGCCATCTACTGTAACCATCTATCGAGAAGTATTCGCCAAAACTCGTCCCCCTTTCCTCTTTCCGGACCTAGCATTCCCAATCATTGTGTGGCTTCAAAGTTGCTACCCTTCTTCTTCTTCGCAGATAACAAGGACGGCAACGGAATCGATATATAACATAACTGATATGAGACGAAGGTTTCTGAGTTCTGCTACTGGAAAAAATGAAGTCCACTTGCACTCCGGCGGCATTTCCGTTTTACTGGTGAAAAAGAAGATCCAGAGTTTCAATGATAAAGTGCTTCACATAAAGAGAGATAAAGTGCGTCTCCCCAAGGATTTATTTGCTGGAGAATGGAGTGATACCCTCCAGTCTGGATCATTGCAGGTATTTTATCATTATTATTATTATTATTATTATTATTATTATTATTATTATTATTATTAAATATATACATGATTTTATAAATTGCTGTACAATTCGTCAGTTTTTTATTGTTATTATCATGTTTTGTATGAATTTTTAAAAAATATATATATATATTATTATTATTATTATTATTATTATACCTAGATTGTAATGAAGAATAAATAATTATCATAGTGTATGGCGGATAGTTTTAAGAATAAAGTTGTACTTTAGATTTTATATTAATATTGTTGTTGTTATTGTCATTGTCATCACTGTTACTATTACTATTACCATTACCATTACCATTACCATTATCATTACCATTATCATTATCATTATCATTACCATTACCATTACCATTACCATTATCATTATCATTACCATTACCATTACCATTACCATTACCATTACCATTATCATTATCATTACCATTACCATTACCATTACCATTACCATTACCATTACCATTATCATTACCATTACCATTACCATTACCATTACCATTACCATTACCATTACCATTACCATTACCATTACCATTACTATTACCATTGCTATAACCATTGCCATTACCATTACTATTACCATTGCTATAACCAGTGCCATTACCATTACCATTACCATTACTATTACCATTATCATTACCATTACCATTACCATTACCATTACCATTACCATTATCATTACCATTACCATTACCATTACTATTACCATTGCTATAACCATTGCCATTACCATTACTATTACCATTACCATTACCATTACTATTACCATTACCATTACCATTACCATTACCATTACTATTACCATTGCTATAACCATTGCCATTACCATTACTATTACCATTGCTATAACCATTGCCATTACCATTACCATTACCATTACCATTACCATTACCATTACCATTACCATTACCATTACTATTACCATTGCTATAACCATTGCCATTACCATTACCATTACCATTGCTATTACTATTATTACTATTATTATTATTATTCTTTAAAGCACTAGACAGGAAACTAACCAAAATGAAAACAAATTAAAAGAAATGATCCATTGGAGAACAAAAAGTAATACTAGGTATTTAAAAATCTAGAACCCCATCAAGACCTTATCAATGTATGCTACATGTGTTATGATAATAATAGGAATAATAACTTTGTTAACATGTCAGTTTCTTTAGCTGACGAGGAGCCCCCTAATAATAGAGGACACCTACTTAGTTACGTTTCAGGAGGGCGTTTAATTAAGACGGCATTCCTCATTTAGTTAACAATAATAGAGCGTACCCATAAACACCATTAAATAATTCCTGCATATTAAATGTTATTTTTCAGATCATTAGATTCGATCGCAATCCTCTTTTCTCGAGGCAAGGAATCATCCCGAGAAATATGTCAGCTCTTGACATCACATTTTGGCGCAACAATGACACTAAGATGAAGATCTCTAATCTAAACACACCAATAGAAATAGTGTTCTCTAGAGAGCCTTACGAAACTACGGACCAAGGTGCATCAAATGGAACTCTGTTTCTCAAAAGGAAAGAAATGCGTTATCACAACGTCTCTATTCCGTCTTACGAAGCTGTTGTAACTGTGCGAATTAAGCCTCAAAAGAACATTTCACTGCGTGTCTACGTTAGGTACTCCTCAAGACCAACGGCACAACACCATGACCTGAACGTGACTCTGCCAAACACCGCCCTTTCGTCGTGTTCAAATTTTTCCAAGGAGAGGAAAGGCAGTTGTTCGCCTCGTGACCCATATGAATTTGATCTTCTTGCCAATTTTACAGGTCATATTGGACGCCATGTTATTGGAGTCGAAATTC
Source organism: Micromussa lordhowensis (assembly GCA_964020085.1). Lineage (NCBI taxonomy): Eukaryota > Metazoa > Cnidaria > Anthozoa > Scleractinia > Lobophylliidae > Micromussa > Micromussa lordhowensis. The sequence goes on along the minus strand of OZ026600.1, from coordinate 4,359,558 downwards.
TCGAAGATTCCGTTGAAATCCCCGAGGTGTCTGAAGGAATGGCAGGCAATGATGCAGAGGCTTTGAGAGGACAGACACAGTATTGCGTAAAGGTGAAACCAGCTCCAACTCCTCTTCCAGTGAAAATGAACGGGCCTCGCCTATTCGATTCAAAAACGGATGTTAAGTACACACTGTTTGTTACAGTGGGGACCTGTGTATTCTGGGACAAACTGAACGAAAAATGGTCAGTACGAGGATGTCAGGTTAGTTCATTTTGTCGTCTAAGGAGAAATTTACTATTTAAAATAGAAAACAGCAGAGGTGCAACCAGTTTGTCACTGCAACCCTAAATATATGAGGAGGGAATGAGCACCAGAAAGTGAACCCAGAACCCAGAATTTACGCATTCTCTGCAAAAAATAATTGCGTCACCTTGATCTAACAAAGATTTACTGTCCACGCATAGAGAAAATTAGGCTCGTCAATCTTTGTCTATTTATGTATCAAAAAAATACTCAGACAATTACATTGAGAATGACATTCTAAATAAAGTACTTTCAAAAATATTATTTACCCAAAGGTAATTTTCTGTGCTCTCGATTATGGGCTTTGTAAATCCCTGTGTGGTTACTGTGGCTTCAAGTTTGCCACAGGCAGTAACGAACCGCGTTGTGTTTGAGACAAGTACGTTAGAGAATAAAAGAAAGATACAATTCACATTATGCATTGATACTGGCATAAAACTGCAATTACTTGCAACGTATTTTATGATGACACGTTTAGATTGCTCCTGAAAGTAACCAGACCAGGGTCCACTGTCTAACCAATCATCTATCCACATTTTCTGGCAATTTCTATGTGGTTCCCAACAAGATTGACTTGTTCAAGATAAAAGAAAAAATACAGCACCTGCCACCCGAAAACATGGTCGTTCTCTCCACAATTTGTGTAATATTTGTGGTTTACGCTGTTGGTCTTGTGTTTGCCAGAAGGGCGGACAACAGAGACAAAATGAAGGTAGGTTTTTCTTTTCTCAGAATGGTGAATTTTGCTTTGAACATATATAGCTTTATACTAAGCACTTAATCACCTTACGATTTCTCCTGATTTAATCGTCACTTTTGAGAGGTTTTCCATACACGGGTAAACAGCTCAAATTTATCACTTTGACTCGGTTAGGGACTGGTCAAAAAGTATTGGGTGGGTTGGGCCGAAGCAGAGAGGGGGTAGGTCATCAGTTTTGAGCCCTTGGTAAGGGATGGGTCGTTCAATTTTCAGCTAGCCATGGGGGTGGGTCGTCGTGTTTTATAACAGGAATTGGCACATATTTGACACAGTCTATAAGACGAAAAGTTTTCAAGCCTTGGCTGGTGTACAATAGAGATGACAATTTTATGTAATGTAAAGTCTGTACAAAAGCTAAGAAGTCTAACGGAATAAGCGAAGACTGCGCCCTTTCCACATGCTGGTCTTCAAGAACACCAAATGGCCAACTTGTGTCTTTATGCTGTTTGTCCCCAAGGGTACAGGAGACATGTTCATGGATCTGGTACTCACACTCTTAGGCCTGGAACATCGTAGTTTGCTGGCTGTGTGAGTTCAGCCTTTTTCGAGACGGATCCCTGTTCCATGCGTAACAGTGTGAAAGGTTTACGGTCAAGGTTTTTTAGAGTATACGGACATAGCTTAAAGTTTCAAGAGTAAAGGAAAATAATATTATTTTTAGATGATTTTGTACAATTGTTAAGATATAAATCTAAAATGTAGGTAATATTATAACTTCGTACACAAAATATGACTTTGTTACCAAAAATATCATGTTTTATAGGGGGGTGGGTCATGTGATTTTCAACCTTCATTTAGGGGTGCTGGTCAAGCGTTTCTAACTACTACATTTTCAAATTAACCCCGATCCCCCTGTACTTTTTGACCAGTCCCTTAGTTGAAGTGCCCATATCGTCAAAATTTTTATTTTCCCATCAGATCCTACATTTCATGCAATGAACCTTGGCGAAAAGATTTTTCGATTTGGATAAAAAAGCGATTTTGTTATGAATCTTTAAAGACCTGAAAATCCTATTTTCTTGCGGTCTACCCGTGCCGCTGATCACATGATCGACATGCTCAGAGTTGTGACGTAGATTCAGGAACGTGTGACTTGTGGCTTGACTTATTTCGCTTGTTTTACCTCTGCAAGTTTAGCTTCGTAGTCCATGCAAAATGCTCTTTTCCAGCATTTTGTATGAACTACCAAGTTAAATTAACAGAGGTAAAACAAGCGAGACGAGTCAAGCCTGAAATCACGTGTTCCTTAATGTACGTCACAACTCACTGCAAACCAAGGGAAGACTGGTGCGAATGGTGGACCAAAATGGCGGCAAATTTGAACGTTTTTAAAGCTTCTAAAAAAGATTGCATTTTATCCAAATCGAATTTTTCTTTCGCAAAAGTTCACTGGGTGATATACAGAATCAGATAAGAAAATAAAAATTTTGACGATATGGGCACTTTAAGGTAAATAAACCACCTTAGCAAGTTAGTGAAGCTGAGGTTTCGAGCGTTAGCCCTTAGTCAAAGGAAAGTCAGAAAGTTTCAAAAACTATAATGTATTAGTTCAGGCACTTGAGCCTAGCACAGGATTTCTTTTTACATGTGGGTTGATGTTTTCAATTTTTTTTACCTCCTTATTTCGATTTTAACACAAATCGATTGTTCAATCGTATAATTCCCCCATCGTGGATGTTGATCACTCAATTTGTATTTTAAGAACACTGAAGACAATCAACTTCCAAATAATTATCACTAAAAATTAAAACTAATGGTTATTTAACGATTTCATAGCAAAATTGAAAATGACTTTTTTTTAAACCAAAGATGCTCCATTTAACAGGTTGTGAACACCAAGGTGATTTCTCAGAAAGAAGAACACTCCTGTGCATATAATTATGAATTATCCATCCAAACCGGAATGTGGCATGATAACGGCACCACCGCAAGAGTCAGTATAATACTTTTCGGTGAAGAAGAAATTAGTGATACAATATTATTCATGGACCCCTGGAAGGAAAGAAAACTTTTCACCCGTGGCAGTGTAAATACTTTCACCTTCGACCTTCCCCGTCCCCTTGGGCAGGTGTACAAGGTAAAAATTTGGCACGACAACGGTGGTAAAAGTCCGTCGTGGTTTTTGTACGAAGTTGTGGTTAAAGACGTTTCTACCGACGAAAAGTGGCATTTCGTGGCTAACAGATGGCTTGCTGTAGAGAGCACTGACGGTGCGATCGATGTTGAGATCCAAGCAGCCTCGAAAAGAGAGCTGACGAGATTCAGTAGCTTGTTTCAGTGGCGGGCTGTCACTAGCTTTGCAGACAAACATCTATTTCTTTCTATCTTTGCCAGGCCGCCACAAAACCCTTTCACACGTTGCCAGCGGCTGACTTGTATGTTGTCAATCATACTGGTTTCTCTAGTAACCAACGCCATGTTCTACCAATACAAAGAGACAAAAGACCCGAGCTCCTTTCAACTAGGACCACTAGAACTGAGCTTGACACAAATCATAATCGGTGTTCAGAGCGGACTCATTGCGCTTCCTGTCAACATTGTTACAGTGATGATATTTAGGAACATTAAAAGAAACATAGCCCCAGATAGCTCTAAAGAGATAGAGACCTCCACTTCTGGAAGAAAAAACACCCAGGGCTTCTTACCTCGTTGGTTTATTGTCGTTGGATGGTTCATCTGTTTGACAGCTTCAGCTTCATCGGCAGTGTTTGCGGTTTTATACAGTATCGAATGGGGAGCGGAAATAGCAAATCACTGGTTTTTGTCCGTCGGCGTCTCCTTGCTTCAGGAAATATTGCTTACAGGACCAATTATTATTCTTTTTAACACTTCAATCTTATCGTTGGTAAACAGAAAACCAACTGTAAACAATGAAATCAAAAATATGGCACAGCAAGCAAACTTAGTGCACGTGGTTCAAGAAAATGGTGGACAGGTGATAGGCCAAAAGCCTTCTACGGAAAAGCTACAGTTAGCAAGAAGTTTAAAACTACAACAGAGAAAAATGCGGCGCTTCTTCGTAGATTTAATGCTCTACGTAACCTTTGTTGTCCTACTGATGACTGTATGTTACGCGAACCGTAAACCATCGACTTACAGGCAGACAAAGGCACTCAAGGATACATTCAGTGGATTTCACCAGGTATCGTAGCGACACATATTTGGGTTTTCACAGTATTACATTACATTATATTGCGTCAATTTTGTAGCTAAAAATAAAAATAGGCAAGGTTTTATTGTTGTTTTCGTTCTATCGTGTTAATTGTTTTGATATTTGTTTGTAGATCTGTCTGTCTGTCTGTTTGCTGTTTGTTTGTCTGTTTATTTGCTTGTTTGTTTGCTTCTCGATGTTTTTATTGTTGAGGTTCCCACTAGCTGTCTACACAAGAGTATTCTATTTCTTTCTTAGAATGCTAATTTAGGATCTCTTGCGCCAAGAACTCTTTCCGAGTGTTAAAAAAAATCCCAGCCACTCTAAATTATTATCATTCAAACCCAGGTAAAGGATGCCAAATCATTTTGGGCCTGGTTTGAGGAAGAACTAGTGCCTGGTCTTTACGACAGTGGGCAGGCAGCAGGCGGAAGCGAGACTGGGATGATAAATAGCAAAATTGGTTTCATAGTCGGCCTGCCGAGGATTCGACAAATGCGTATCAAGCAAGGTTAGTCTTCTTGCCCATTATACACCATAAAAAAATACTGAAAACATCGTTATCGCCAAGTGTTGAAGCTGAACACTTCAAAGGAAACATGACTCGTGGCGATGAGCGTACTGAAGAATGTTCCCATTAGTACTAAAATCAATATGGCGCACGGCTTAACTGAAACATTTTGGCGTTACACAGAAATTAATGTGGAGCTTAAGCAACGACGACAGCGACGCCGAGGATGACGACAAGTCAAAAATGAAGTTTTATTTCACCAGCGAAATTCGCAGTTGTCTAGAACTGTTTAATACGCCAATGGCTCTAAAGCTCTATGTATTTGCATCCGTAACTTGCAGAGTATATTTCTCTGAGGAAGACCGTAGAAGGCTAAACTCCTCCTTTTTTTAAATTTTGCTCAGCTATTGTTTTGCTCATTAAACCTGTTGTTTGGTGATGTCTTCGTTGCCGTTGCCGTCGTGGTTTGCTTGAGCTCCCTATTAGCCTCCAACGCGGACGCTCTTTGGGCTCGTCACGCAATATTGGGGAGAAAGATTGCGTGACGAGCCCAAAAAGCGTCTGCATAGGAGGCTAAGAAGTTATCACCTTTTATAGGATTTTTTTTTAATTTAATTTTTTTTAATGGGAATTAAACTAGTGCATATCTCATCAACCTTTTATAAGATTTTTTTTTTAATTTAATTTTTTTAATGGGAATTAAACTAGTGCATATCTCATCAACCTTGATTTGACATATATTTATACTATTTAAGCTGACAATATCGAGGGTTACATAGAATAAGCCCTCTTATTATACACTCAACAAAATATCTTGTTTCTGATTGGCCAATGGCGAATGCATAAATAACCAGGAGCCCATGGTGATGGGCTCCTGGTTATAGAGTGCAATCCAGGCAATACGGAAGTTGCTATGGAAACACCAAGGAAGCGCCAAATTTTCTTTATATTTTCTGAGAAATTTTGAGAACTTTCAAAACATCACTCGCGCCCATAAATCACGAAATGCATTCGCGTTCATTCGATTTCCTATATGTATACTCAACTGATTATATGTAGCCTAGAAACTGTTCAGGCAAGATTAAACTTTGTAACATTACTTATTATTTATTCTTAACTGTACAAGAGCTTTTAAAACTTATTCTGCGTTTCTAGAGAGCTATGGCAACACGGCTTTTAGCGGGAGTATAACGATTACAATACGAGTCCGAATTTTCTTCGCGTCTCAGGTCATCTCGGGCGCACCTCGTTGAGAATTCTTTCATAAAAGATCTTAGACTCGTGGTCCTCTGGTTGAAAAGTCCACACTAAACGATAGTATGACTTATGAGACCGATAACTATTTGTCATGACATAAAACTTCTCCCGTTTCCGTCACCTGTTTGAGTAGCAATGCCTCATTAGTGTATTGATATCACATGAATAGATAACCTGTAAATGAGAGTTATACTTTTCTTAATACACAGAATCCACGTGTAAAGTAATTCAGGTGCAACCTGAGTTACGTAGCCACTTCAACCAATGCCTTTCCGCTTTTTCGTCTTCAAACAAAGACACAACGCCATATTATCAACCAGGTTGGAAGCCAATAAAGAACTTAGCTGAGAACCCACATCAGTATCAAGATTCTTGCCCAGAGCCGTGGCACTATGAAGAGCCAACGAGCTTTAGCGAATTGTTTCTTCCATACGGTGGAGGCGGTTACATTGCTAAGCTTGGCTACGACGCTTCTACTGCTTTAAGGGTAAAGAAAAGTATTGAAGAAAACGGCTGGATAGACAAGAAGTCAGCTGTGGTTATAGTCGAGTTTGTAGTTTTTGAGCCCGCCAATTTATTGCTAAGCAATGTTATGCTCATATTGGAGAAGTATGATAATGTTATGAGAAAAACGAGTATCGATGTTATTCCTGAGCTTCTATTTCCCACGTCTGGCTCCGCTGTTCAGACATTCTATCGTATCTGCATTCTCCTATGGTTTATTATCATTTTGGTGTTACTGGTTATAGAGATTGTTAGATGCTTCAAGCAGGGTCGGGCATATTTTAAGAGCTTCTTCAGCTGGGTTTCCATGTTGCAAATTCTGTCGTCTTTCTGGGCTGTGCTAATGGTCTTCGTAAAGGAGAATAGTTTGAAAGCTTTCTTACAACGGATACGCGACAATCCGTTCGGCGATTGGATTGCATACCAATTTTTCGCGTGGTCAAGTTTCCAAGAAGTTATTCTGTCCATCACAGTTGTGACAACAACCATCAACTGTCTAAAGCTCATACAGATAAATCGTCATGTACACGTCATGAAATATACCCTGCAGTCAGCTTGCCGTTATCTGTGCTCGCTCGCTATTGTTATTGTGATGCTTGTTCTTGCATTTGCGCAGCTCGGTACGCTTCTGTTTGGTGCAGAAGACGGGGAATATGCAACGCTTTATCACTCTCTCCGCACGGTCCTCAAAATGGGAATCGGAATCGGGAAGATACAGTTTTCAAAGATGAACGGAAGTGTTGAATCCGAAGTGTTCGCCCCCATTTTCCTGATGGCTTGCATGTTAAGTATGACTATCATCTTCGCAAACACTTTTATTGCAATTTTGGATGACGCGTTCCATGAGGCCAACGGCAAAGAGTATCCAGGAGATGAACTTGGTGCCTACATGAAAAGCTATTTGGTAAAACGTGTTAGGAAAACAAGCAGTAGACGTGTCAAGGGAGCTTTCAGAAAATCTGCGTTTCGAAAACCGATTCGCACAAAATACACACTGCAGACTTCAAAACATGAATTGCAGCGAACGATGGAAGATCCTGTTGCTCTACAGGAAGAAAGAGCCAAGCTAGCAGAAACTGAGAGCCTTTTGAGCTCTGAAAGTCTATGTCCTCAAAAAGAATTTGAAAGAATGCCTTACATCCAGACAACTCAAGCAAGTCCTCCCAGTAGGAGAATTGAAAACGAAAAAATGAAAGTTTTGAACACAGGCTGCGCCCACGCAAAAATAAAAGCGTCTTTCAAGCCTCTGCCAACCGAAGAGGAACTCCTACTCTCCGATATCGCAAAGATTATGGAAACCGTTCGTTCGGATTTCACAAGATGCTTGTGGGAGGATGAAGAGTGGTACAATTCTCGCTCTTCTTTCTCGTCATCTGACGACAGCTTTGCGGAACTGGATAAGTCCCCGTCCATTCTCTCTTTGATTCAAACTTGTCAAAAAGACGCTCCCCACATTCAGACCTGGAGTTACGTTCGTGGCATGGAAAGGAACGAAGTCAAGACTATTCGTCACACGCTTAGACCCCATACCCAGAGTTACACGAAGGTGTTGGCAGAAAATTACGTATGACTACTCCGAAACGAACCATAATGCAGAAATGTTAGTTATGTAAGCCATAATGCAGAGACCAAACAAAGTACCTCTTGTAATAGAAATAATGTATACGGAAAATAATCGAGCTCACTCAAAGGTTTGTAAGAGATTTAGTACATTTAAAGGCCCTACAAGGACGTTGATGACGGTTGAACTGTTACTGAGATCTCATTCTCAGCGAACGATGGAAGATCGTAAATTTCCGTTTTACCAGTCATCCAAGTATTTCTGCTATACAGACCCACTGCTCTGCGGAAGAAGCTTTCCAGTTTCGCTCTGTATGTCCACCGGAAGTCGAACATTGCGGGATGGTGCTGATGCTCTTGCTTATCCGCTATCTGTTCTTATTAACAAGATTATTCATTCTGGCTCTGTGCCGGCTGCTTGGAAGCTGGCCGAAATCTGCCCTATCTTCAAAAAGGACGATCCTCGTGATAAATCTAACTATCGGCCAGTGTCGATTTTAGTTACTCTGGATAAAGTTTTCGAGAAGTGCCTTGCACGCCAACTCTCTGATTATTTTAGTTCTATTTTATCACCGTTTCTGTCTGGGTATAGACGGAGCTACAGCAGTGAGGCGGTACCTCTACGTTTGATTGAGGATTGGAGGAATGCACTTGACAATAAGTGTGTTGTTGGCGCAGTTTCAATGGATCTGAGTAAAGCTTTTGATATGATACCGCACGACCTCCTCCTCGCTAAGCTTGCTGCCTACGGTGTTGCTCCAGTTAGTCTGCCCCTCCTACACAGATACCTTAGAGATAGGTCCCAGCGTGTCAGGATAGAAGATGTAACATCAGATGTTGTTGTTTTTTCTGAAGGTGTACCTCAGGG
>OZ026600.1:4230660-4345660 GCA_964020085.1 Micromussa lordhowensis | reverse complement strand
AAGTGGCAGATATGATCGTTGAATTTTAGCAACCTCAGCGTTTTTATTGTCACCAGAAAAGCCACGAAAGACAGCAGCCATATTTCGAGATCGCACCACTGCACTATATGATCTGAACTGGACGTGTCGAAAGGGTTTTTTCTCACTCTTCGGACAAAATCACTGGTGTATTTTGCCTTGAAGAAATAAGAAACAATCGCAGCCATAGCGCTACCAATTTGGAGAATATCCACCAAGTTCCAGAAGTGAGTGAAATATCTACATCCTTGAAAATATAGCTTAACAATCTCCATGACGAATAGCCCAAATATCAAGAAAATAAAAAGAAGTTGACAAACTAAATAGAAAGACCTATAGCTGGGATCTATCGGGTAATAAATCATCAGAGTCTCAATTGTACCAGTTGTTTTGGTGCCTCCCGTTGGGTACCTCTCATAGAGGTACTTGCCCGCACTGAAGAGTGTGCTTGAAGGTTCGTAGACTGTGAACTCGATAAACACAGCGAAGGTTCTATCGTCAATCCAGCTATTGTTTTCCAGATCTTGTATGACTCCCAGCGCTGATTCAGCGTTATATCCAAGATCAGCAACATAACCCCCACCGTCATAGATGGCGTAATAACCGTGAAAAGATAGAGTTTCTAATGAATCTGCGGTCCGGTACCTCCAAGGCTTGGGACACAAATCATCTAGCTTAAATGACACCTCGAATTCGGTGATATTATCGACGGGTGTCCAATCACGAAGGTTATAAGCGGTCTTATCTTCAGATCGGGAACCGTAATAAGGTAAGCATCGCTGCACTAACAAGTAATCGTCAACTTGGCATGCCTCTGCAAAGCAATAATTCTGTGTTACGGCAGTTTTGGCGATCATTTAGACACGACTGCTTATTCATACAACTTGAATCATATGGTGAGCATAAACAAGTATCGCAAAAGGAAACAATAATGTGATTTGGAGATATGAACAGCACGAGAGTTGTGATAATGTGCTAACTTATGTAAACAATGTATAAGAATGTGCATGCATGAATAGGAACATGTATAAGTATGTCGTAATTTGTGTGTCCATACTCAGTTGACAGATGTAACCCGAGGGTTAAGATCTCTTTGGCATTAAAGCGTTTCTTCTTTAAAATACTCTTCTGGTGCTGTTAAAACAAGAGGCTTACAAAATTGTTTTGTACGGAAGGAAAATGTAACCAAAAATTATGGTTATTTGGACCAAGGGACGGGGAAAGGCTTTCAAGTAGTCAAGTTTCAAGGAATGCGGAAGGAGGCTTGACTCAAAACTGATCGGGAAGTTTATATATACTAAAGGCCAACTGGATGGTTTATATGAAAGGGCTGCTAATCACTAAGAACAGGGCTTACATCTGGTTTAAAAAGAGACGTTACTCCCAATCTGCTGGCAGACCGAGGTAAACACAATGCAGTTACTAGTTACATTGCAGTACCAAACTAATGGCGTCATAATCACAATGAGGAGGGCTTTTTATCATGCTGTAAGTTAAGCACTGCTTGTTTGTTATATATGTTGGGCAATGTCCACATTACGCACGATGCATAGTCTTACATGTACCTGGCTGCACTCTGATCTGTCTGAGTCTAGGCATGCCCACGAGAAAGGGATATCCACTACTTAGGAAACCTTCCTCTAAATCGACTTGTTGTCCATTGTACCACTCAGACGGAAAGAGGCCTGGCACGAGCTTTTGCCGGGTCCAATTCCAAAAGGTTGCGGTGCTGTTAACTCGCTGTTGGAAAAAAACCGGCACTGAGAGAGAAAATTATTGCAAGAACTACGAGGATTGATGCCACAGCACTAAAAGTAAGATATTGAAACAGGAGTATCATATTTGTCAACAGTGCCTGAGTCTAAGTGAACATGTAAAGTGGAGTACTGCCTTAGACCTCTACACCCAAAAATCTCTTGTTAAACGTACGTGCCACCCGAATTATGATAGTTACTCGAAAGACTTACTGGTTACCGACCGACTGACTAGCTAACCAACTGAGCTACTGATCCCTACGACTGACCGACTGACAGACTGGCCCAGTCTTTGACTGACTAACTGGTCGACTAACTGACTGACTGACTGACCGACTGAGAGACTGATGAACTGACTAACGAACCGACCGACCGAACTGAATTAACTGACTGACAGACTGATCAACTAATCAGTTGACTGACTGGCCTACTCATTGACTGATTTACTGACTCACTGGCAGCTGGCTGGTTGAATTGGCTGGTTCAATTAAACACCTACCTTGTCAAATTTAACAAAAATATCCTTGAGTGATTTGGTAAGCTGATATCTTGAGGTCTCCCTATTTCCATAGCACACAACAAACAGTAACAGGATAAAGAACAAAAACAAGCTAATCTCCAAGACAGCGCGGAACATCTTTTGAAGTTTTGTCCTGAAATTCCGCGATGTTTTTAACACAGTCTCCTCCGGCGGCTGTACTTTAGAATCTTCCTCGCAGGGGTTCTTTTTACGAGGCAACCCATGCACTGGATCGTGTTTCACTGGTTTTCTAATCAATATTGACAGAAAAGAAGCAATTACGACAACTTGAATGGGTTGCAAGATAATGACGTCTTGGAAAAAAGAGACAAGTATGGAAGTGAGCCACTCGTTGGAGATCTTGGCTCCCCAAGATAAGCTATATAGCACAGTGAAGAACGCTGAAGACAGAATTGCAGGAATACACATAATCCACGCTATGTAAATAAAAAAGTGAGGAAGACCTTTTGATGAATTTTCCCCTTCAATATCGTTGTCTTCTTGTCGCTTGTTCTTTGGTTTCACGTTTCTAAAAATAGTTGCAATGAATACATTCACGGGCAGTGCAATCATGGCGCTTTGGATTCCAATTTTCACTTGCGTCCAGCTCATGGTCAATGGACCAAGTTGAAAAGTATCTTTGGCTTCCTCGCCAAAGTCGTAGAACATAGCGTTGGTAATCATAGCTAAGAAAAACACCGACATGCAACACGAGAAACGTTGCGTTCGAGTAAACAAACTCTGGGGTGGTCTGGTGAGCACGGATATCCACAAATGCCCGTCGGCTAATCGCTTTGACGCCCTCGAATAGAAGAGGCTTTTAAAGTTAGACGTTTCCTCTTTATTTGAAGTTTTCAGTTGAATTTCGACTTCTCCTCGACCCTTTTCAACAGCCAGCCATCTATTCGCGAGAAAGTGCCACTGCTCTTGCGTTCCCAATTCTGTAATCACAAAGTCTCTCAGGAACCATCCGGGACTCTCCCCGCTGTTATCGTGCCACACCTTGATTTTGTAGAGAGGTCCCAGGCTCCTTGACAGAGGCACGGTAAATGTATTCACACTCGCTCGAGCGAAGAACATCTTTTTACAAGCGGAGTCGTTAAGTATGATCTTGTCGCTGTAACAGTCCTCCCCATAGATGATTATTCCTACGTTAGCTGTGGTGCCGCTTCCTACCCACATTCCCGTCTGAACAGAGATGCGATAGTGGTGCTGTCCTTTCTCCTCGCTAGCAAGAAGATAAACATTTGGTATGGTCTGAAAGAAATCAGAAATAAATCAATAAGTTAGTAAGGTAATTACAAGAAAAGGAACAAATCAAACGAACGAACTATTGAATGATCGACTAATCGCAACCGACCCCAGGGACAACCGAATAGCTGAACTATGGAACGATCTAGAACGAATGAATGAGGGAACGAACAAAATATAAAGCCGGTGTTTCTACCTCACTTTGTCTCCTAAGCCCTGTTTAAAAAAGGCCACAGTCTTCTATTGTTAGGACATACCACTGCAATATATATATTTTTTTCAATATCACGAATGTTTAAGTCAAGGAATAGCCAACAATGTACATTAGAAATGCAATAAAACTGTTATGTAGCTGCCACTAAGTAAGACTTCTTCGCTGCTGGCCAATAATAGCATTAAAAAAGTACGGGTGAAAGAATGGATTTTAGGAGAAAGGTAACCTAAATGGACCAAATACGCACAAGTCTATGTGGCTTGTCAAGTGACAGCCTTCACGAAGACAACTTTGACCACTAACCTTCTCCTTATCTCGTCTGTCCGCTCTTCGAGTGAAGATGAGGCCGATCGTATAGACCAAAAGCATGGAGCACACTGTTGCTAGGACAACAAAGTTCTTGGTTTCTCCAAGATCACCAAACTTACCAAAGACCTTTTTGAATTCGATTTTGTTTGGCTCCACAAAGAAATCTCCACCAAAAGCGGACAGATGATTGCACAGGCAGTGAATACTGCCAGATACTGTTTCAGGCACAACCTAGAAAGAAAACGAAAGAACAACCCTACAGTCATCACCAACCTTTTCTACCAAAAGGAATAATTTGAAGTTAAAAGAAGTTAAATTTATATGTAAATTCAGGCGAAAAGAATACGTTCAGGCTCTCAGTAATCAAGCATCTATTTTCAAATAGCCTCGACAGTGGGCTACTCAACTAAAAAACGTGATTTAGGTATAGTGACATTATTGTCAGCAAAACCTCTTCTTTTAAATTGAATAAACTTATCGAGTTGCTGCTTTAGAGGACCTTAGAGCGACCTTCACTCCTTGAAAACCATTGTGTAAACTTAGGTACACCTGACACATTCTTGTAGATATAAACGAGAGTTGGTCTCACCTTGCATCCTTCGTCCGTCCACTGCTCCTTGTCTTCAGACCAATAAAAACAACTTCCGATGGTTACAGATAGGGTGTAATTTAAATCAGTACTAGCATTGTATTTCGATCTGAGAACGACTGGAACGGGAGTTGGAGGAGGAGGAGGGTCTTTTACTCCAATGCAAGAACGCTTCTGTCTTCCGCTTCTGCTATCACAATCACTTGATCTCCGTGGCCGCTCCTGGACGGAACCATTCATGCTTATCATTTTCCCTTCTTCTTGAAACATGACGTCGTTGGTACTATTCACGTAATAATGTATGCCAATGTAATGAATTCCAGTATTCCCGGTATCAAAACTGTTGAATGAAAACACATAGGGATCTTTGTTGCATTTCTGCTCCTCTCTCTTGCAAGGTAACACGATGGAAAAGTTGTGTTCTGTAGGCGTCGGAAAGTCAGAAGAACTCACATAGACACGCAGTGGTGTAGCGTATTTCTCGGGATGCAGCTTCACGGACACCACATCTTCCCTGTCTTGTATGTCTATTTTATGATATTGTATAAGCTTAGACTCGTAAACATCATAGCTCCGTTTAACAAAATACTGCACTGTATTTCTCGTCACATCGGCCGGTGAACCATTGCCAGAATTCTGTGGAATATACAAATGTACTGGCTTCTTCAAGCCAGAGACGTTTAAATTCCTTTTCTCTTCCGTTTGAAGGACCACATCAACAACCCATGACGAAACTAAAAAACAGACATACACGTCATTGTCAAAATGGAGTCAAAACTTGTCCTTATTGTTATTAGTATATGTATGTATGTTTGTTCATTTGTTTGTTTGTTGATTGTTGGTTTTTCATTAACTTCACGTCATTCGTTTACTAAATACCGTGTTTATTCACTCGTTCGTTGTCATTCATTTCTCTTCGTCCTTTCTTTCGCTTGCCGCTTGTCAGCACAATAATGGCACTTTGTGTTTTTTGATATTCAAAATTTGCTTGAAAGACCTGATTCAAGACAGGTGAAATTTAGATTAAATTGATAGCATGGCATTTACCTCTAAACGCACTTATGTGCCAGGTGTAAGGATTCCCCTTAAATAAGACGATCTTCGAGGTGATATCAGCTTTCTCCACTCCTTCTCTTTTGAATATCCCTTTGTATGACGGTAGGGTGAACTTCGTCTTTCCTTCTCCTATCAATATTTCATTTTTCAAGTTCCCCTGCCTATACAAAACTATAGATAGGTATCGGCTGTTAATTACCACTGGTTCATCGTCACCTTTATCGACAACTAGGCAGTCTCGAAGTTTCCATATCGTTTTAAGAGCGTTCTGGGCAATTTTTTTGCTCTGTGATAGAAAACAAAACACAACGTTGAGCTGAATGCGAGGATTGATTACGCGACTGTTTAGCGCAGTGCAGTGTATTATAGTGCAGTGCCTCGCAAATAGAGTGCACTAACCACGGTTCATTTCAGTTAAGTATGCTGCGTTTTGGTAAAGTGAATTTAACTCAGGTGCACCAGAAGTGGCAGTGTAGCGAAGTTAAGAACAGTTAACTGCAGTGTAGTGAATTTTAATTGGCAGGCAGTATACTGCGGCGTGCTAATGGCAAACACTGCAGCACTGTATAAAATATGTAGTGCAGCCCAGTGCAATGTATTACGATGCGGTACATGCACTGCAGTGCGATGAAGTGCAGTTCATCGCAATTTTTGCGCATTTAGGGCAGGAAAGGGTAGTATAAAACTATTCGGTAGAGTGTACACAGCCCAAATCCTCTGTAGTGTATCGACGACACTTAATATCACGATAATGCGAATAAAAGGATTCGACATGATGACAAATTTAACAAATCAAAGCAAAGACCTAAGTGTATCAATAAACCTTCAATACCTTTTCCTTGTCGATCTTATACCACGTTTTCTGCATCGAAACAACGCTAGCATCCTGAGAAGAGATATTCAAAATATTGCCCAGTCCAAGAAGCAGATTTTTGCTCACTTTTGTCAAAGTGTTGGCATCTTCTGTATAATTGTCCATGAGTTTGGAAAGAAAATCTGTCGCCTCGTCCAGACGCTCCAGAGCTTTTTCCTGAGTATCAAAAAAAGAAATTTGCGCCAAGCTGTTACATAATTCTTACCCTAATTCTAGGTCAAAACTTTGAGAACATCATTCTAGTTCACCATCAAAAAGCCTCGAAGTTTTGTTTTTTAAGCGTAGTGTAATAGGGAGTTGTTAAAGTTCGTGTGTAGACAAACAAAACTTCACTATCCTAAGCAACACCTGTTCCTTAAGCCAATCAAAATATCGTGGAAATTTAAACAAGAGATCTGCTTTGTAGTACTTTTGCACGATACTGTAAGCGCTTCTGCCACAACTAGGTATCTTCAAAAATGTAACGCCAGTTGCAAGTATTACTACAAGGGTCGAAAAATGGCCCAACATAGACACATTTTAAGGAAAAACACGATTGATAAAATGTAACAATAGTTTTAACCATTTCAGTCGAGAATATCCAATGAACCGATCCGTAACAAGGCTAACATCAGCACCATAAGTGAGAAAATCAACCAGTGCCCCTGGAGGTTTATTGGCCACATTCTCAGAACAACATTCTAAGATGGCATCATCCTGGGCTCCAGAAGGAAAGAAAAGGTAAGGGGTAAAGTCTGCATACGAGCCAAGAGGCCCATCAGGCCGGAGCTTAACCCAGTTTCAGTAGTATGAAGCGACCAGGAGTATTCCTACTCCCCCTGGATGTGATGCTAGTCCATTGCAGGGTTACCCCCAGCATTAAATTCGCCGGTACCCATTTATACACCTGGGAGGAGAGAGAAACTGTGAGAGTAAAGTGTCTTGCACAAGAACACAACGCAATGTCCCCGGCCAGAGCTCGAACCCAGACCGCTCGATCCGGCGACGAGCGCACCAACCATGAGGCCACCGCGCCTCCCAAGAAAGAGAAGAGATGTTATATTAAGATAGACCTGGCGCACAACTGCAGAGAAAAATAGGACAGCCTTGGAGTTTATTTCGTGGCGCGAGGCAGCAGTGGTTGTGCGTACCCGTGTGGCATGGCGACGAAGAATTCGAATTTCTGGACATTTACCTCCCGAGGATTATGGACAAAAGTGAAGTAAGGTAACCATTTCGACTAATAAAGGTATAAGTAGAGAAATTACCTCAATTCTTTGTCCTTTTGCTAGCCCAGAGATTTCTGGAAAGCCGTGTTTTCCACCGGAGTTATTGATATTGATATTTACTCTGGACACAGCCGATGTAGATGAGGTTTGATATAAAGCAATGACCGACAAATAATTACGCTGAGGCAACTTAATCCAGCGATTCAAACAAAAATGACAGTACCTGTGATTCTTGCGATATTTCATCTCTTTCTTTGGTTGCCATGGCTACCGCAGTGCTTACTTTTGTTATGAGTTCCTTGCTATCGATTTTGATTCTGCTCAATTCGTCAATAATGTTGTCTTTCAACTAAACATGATTGAAACATCTGATTAGGAGTAGCGCTTGATGGCATTACAATAAAACAATACCATCGACAGGGAAAAAAAAACCATTCCAATTCAGTCAGTTAGTGCGAGCTACTCGCATGTGTTTACCTTTGACTCTTGATTGTGTGCTATTTAATTTGTACCTTACTGCTGTTCAAGATATAGACCCAGTTCCCTTGCTGTCACACAACGGAGTTTTCCTTAAATACGAATGGTTTTTTTTCAAGTTAAGTTACCCGTCAACAAGTGTAATTACGGGTTAGAGACTGTTGTGAGTGTTTTGTTTTCAAATACACGCATGCGCTTACTGTACAATGAATGAGAAATTTTCAATATTGCACGAAGCGAAGCTGAGTGCAGTATTGAAATTTCGAGTTCATTGTACAGTAAGCAAGTGCGTGTATTTGAAAACAAAGCACGAACTAACAGTCTCTAACCCTTTTAATATTCAATTTGAGCTCACTGCTAGCGATAGACTTACAATGGCTTCCCGCCCGACCTGTTTGAATGAGAAAACAATGAACACTGCACAGTTTTTATGCGTTATTGTAATAACGCACTCTGTCACTTTGATGTCGCTAGGTAACGGGAACTCACGTGATCAATTTTAACCAATGACGCGTGCGGATTTTAGATAGTGAACGAAGATTGAATATTAAAGAAAGTTAAACGTTCCTTTTGGAGACGGAATCTATACTTTGTTCTTGCGTAGAGACTCGTTTGGAGTGCAGACGGTTTCTCAAGTCGCAAGTAGACACAAGTTTTTAACTCGCGTACGCTCACAAGGGCGTTAAGGTATTAAACTCTGTTTCCGGGCCGTGGCTACATCTTCTAGACGTCTATGTATGCCTAACGCCTTGCTTAGTGTATGGAAAATGCTATGTCCTGAACAAATCAATATGGGTAGCGTGGTATGTTTTATCAACACTTAGCCCTGGCAAAACGGGCTCGCAAGTAGACGCCAGTTGAAAACTTGGGTCTACTTGAGACTCCGTTTGGTCACGCCTTGCGTGCACTTGTGTTGATCTGCGATGACTTGCGCTCACTATGGTCAAATATAATTTGCACGCAAGTCGACGCAGGCTTTCATCGTTTGGCAAGGAAAGCTGAGTAGGGTCCATTAAACTATTGTTAGCCAATGAAATACAGAATATGTGTGCCTTGAAATGTTTTTTTTTTTTTTTGCAACTTCCGTGTATTTGCGAGGAAACGTGCGAGTGCGTTTAGCCACTGAACGCAAGCCCCTAGGCAAGTTCAACTTCCGGTTACTTGCGACTCGCGCGTGTCCGTTTGACCAGGGTTTCATTCATTAGATAGCGAAATTTCTCACACGGCGGATAGGGCTAGCCACTCGAATGGGCCCTGTGAATGCGTGTTTTGCCTACTGTAAAACTAGCAGGGATCTAAATGCAGTGTTCGTACAAATGACGCAGTGAAGAAGATAGCAGAAAAGCCCAGAATAAACATTAAAACAGCAGGAGCAAGATCGTATATCAATAGCTTACTAGCGAATCTAAAAACACAAGACCCGATATCAGAAACTGTAGAGTTCATCATATACACCCATCTACAGTATGTTCTATGATAATCTTAGTGCTGACTCATGTAATTATACTGACTTTTCGGACTTTCTCCTTTGATATTGCAAGTTGGTCATTGTCATCTTCTCCCTAGCAACAGAACATAGGATAAAAATAACTAATTTTATTCCTGAATGGTCGAAAACTTCAATTTAGATAAACAAACAACTGGAATAGACTGGCTTAGGCTAAGAAAACGCGGACTAGTACAACGGAGACTAGTGAAAAGGGGAAGGTCTTATCAGTGCGCGTTTCACTTGTTCAGGTAGTCCAATCCATTCTTTGGATTATCTTAAGTCCTCTTCTATTTCTTGGGCAACGCTTGTGTGTAACTCAAAACACAGCAAAAACAGCAAAAAGTTTTAGGATCCCTCCTAACCTCCGATCCACTGGTGCGTCTTCTCTGCTCCACAAGCGAAAGTACAGATATTGCCACGTCAAACGCTTCTGTAGGTTTATTGGTGTTTATGTAATTAGTGAATTTATTGCTTTCATTGTTAGCAATCTTGTCCAAGGTTCTGGCGACGTCTTCAGAATATTTGTCCTTCACCTAAACGATACAGAAAACACAATGTTAAACGTGAACATCTCAGTAAACCTTGTCAAGAGAAGAATAGAGAAAGGAACACTTAGAAAGGCTTGGCAGTTTTGGCGGGAGCTGCACCCACAGTTCATTTAATTTTGATGTCTAAAAATTCCCGGCCTACCTTGACTGAAACGCTGCTGATAGTCAAATCTCCAAGTGAATCTTTGACGTACACATCCAATCTTAACTCGAAATTGTCAGCCTTATTACCAACAGGAAGGTTTGTCGCCAGTATGTTCTTTCTAGTCCCCACGTTTGGATCATTTATTATTAAACCATCGCTCGTGTTGTAGCGAAATTCATACTTCAAGGGCTTATCCTCGTCACTCCAGCCTGAGCAAGTGATATTAAATATAGTCTCCACAGCATAACCTTCGTTTGGCATCACAAAACATCCACTGTTGCGATCAGCGATGTATGGTGGGGAATTCAAAGTAATTTCCTTGTCGTATTCCTCTTTAATGACTTCATTTTCTACACGAATTGCAATGACGGCCTTTATTTTGTAATGAGGATCCCTTGTTTTTGAAGGGTAAACATGCGAAGAGAAATCTTTTACAACGAAGGTGCTTTCTTTTCTCCCCCAACGGCTGTTCATGGTAGAGTTGAGTGTGTGAATGCTCCATTTCGTTCTGATGATACGATCGCACAGTTTGCCTTCACATTTGGGCTCGATCCTCATTGTTTTGGACTGAAGCACTTTCTTTCCACAATTTGCACGACACCTTGGGTAAAAAAGTAACAATAATTACTTTATGCATTGTATATGAAGAAAGCTCAGAATTGAAATTGCTCTCTTTGTCTTTGCGCTGCGTCAATAGACCAAATGCAGGCGATTATTTTGGCTGAAAGAAAATGAAAGAAGGCAAAGAGGAAATCGTGTCTTGAATTACATTCTGGGCCGGCTTGATCAAAGCCCGATTAAGCTAACCAAGGATAGGGGAGAATTTGATTTGAGTTTTGTAACTTTGCAGTGAGGTTTTCTGTTTATATTATTTGACCTCCTGTTTTGAGTTTGAATAATCCCAACCTACACAAAACAAACCCAGTGAAAAACATTTTATACAAAAAAATTTAAAACTTCAGTTAACTTCATGAGCTCCTGCGTTAGCGTTAACCGGCTTCCGAACAACCCGGTCCTGATTACAACAAGTTAACCTGACATTAGCCCGCAATCCAATCCAAAAAGAGCACTTAGCCAGCGGGCAAATTTCAAAAAACACGTGATACGGATACACGTCAGCGGATATCTTGTTTTGACAGGTGTCAATTGACCATTACATGGCTGTCCAATATCAAAGAAGTGCGCTTTAAACCAAGGCTGCATGTCTCTGACATCTGGAGTATGGCCGCCGTGTTGCGCAACTCCGTGGCCGCCGTCGTCGTCGTCGTGCGTACGCGCCCACGAGCAATACCGTTAGCCATGATAACCATGGGAAAATCAATTCAAAGGTTTGCTTTTCTTTCCTATATGAGTATGGGAAAATCAAATCAAAACTTTTTATCGGCGAATTATAATAAATCGCTGCATCATTCTCACCTGAAAGTGAAGTTTACGGACGGAAGGACCGTCAAGGCGTGAATTGCCTTCCTTTTCCGCGTTCCTTTCGACACAACGAGTTTAAACTCATAGAGATGATTTGACCTCAGTCTGTTAACATTAACGAGGAAAATTTTCCGGTCTGAATCTGTCCTTGCGTATGGGCACGTTCCTTTAGAAAACACTTCATCTTTCTTACTCTTGCAGAACCAAGTGAAGCTCAACTCTCCTTCAGCGAAACGGTCAGGATCATGTGACTTGGAAGCGTCTAAAGAAATCTCGCCGATTCCCCTAGCAGCTTTCGCTGGGCCCTCTATCTTCGCCACCAGCCCTGGTTGATCAACTTTCAGGAGAATAAAGCTCTCTAGCGTTTTTCCCTGTAGTTCCTTGACATGAGCAGTAAACCTCAGATATAAATAGAAAGGGTAATAATCCGTGCGGTTAATACGAGGGTTGAATACCTGCTCCATTCCCTTTCCGAGTTTTTGAAATAGCAATGAAGAATCTCCCAAAATTATGGATTTCTCCCATAGTGACTTCTGGATCGACATAGGCTGTGTATCGCAGAAGGTTATGGCCGGACGGAGCCTTAACTGTGATATTGTGAAGACTTCCTTCGCTGACGCTTTAGTTCCATTCAGGAGGATATCAACATCGGGGAAAAAACAACTGGAATTTCCTGAAGAGAATAAAACGAACTGTTACTTGTAATAACGCCACACTTTCCAATATCCCGACCTACCGAAAGCCAGCGGAAATGATGAAAACTATTTTTTCATGAATGGAAAAGCAGTCACTAAATATCCAAATAAAACTATTTTAATTACAAAGATTGTTATCCCAAAATACCCTGCGTTTCGTCGTAATAGATGCACGAGGAAGCAACCTGGCCGAGTGGTCAGCGCGGTCCCGGGTTCGAGTCCCGCTCTGGCCACCACTTGGATTTGTTTCACGGTAGCCCCGAGTTCAAATCCTCGGTTGCGCTTATAAATAGCCAACTGGTCTGCCTCCGGCCAGTTGGGATTCTTAAAAGTGTTATGTTCAATTTGAATTATTTCTTCCAGTTGTTTGCTCGGCCCCACTAGCACTTGTGCTATAACACTGCTGAGAGTAAATAGAGATTATATTTATTTATTAAGGCCAATAAGGGGATTTATGTTAATTGATCGAAAAATCCATCTTCGATGAATTGCAATAGCCCTTTGCGCTGCATTTCAAAACTTCACAGCTTATTTTAGTTAATTTAAAGCAAACAAGTGCTTTACTTAACTTGCCTGGAAAGAAGATGTTCACATCTGTGTGGAATATGCTGTCCGTCGGAACTACAGAATTCTCCAGTTTACCAGCAACAAAGCGAGCGGCCTCCTTAATGCAATGTATCTCCACCTCAGCTAACACTAATGCTCTGACTGAATCACTACCCAATCTGATATAACAAACAGCAAATCATCAATACTTAAAAAGCTGATCTTATTACTTGTATTCAAGGACAGACCATCTTACAAAGGCACGAGGAAAAAGAAATCTGCCTTCCGTTCCCGGGAGAAGGAACTGATGGAATGTAATTTTCGGTTCTGAACTTCCAGGGGTTAAGAGACCAGTACAAAGCTTCTGTGGGCGGAAGACACTTTGTAACCAAACAAAAAATGCTAAAGAGATCTTTTTCAGTAAAAGAACTTTAACCAAGTATTTTTCCTTAGAAATTCTGTACTGTATACAGGTAAAATAGAAATCAGGCCGGAGCTTATCCCGGTTTCCGTAGCCTGAAGCGACTCGGAATATTTCTACTCCCCCCTGGTCCATCGCAGGGTTACCCCCAGCATTAAGTTCGCCGGTACCCATTTATACACCTGAGTGGAGAGAGGCACCGTGAGAGTAAAGTGTCTTGCCCAAGAACACAACACAATGTCCCAGGCCAGGGCTCGAGCCCGGAGCGCTCGCTCCGGAGTCGAGCGCTTTAACCATGAGGCCACCACTTTCAATAATGCAACTTCAAGTTATCACAGGCCTACTTTTTCGATTAAAATCAATGTCGACATTGCCTCTCCAAGGCACGAGTTTCCGGATGCACAACTCGGTTCAAAACTAGGTTTACTTACCGAAAACGTCGCAATTTCACGCGAAGGAACCCTGGAACATTTCCGATGAGGTGTTGAATCTAATAAGGGAAGGTCAAATTTAATGGTCATTTTTACTGATAGTATCGACTGACTTTGCAAGAAACAAATAAACTAAACAGCATCACAAGCGAAAAAAAAGTACAACAACCCCTTTTGCAAGGTTACATCATTATCATGATCGTTGCAAATCTTGGCATTCCAAATGCTTTTCGCAGTTTTGCCAGTTCCAGAAGTCGGTATTCAAGTCTAATTCAAGTCACCGGTACCCATTTATACACCTGGGTGGAGAGAGGTACTGTGAGAGTAAAGTGTCTTGCTCAAGAACACAACACAATGCCCCCGGCCAGGGATCGAACCCGGAGCGCTCGCTCCGGAGTCGAGCGCACTAACCGTGAGGCCACCGCGCCTCCATTCAGATGAATGAGCTGAGTAGTATGCAATGGAATAACATCTGCAGAGAGAGCCTGGTACAATGCTACAACAAATAGACCCAAAAGCAAAATCCATTTACCTCGGCTGTAATGTCAGCTGACCAGGTTTGATAATCGTTGCTTGATTCATCCGCAAACGCAAGAGTGAAAAATGCACCGGGATCAGCTATTTTGAGCCTCGCCAAAAAGAAATAACCTGTAAATTTGTATGGATAGGTGACATATTTCTACGTTATCCGTTTTTATTTTTATTTTCTTTTGAATTAACGTTGCTATAAGTGTCACGCCTCTACCGTGGCTAACACTTTTTTTTTCGTTTTTGTTCTTCCTATACATTTGAACAATACACTGTACGGTGAACAGAAACTATAGTTTTTAAAAAAAAATGGCAGAGGGATACAATTCTTTTATGGCTTAGTTTTTTAAAAGGTTTTCAATTAAGTAATTTATTACACTGCTTTGATTCAGCAATTTTGGTAATCTATTACACTAACATTTTTATTAGGAAAAATTGTAGTTTTAATTATTTTTGAAATAATTTAACTTAATTAACTAGCTGGCATGAAAGTAGTAGATAGTTAAAGAGAACAAAAAAAAGAAATTGCAAAGCGCGGCAATAGTTACCAGGCGCACATCCATAAAGTTCCATTCGTAAGCCAGCATTATTGTTCCAGTCCAGCGGCAGTAACATTACCCTTGACGTAATTACAGGAAGTGGAACGTTGTGATGTGTAACTCCATCACTGTCGAAATTCCCCCTGAATTTCTATAAACAAAACATTTTGACTGTTAAAATGCAATTAAAATTCATGGTTTTTCTTTTATAGGGGGAGAGGAGAGGCTGGTTGACAAAAAGTTGTGAGCCCAGCTAAATTACTGTGGCTAGTCTCTTCAGCAAAACAAGCAAGTTTTCTGGTAGAAATACGCTTGGGCGCCGCCGAAATAAAATGTACAATTGATTATTGAGAAGTAAGTCATCAAAAAACAGTGTTCCTGGATGCTGAAGGAAAAAGTTTCATTTCATTCAAACAAGGACGTTTTCACTCGACTGAAACTACTTTTCATTCACAAATGAAAAAAAATATGTTTAATTTTACTTGCGTCACTTCAAAATGATTTGTAGTTAGGCTAACTAAGGCAAGATTAATGTTCAAGGCGTCGAACACGAGCTTCGAGGCTTCGACGATTGAAAACACTGATTAAAGTCAAGGGTTTTAAAAACCAAGATAATCAGCGCGTAATTCATGAAATAGCAAGCAGAGTATTCAACACTAAGTAGACTGCAAACACGTCAGACGGGTTTATTGCATTCCAACATACCCAGGGCTCGAAAACTCTCAAGTTTTTCTTGCCCTGGAGGCAGAAAAAAACCTGATAAATACTTTAATTTAATCAACTTTACTGCAGTTTGACGCAAGCGGCCGCTTAGTAGAGGTGGCCGCTAAATAATTTTGGCAGCAATTTACTGACAATACTTTCAGGACTTTGATACCTGGCCGCCTAATAGGAGATGGCCACTTAATGGATGGCCACTTAATAGGGGTTCGACTGCAATAGTTTTTACCAACAGATAAACCATTATATTTCCTACAAATACAAATATGTTACAACAATTTAAACATTATAAAAACCCTATCCCTATACTTTCTTTTACAACTTTTAATGCACCTTCGGCAGTTTTTACAGATTTTACTCTCACGTAGACAGTTTTTGAGCTAACTAATGAAACTAAATTTTCGCCTATAACACCACCTATTTCAACTACTATAATATTATACCACATTCACGACTTGGCTCACAGAGCTCTTTGATTTTATGGAGATCATCACCTCCGCATTCTTGGAGAAGGCTGCATTAAACAGCAGAGTTTGATGACGCAGGAGGAAGATATACTTTAGCCGATTAACGGTCTTTACCAGAGCAATTTTCCCCAAGAAACACTTAGGGTTAATGCAATTGCGAACCTTTTTCATCACTGACAAGGTTTATTTACCACATTGGATGGGAGTGCTTGAACTTTTCAACCGTCTCTCATCACTTACTACCGAAGTTGTCGCCCCGGGTGATTCAAGCTGAAAAAGTTAAATGCAATCGCTTCTATGGAGTTTATGCTATGATTACACCATCTGGTGTTAGACCTTTTCCGTGAGGTGTGCGGCACTTTTGCTTACTAAGCAAACAGCAGTGGGTTAATCCCCGTAAGAGCTTGAAATTAAAACTGTTGCTCATCAGCTGCTGCCCAAGGTATTAACTTCAAGCTGAATTAAAGAATACATAAATAATATAAATCATTATAAAGATAAGCCTCAATGACAAAAGCGAATGCATCTGCACTTATGGCGGTGGGTAAGATGGTGGCTTTGTTGGGGAAACTAAAGTAATCAGGAGCAATACTGAACGTAAAATCGACCTCAAGCTGCTCATCAGTTGTTAACAAAGGTTTTTCTTTATTCTAAAGATCAGCATTAATGACAAATACAAATGCATTCTCATCTTTAGCAGTGTGTAAAATGATGACTCTTTCCGAATGTTTAACACCAGATGGTACTAAGATTATCAACCCAAAGCTGAATTACAAAGGGTTCTTTTTTTTCATTATAAAGATCAGCTTCAATGAAAAATGCATCTGCATCTGTGGCAGCGCGTAAAACGCAAAACTGAACGTCAAACCCGAAGCTAAGTTTACCAATTTTTTTTTCAAAAAGATGTAAAGATCAGCCTCATTGACAAACGCATCTTGGCGGTCACGTCAAATGATGACTAAGTTGGGGAGCCTAGCGTAAAACTGAATGTAAAACTGTTTCTCACCAATTGACATCAAGATTATCAACCGCAAGCTGAATTAAGATTTATTTTTTTTCTTTATAAAGATCAGCATCAATGGCAAATGCATCCTCATTTTTGGTGGTGTGTGTGGCTATGTTGGGGAAAATAAAGTAAAACTGATTAACCAAGCTGGATTAATAACTAAGGTTTTTTCATTATAAAGATATCAGCATTAATGACAAATGCATCTGCATCTTTGGCAGTGAGTCATATGATGACTATGTTGGGGAAAATGACCTAAAACTGAACGTAAAACTGTTCCTCGTCAGTAGATATCAAGATTATCAACCCGAAGCTAAATTTACAAAGGTTTTTTTCATTATAAAGATCAGCATCAATGACAAATGCATCTGCACCTTTGGCAGACGGTGAGTCATATGATGACTATTCACAACACTCATAATGATATGCGAAGTTAAAATAATTCAATAATGGGTTCTTTCATGGCTGGTCTAGCGGTCTCACGTGCGATTACGTAATTACTGATAATAAATTCTGGTTTGGCGCGAAAATAAACCATTCTTGCTCAGTTTTTCAGCGGAGCCGCGAAGAGGTGGTCTCTTTTCTTTTGGAAGATACGACCCACGCGATTTTCTGGACGATTTCCTGATGGCTGAGGATCAACCTCCGGAGCCGAATGTTCAGTTACTTGTCGATCCTGTAGAGCCAGTCGTGAATCCACCGGTCGTTAACCCGCTAGTTGTGAACCCGCCGGTTGCGAATCCACCGGATGGCAACCAGAATGTTAATGTTGCTCAGCCTCAGGAACTGGAGGTAGTTCTCTTTTAGTTGTTATGAATTCTTCGTGGCATATTTCTCTTGTCTGTCGTATCTTTCAGGTTCTTCACACAGCATGGTGGAGAGAATGACGGAGAGTTTTTGGTCCGACCGCGGCCTGTTATCGAAATCTTTTCGGAAGATTATCGGGCTATTCCGTGTGGCTAGTTAACGACTTGGCTTATGGCTGGAGGAACGCCGTGGATTCGCTTATTTTGTATTTCTTTCGGCTTTTGTGGTCGTTGGATGGTTACAAATCCGTATGAGCGAGGTGGCCGATTTGTTCGGCGGTGGTTAGTTGCCGGTCGGCGTCTGGCTCTTGGCTAGAGGAACGCCGTGGACTCGCTTGTTTGTATTTTCTTCGGCCTTTGTGGTCGTTGGATGGTTACAAAACCGTACGAGCGAGGTGGCCGACTTGTTCGGCGGTGGTTGGTTGACGGACCAGCGTTGGGCGTTTAGCTTTTAGCTAGAGGAACGCTGTGGACTCG
Organism: Micromussa lordhowensis; assembly: GCA_964020085.1. Lineage (NCBI taxonomy): Eukaryota > Metazoa > Cnidaria > Anthozoa > Scleractinia > Lobophylliidae > Micromussa > Micromussa lordhowensis. The sequence goes on along the minus strand of OZ026600.1, from coordinate 4,327,150 downwards.
CTTGTTGCACAAGCGACGTGGCCGTTTTGTTCGGCGGTGATATTTAGTGTTTGGCTAGAGAGACGCCGTGAATTCGCTTATTTGTATTTCCTTCAGTGTTTCTGCGGTTGTGGGATGGTTATGAATGGTGACAGCACGGTGTCATTTGTGTTTTGCTTTTCCTTCGGCTGGTGTGGCCTTTGGATGTTTGTTATGAGTTGTGATAATGAATCATCGCACATTGAGGTGGGCGGTGAGTAAGAGTCTCTTTGTTCCTTTGCCCGTTGACAGAGTTTAACAAGTATGAGGTGCTTGAGATGTTGGAGACTCTGTATAACAAGGCCGCTGACCGTAATCATGACAGGAAGAACTACTATCGGCTCGTTCATCAGTCGGCGAGGGAAAAGGTGGAGTTGTCCAAAGATCACTTCAACGACCTTGTTATGCGCCTATTGGGAGACGAGGACCACGAGAGGGTCCTGGATATCGTTTCTAAAGTAGAAAAGAAGTCAAATCGCAAGAAGTCTCTAGCGAACGACAACAGGGGTGCTGGTGTGGCACGTCCGTCTCGTCTATTTTCTTTGCGATGTTATTTTTGTCATAGGCGAGGTCATATCAAGGCTGATTGTCCTGATTTGAAGTCCAAGCAGAGGAAAGCGGATCTCAAATCAGACAAGTAGCCTGTGTTTAGATCTCGTTAGTTCACACCGGTGTTATAGGTTGAAGGTCGCCTGGACAAGGCTGTTTGTTATTCCTTGCGATAATAAACAAACTTGTGTGTGTATTGAATCAATCTAGTGCATATTTTATTCTGTCTATTTTGTCAACATAGTTATAACGACTTTGAAAAAGGGGTATCCTTGAGACAAGGGCCTCCCAGCCTCGCTGGTCTTAGCTGTTATTTCTCTGCTGACTTTGACGGGGATGATTTTGATATGGTCTTAGATTTTTTCGGCGATACAGTGTTTAAAGGTGTCTTCCCTACTCCTTTTTTCCTAGGGAAATTTGTGGTGTTGGGAAAAATCTGACTCCTTTGACCTTCGACTTCAGGAGTTACAAGGCAAAGAAATTGAACTTCCAATGTCCTGGGTCGATTGTTTCGGTAACCCCGTCGAGGTCAGTGGAGAGGTGACAGCCTGTGACCGTGTTACATTACAGAGAATAGAGAGTTAATTGGTGATATTTCGGAGTTATTGTTCCGTGACCCACATTGTTTTCGAGCTGGAGAATTGCATAACCATTTCGAGTATTGGCAGTACATTGCGCGAGATAGCTCGTCACCCCAACAGGCACAGATTCTTGGGTGGATAAGAGACAAGGTCTCGGTTAAGCCGTTTTTCAAGCATTTTAAAGGAAGTTTTAAAGGAGAATTGTTCGATTCAGACGAGCCTCCGATGGTGGTGTTTAAGAACAATGTCTCTTGCAAGCCTTTTGTGTCATTTGTGGAGGAAACATTAGTTGCGCGCTTGAGATCTGGAGCTGTCTCGCTGTTGGGGAGAGTGGGTGTGGTTGACCCTCCATTTATTGTTCTTCCCCTTACAGTTGAGCCAACAAAGCCAAGGTTATGTCACGATGCGCGCTATCTTAATTTGTGGATGCGTGATATGCCTTTCTCTTTAGACAGGTTGATCGATTTACCACGTTACGTGGGCAAGGATACCTACCAAACGGTCCTAGACGATAAGTCTGGCTATGACCATATTCTTCTTTCTGAAGACAGCCGCACGTATTTTGGGATCCAATGGGGAGGGTGGTATTTCACGTATAATACCCTTCCTTTTGGGTGGAAGATCTCCTCGTTTGTATATCATACTACTGGCTTGTTGGCTTGTAATTTCCTTAGAGCTATAGGAATCCCTTGTTTGCTTTACATCGATGATCGACACAATGGCGAACTGCAGGTGGCACTTGATAAGGGGGAATACGCGACTATTAACACTGTTGATGATCGTCATCTTGCGGCGGCTAGGTCGGCTATATTTCTTGTTGCTTACCATCTTGTCCGCTTGGGCTATTTCCTTGGTTTGCAAAAGTCAATATTGTTCCCAAGTAAAGTGGTTCCCTACCTTGGTTTTTTAGCGGATTCTTCTAGGGAGGTGTTCTGCTTAAAGCCGGAAAAGAAGGAGAAATTCTTGCAACTTGTCCGTGAAATACTCCATGCCTCTAAGGTTACGGTGAAAACCTTGCAACGCCTGGTTGGGAAATGCGTCTCTTTTAGTCTAGCAGTACCTGCAGCCCTGTTGTTTACGAAGCAGATGAATGCTGCTATTGCCGGTGGCCAACGTACTCCCCACAGGCTAGTACCCATCAAGGGGGATCTGCGTGAGGAGATTTCCCATTGGCTGTTTTTGGAAGGTTGGGATGATCCGGTAACATGGCGGGATGAGCGTCATATTCGTGTGTCCGTTGCGACTGATGCTTCTGCATCAGGCTGGGGTGCTATTTTGTTAACCCCTCATCGTGAGGAAATCTCAGATTATTGGACGGAAGAGCAGTGCAAATGGGGGATCGCCGCGAAGGAAGCTACTGCGGTCGACATGGCGTTAATGGCTTTTAAAGACAAACTGTTCAATGCTAGGGTTGATGCTTTTGTTGACAATAAGGCCGTTGTTGAGGCTTGGAGCAACCAGGGTGGTAGAAGCTTGGAACTTAATAAGGCGTTGAAACGGCTTTTCTTCACAACGTCGAAGCTTAGCTTATCTCTGCACATGTCTTACATTCCGACTGGTCAGAATCCTGCTGATGCTCCATCAAGGCGCCTGTCCCACTCAGATAGTAAATTGTCGGATGGTTTATGGCAGATTGTTCAAAAGGAGTTTGGTGGTAGGGAAGGCCAAGAAGGCCAAGGCCAAGAAGTACTGGTGGCCTCTCCTTATGAATAAAGCTGTAAAGAGTAGATGTCTGGCTGTTCGTGGCGATGGCAACGCGCTCTTGGTCCCGTCCAAAAAGGGGTGGCTGCCTCACAAGGGCATTCCTGGGGATCTCTGGGTTTTTGCAGTGTGTTTTTAGGTGTGTCTTGGCATACATTTTGATCTGTTGTGCTACTGGTTTGTGGTGTATGATAGAGTTCTTCTTTTCCGGTTTGTAGGAACTTCCAGTCATGGGAAAGCTGTTTGTCCAGTCGGTTAAATGCCCAACCTGTGGACACACTAATGATTTTGACTTCCGTTTTTGTCAACGTTGTGGCTACAAGCGAAAGGTTATGACGACGCTTGTCAAGGAACACTCTGATGTTATCGTTGACCTTGATGGAATTGAAGTGAGGTTGCAACAGTTACTTCACTACGATCAGGCAACCAGTTATAAAAAGCAGAAGGATTCTCTTCAGAGGGAACTTGAGGCTTTTCTTGGTGCTTTGCCGGGTTTTGTTACTCTCGCGACAGTGACGCCTAGGGACTTGTGTCGCTTCCTGATCTTTAAGGACAACCGTGGCAAAACACAGGTACACCTCAATACGTGTGAATTTTTGGGTCAGCGTGGTAAACAGTCATGTGGCTGCCCCTTGAGATTGTCGTACAAGACTGTGGACTCTTACATAGGAAAGTTAAGATCGATTTTCCATTCCATTGGTCGGGACGGAGAGTAGGACAAGCGGCTAGGTCTTGGTAACCCAGCCTCTGATAAATTGGTTAAAGATTATCTTCGTCTTGTCACAGCGGAGCAGTTACAGGCCCGTGTTACTCCAAAACAAGCCACGCCATTTTTTGTGGACAAATTGACTCAGTTATCGAAGTATCTTGAAGGCGAGCTAGCGAGATCAACGTCGAAACTTGACCGTTTCATTATCGCACGTGACCAAGCTTATTTTAAGTTGGCGTTCTTTAGTGGGGACCGCCCAGGAGATCTTGGTCAGGTAAAAGTTCCGGAGATCCTTCGTTTTCCAAATGATGATGGGTTCTTATTTAATCATATCTGGGGTAAGACTTTGCGGGATGGTGACAGTAATGTCTTTGGTGTTCGCAGAAATCCTCAGTCGGTCATCTGTCCTGTGAAGGGCGTTGAGCAATATGTCGAAGTGGCAAGGGAGTTAGGTGTTGATTTAACAAAGGGATATTTGTTTCGTCCGACAACTTCTAATAATGGTGTCCAAGATTCTCCATTTAGTTCTTCAGCAGCAGATGCGCGTCTTAAAGTGTATCTCAAGCAGATGAAAGCTGATGATGGTGAGACATTGCATGGCTTTCGTTCGGGTTGCGCGATAACGTTGGCCCTCACAGGAGCGGATCTGTCTGAGATTATGGAACACGTGGGTTGGGCTAGGAGGCATACCGCCTTATATTACCTTCAGCTGGCCAAGGTTCTGAAACATGATGGTCCGTCGGGTCGACTTGCTACGCCTTCTGCTGAGAATGTAGTGGCTCCATGGCAGGATGTGAATCAGCTGAAACGTTTTGTGTGTGCTTTTCCAGCTGCTGAGTAGAGGAAACGTCCAGCAGAATGAGGATATTTTGTTTGGCTAGGGTGTTTTTGGAATGGATTATAACCTTTGTACTACCGTTCTCTTTAATGAAGAGATGTTGTTATGGAAACTCATACCAGTTTAGCTTGGGTATAATTGTAAATGTATAGCTGTGTCTTACTGTACCTGGGGATTAAAGTTAAGAGAGAGGTTGGAGGATTGAGGATTGGGAAGTTGTAAGAGGATTTGAGGGTTGGAGTGCAATTATCTAAGACTATTTAAGGAACAGTGAGGGCTGTTGGGCGCTGATCAATCTTTTTTCCCATACCTTATTAGAACTGAGCATGAATATGAATGTATGTGAATAGAATACTATTCACAACACTCATAATGATATGCGAAGTTAAAATAATTCAATAATGGGTTCTTTCATGGCTGGTCTAGCGGTCTCACGTGCGATTACGTAATTACTGATAATAAATTCTGGTTTGGTGCGAAAATAAACCATTCTTGCTCAGTTTTTCAGCGGAGCCGCGAAGAGGTGGACGGCCCACCCAGTCCCGCCCAAAAATCGCGTGAGTCGTATCTTGAACTCTTCCTAAGCCAAGCTGTCCCAGCTTGGCTTAGTCCGCTGATCAATCTTTTTTCCCATACCTTATTAGAACTGAGCATGAATATGAATGTATGTGAATAGAATACTATGTTGGGGAAAATGACCTAAAAGTGAACGTAAAACTGTTCCTCGTCAGTAGATATCAAGATTATCAACCCGAAGCTGAATTTACAAAGGGTTTTTTCGTTATAAAGATTAGCATCAATGACAAATGCATCTGCATCTTTGGCAGAGCGTAAGATGATGGCTATGGCGGGGAACCGAACGTAAAACTGAACATAAAACTGTCCCTCGTCTGCTGATGTCAAGATATTTAACACGAAGCTAAATTTACCAATTTTTTTCTCATTATAAAGATGAGCCTCGAGGACAAATGCAAATGCGTCTGCATCTTTGCGGTGCGTCAAATGATCGCTATAGTTATTCCTTTATTCGGGGGCCTTTAATTTTGGGGCTATCGAATGCCAGAAATGGTGAAATTAAGCCTCTTGTAGATTTAATTTCTTCCTTTAGTCAGCATCAGCTCTGGTCATTAAACCATCGTGTTGCAGATGCAAACTGAATATGTGGCCTTCCAATCCAAGGCTGTTAGAGCAACAAAAATTAACTTTCTGACTCAAACTATAAATTAAATGCAAACAGCGATCATTTCATGAAGCTTCCATTAGAAAACGATTTTTAAAAAACAAAACTCGACATTAGCAACAAAGACAATTAGAGAGAAAAATTTCCAGGCGCCTGTTGGGTCATATTAGCTATGCCTTACTTAATAATTGGAAAAATCCCAAGTTATTGACGCCAAAACTCAACGGCTGGATTAAAGTGGAAATGAAAAATTACGTACATAAATGAATTCCACATATTGCGATAATCCTTATCATGCATTATTATAGAGATTAATCATGATGTCAAATAAGCCCTGATACTGGGTTGCTCAAACTACGAGAATGAATTATTTTCCTCTTCCTTTTCTCCATTAATATATATTTTTATTTGCAATGCCAGTCAAAGCATAATTGTGGAAATTTGTATTTGAATAGGAAAAAAGACAGGGGGTACTGATTAAAACACAATTGTTAAAATTTACATTAGAAAACAAGGGAGGATATGAAAGAGGTATGCTGTCATGAAATTGCAGTTTTTGACGTAATAAGTCTGTTAGTTATCATTCGCTCGAGACTCCTGCTCTTAATAATACTTTGAATCCACCGACAGATTTTAAATGTTATAGAAACAGTGTGATGAAAACGTAAAATGTGCATGATATATATACGTATACTGAAATTCTCGCGTTTACACAAATCCTTGATTTAACGATCAAAGAAGTCTAAACATCTTTTAAATAAACACTATAATCTTTGAGCAATGCATATATTTTCGATTACTTCAAGAGTCTGGAAGATGGATGGCAAAAATTCAATAATGAAGGACTCGCAGCTCATTTATGCTTAGATAAAATGCTACGGATGAGATAATAGGAAAATATTGGCTTATCAATATAGTACTACAGAATAGCTAGAAAGTTTTACTGATGACTTAAGCCACCAAATTCAACGAACTTTCGCTCGGATTTAAGTTTTAATCAGTAGACTTGTTGGATAAATTAGGAAGAACTGGAAAAATAAACATGTCAAAAAACAAGTATTAGCTTACCTTAATTTTCCCGCTTCCCTCCATGAAGTGAGAAAACTCCTTTCCAATTGAATACATCAATGTGTACTTAGTGACCCACTCCTGGGCTTCTGTGACAGCATATCCTTGAGTTGAAACACCCGTTATTACAGTCTCGTTTCGTAACTTGACCATGATCCAAGTCTCGTTGGACTGAGCAGAGCCACCGCTTCGTGATCTTCGTTCTGCGCGATAGCCGTAGTAAGGCGACTCTTTCAGGTTAAGCCTTGCTCTCTGAGGTCCATAAGTGTTGAAATCCCCGTCAAAAGGTGGCGAAGCACTTAAATCACTGTCTGGTATAGCGCCGGATTCCATTCCAAGCGGAGATCTACAGTTGACTGGGGGGAAAATTACACGGACAAGGCTCAGGGCTCGAGGCTTTGCTCGAAACCAACCACATGAAACACAAACTAACACAAACTAACACCATCTTACCGATTATTTCTGGTATCCCGATTGGCCTATGTCGAACTTTTGCTAGCACGAATGACGCCAGCAAATTGAAAAGGAGAACTAGTTTCATCTTACAATGTTCAAGTTTATAGTCGTTATGTCGAAGACGCAGGTAGACTGCCGAAACCTGGTGAGATGTCTTGCTACTTTCATGAAAGTAAAGAAACTTTATTATAATGGAAGATATTAATTGGTGGAAAATCACTTCCTGTCGTCAATAGCAACTTGTGTATAGAGGAAACCTCGTCATTTGCCGTCATATGAGTAAAAAGATGCTGCAAACCTAGTATAAAACAACAGAAATGGGTTTAATGTTGCCAGAAGCGAATATCAAATGCCACACAGTTTCGAAAGCGTCGAACGGTCGTTTACACCTGTCGCGAAAGTCGGTCATAGCTTCTTGACCACGCTTGTTTTTGGGCTACAAACTTTGTTTGCAGGAGCTTCTGTTATTCAATAAGAGGACGCAATTTTAATTTCCAAGTTTCTTTCACTCCTATAGATTGTAGGTTTGGCAATAGGATGGGGCCATTGTCCTTCGCCGGCGTTTGTCGACGGAATGTTATTAAATAGCTGCATGAGCTTAGAATACTTTAAAACAACCACCTCTGAAAAGTCACGAAGGAAAAAGTTTAAACAGTATATTTTGGCAAAATCAGCGTTATCAAAGGTCGAAAATTTGAAAGTATGCGATGAAAGATTGCAACTTTCATATCTTTTTTTCGTTTTGATTGATTGACGACGAGTAAGTCTGACTCGAAAAATATACACCTGTTTAATATTAAGACTCCGACCCTAACTTTTAACCATTCTAGACCTAAAAATGTCAATTAACAGAGCAAAAGGGCGGATATCGGGGCGACTCTAACAGAACTGTGTTCCAAAATTTAAAACATTTATCGGACCAAGTTTGTTAATGAAGATACATTCTCTAGACTAATGAATGAATCGAACTGTTCTGTGTACATAATTATATTTTACAACCAAAAATGTGCCACTGTGTAAATGAATTCAAAGCCTGGCGGTGGTCTGGTGCAAGTCTGATATTTCAAAAAAATTTGCAGCAATAAACTGGACGCCAAGATATTAAGTTGCAAGTTAGCTGTGACCAGTCGCAAGTTTACTACGGTCTAATCAACACAGAAAGCTTAATAAATTGGTTACTTAAGTGTGGCACTCCTCCCTTCGACTGACGTTTATACGAATATCGCCTGTATTATTTTAGTTGTATTTCATTTTTTTTCACTTTCAACATAGAACTCTTTAATAATTGACACGAGTCCTTCTCAAGCTGAGAAATTAATCAGGTTAGGAGTAATGTAAAAAGGAATAGAAGTGATTCTCAATGAATCAACCATCGAACTTCCCTTGACTTTTTGCTAATATGAATTTCCCTGATAAGGTCCCTCCTCATTTTGAAAATAGATAAAAATAAATAAATAAACGAAGAACTAAGAAGATAAATAAATAAATGTAAACTATCCTATGAACGTACAGATTTTACTCATTATACAACTATAAAAATAACCGTGTATCTCCTGCTGTGACGAAGATTGCCCAATGTCACGCGGGTTTCCAATTACTAAGGGGGAGGGAGACGGTAAAATGGTATAATGAAACGTGCTTGATGTCACAGTAGATACCATCACAAAAATAGCAACATTTTCAGAACACTGAAAAACTCTAAAAGAAAGAGGATGTTGAAATTACTCATGGAAACAGGATATTTGATGAAACTGATACGGGAATGGTTCATCCATTGAGTCGGCTGTCTTTACATTTCCTAAAAGTGAACATGTGTCTTACTTTAAAAGGGTTGAAGAGCACACTGTCAGGAAAAGAGGATGGAAATAACACTCAGAGATCGTTAACAGCGAATATTAGATATACAAATTTAAACAACATAGTCCTTCATAAAACGTTTTTTATCAAAAATTCTTAAGATGGCCACTTCAAACAGCCTTTAAAGCTCACATTTCCGGCCTGTTTCCAAAGCAGTATGGTTATAAACTTTCGTGCTAATTCCCTTCCAAGGGAAATACGTTTCTGCTAAAGTGAAATTTTGGTACGTGTTACTCGTGCCCTATAGCCTAAATGAAGTAGCCACTACTCCACTTTAAATCAGTTACATCGCTGTAAGGTTGCCAGTCGTCTAGTGAGATCCATTATTCAAAGACTTCTTTTATTAACAGGATTCAAATAAAGTGTGTGTTACCGTACGGAGCCAGTGTTGCGCTGCCAAAAAAGTGTCACGATAGATGTATGTACATCTGTAATGCAACCATTTGCAGCAGTATTGACTCTTTACTAATAACAATTATTGGGAATAACTGAGAAGTGAAAGAGACTGATTGAATACATCATAAATGTACTTTTTTCTGCAATTGCATCTCTAAGCCACTAACTGATTGGAATCTTTTGCCCTTAGTAGTCTTATATCACGGATGTTTTGCTAAGTACTTCAAAATTGTGCTGGGATGAAATTGTGTGATATGAAAAAATATCACACAGACTACTAAGGGCAAAAGATTTGCTGCACAGGGTTAAGAAAACAGTAAACAAAACAGCTCTTATATCTGTCGGCGAACAGTTTTCCGGAAGCAAGGCTCGCGAGGAAGTTCTTGAGATACGTAGGATCACATACGGCTGATGTCTACGCAGATAAAATAGTTTGGTCATATCAGTGATCATCTTCGTTGCCAAACTGAGCGAAGTAAACTTGAATCCATTTTCCGCTGTTTTTGTTTTCTAGGTTATATGAACTGATAGGATTAAAATTAGAACGCAAATCGTATCTCAGTTTTTGACAAAGCTAGAGAATAAAATTACCTTAGAGGAACAGATCAATGACATAATTATATGCCTGCACTGCACTGCCTACTTACGCGTGACGTTCTCAAATCAAATCTTACTTTTTTTAAACATTCAGTTGTATTTATGTTGAATCAAAACCTGTGCCTTTGATTAAACGCAAATCGTTAAGCACATTTTTTGAGCACGGGAGAATATCGTTTGATCACCGGCAGTCCAGCAAGGGGAAAACTCGGTCCATTAAGTAGTTTGCTATTTTGTGGTTATTCTCTACATTATGTCGAGCACACATGCTGTTCAGACAGTAGAAGGTCTTGATCACAATCTGAAGCTGAGACTGATTTACAAAAGCGCTGATAACATACTTCTAGACACCTTGTTATTTACATTCAAGTGGAAAAGAAATGCTTCGATTTCGGAGCACTTGATCACAAATGGCTGAAGTTTGTAGTAATGATTTGATTTTATACCCAAGGGCAAGCGATAATAATATGTTAATGAATGTTTGCAAACAACATTCAAGTCCAATTAACATAAATTTCCTGAAATTATCTTTGTGTGATCTATGAAAAATTAACAATGTTTTAAGTGTATTTGGTCAAAACAACGACTCCAATGAGACTAAGAAAACATAGTAAAAGTTGTGCCCTTTGATTTTTTTTATATATATATTTCGTTATTTTGAGAAGCAGAACAGCTTGCATTTTAAGCCATGTTACAAAACGCAATTTAATCTAACCATGCATTCACTTCTCAGAATTCCAAATAATATTTTAATGCCGACTCCGAATTAGTATTTTAATTTCTATTAAGGTTAAATAGATGGCAAAAAACAAATGTAAAGTCACAAACCTAGCATGTCGTAACATTTGACTACAGAGAAAACTGTTAGCAGCAAAATCAGTGAAATCTCAACAGCAGCAAGTCCCATATTTCAAGGATTTTTTGAAAACAGAAAAGTATTTTCCGTTTTCTACCTGTAGATTAAAATAGAGAAAATACACATGTATAAGAGAGAGCAATTAATTATCTGATGACCAATACTTGTGGCGACGAATTTTGCGTAGAACAAAGTGAAACCCATTTCCTTTTTAAGACAGCGCCACTTATGAATTCTTTCTTATTTTATATGTGAGACATATGCATTTATGAAAACGCGAAGTATTTTACTGTTCTGTGATAATAATGACGCAATGTCTTCTTTTGTTGTCTGCACGAGTGATCAACATTAAAGATTATTTGGAAGCTAGCAATATTATCTACAGGTCGGCAGAAAAGTCGTGATCTCGCTCAAATAAACTGAACTGGTCGTGCGTTATTTACTGCGTGAAAGACTTCTTTGTGAGGCAAAATTAAAGCGAAATTGACTAGATGCTTATTGCGAGCGTTTCTTTTCCTTTCCCAAGCAAAGTGAAAACGAACTATATCGACGACCGACTAACCTAGTTCAGTCTTAAGCCCTCCTCTGATCTCTCACACTGTAATAGACTCGGTAGGAAGTGCACTTACAAGAATCAGCTGTGAGCAAATAATGAACTAACGTCATAGAGCCGAGGAACAAACTAAAAAGGTATGATAGGACGTGTGCTACTAATGAAACCTACCATAACAAAAACTTGTTCCAAGCGGCAGGGTAGCCACGGATTACAGGGAAAAAGATAAATGTATTCTTCAAGTGGCTTGAAGTGTTTTAGAATATGTTCTTTCAGAAAACTTTTATATAGGGCTGCCTCACTGATCCCAATATAATTAAAAACTGCAAACTCGTCATTATTTCTTTTTCTATTGCTCAATGTTCAAGTTTATAATAATATGTTTCCTATAGCCGAGTTTAACACAGTCATGCAAAGGACATAGTAAGAGAACTTGTACAATCTCTAGTGAAATACGGTAGCGACTACAATTTTAATACAAGCTGAAATTTAGTGCCAGATTGTAGAGCAGATTGTATAATATCCAGTTCCAAAGACGCCAATTTCCCCGTTTTGCGATTTTTCTTTGCCAAAACAATTTCCAAAAATAACAAATAAATATAATATTCAAATTTTGCAGATTCCACTTTAATTAAAACTTCCAACAGTCGACTGGATCCGCGCGTTCAAGAATTGGATTATGTTTCATGGACAGGGTTATTAAAGTTGCTGTCATAGTATAAAAGAGGGGAAATATGTTACCTTACTTACCAGGCGTGCGGATACCAAGCGGTATAGCAGGGAGTATCAGTTCAACAAGTTGTTTTCAAACTGTTCGAGTAAGATACCAGTAAATAAAAGCCAACATTCAGAATTGAAACATGGATGTTCACTTTCCCTGGGTATATCAGAAGTACAAATTTGAAGGTACGTGGTGTGCCACGGAGCAAAAAGCTAACTGTACGTGTGTTGACAAAAAATGCGCAATTTAAATCTTCTTCTTGGATATGGTGAAACGGCTGACGTAAATGGGAGCAAATGTAGCTATAGATTTAATAGATAACTAACGGCAGGGATCATCGTTTTTGCTCTTTCATGTCTTAAGATGCCCAATGCATACGCTTGGATATAATGCAATAATTTAAGAACAGAAATATTTACAAAATACCCACCGTGAATTGAATTTTCATTTTGTAACTAATTTTTCTTGCATCTAAATTGACTGATTGACTGCAGAACATCTTGTTAGATAGAGTTTTCAAATTTCTAGTCAAATAGCCGGAGGGTTAAACAAATATACGAAGAAAGAAAATACACTGGGAGGAACAGATAAAGCCTTTTTATAAGTTATTCGTTGAAAGAATTCGTTGATAAAGTTGATGATTCCGTATCCACTATACAGTTGAAAGTATCTCATATGTCTTCGTAAGAAAATCAAAGTCCGTGTAGTGAAGTATATTGGTCATGCACCACACACCAGCTAACTATAACATACGCACTTTTGACCAAAATAAATTTTCCTAATCTAGTTATGTTAGCATGAAATATTGCAAGTACTGTGATAAGGGATCTGTACCCGTCAGCAATACTTCAAGCATGGCGATAAATACGTCAATGTAACCTTATTTATACTTTCTGATACCTTTTTGCGATGGTTCGAGAAAGATTTGAAAAATAAAACTTACAGCTTGGCAATTTTTTTTTACGCAATTTTATTCACAAGACAAAAAGTTTCACCACTTGCAGTACTAATATGAAACTTACATTTACACTTACAATGTACAGTTTGGCAAATATTTACTTCTCAACACTACAAAGCTCGGTTAGTATTCTTAAATAGCAATTATTCCAATCCTCGATGGAGGTTAATCTTGGAGTAACGCAAAAACGTGGAGACCCGAATTACATCGGTACAATTTATAGAACAACTAAACAATTTAACGCCGGTACTTGAAAGAGCGAATCGTGGAGTGAGGTATGTATCACTGAACTGATAAAAAGCCAACATGTATAGAATTTCCACTTCCATTTTATAATTATTAATTAAGTTTAGGCAAAAACGGCTGTGTAGAAATTACGACTAATTACATTTGGCCTACTCCGTAATAGGAAGGAAATAGGTCTCAGTTTGAAATTTTTAGTTGGGTAAAGAAGGCAAAAGATATATAATTAACAATTAGGAAAGCCTCGTCAACTATAATCTCATAGAAATCAGTAGCGAATAACGTAATTGTTTTTAGTAGAATTCTTAGTGGAATTTCCTTTTAACGACGATTCCCAATCATTTCTCTATGAAGTATTTTAAAACTTCTAGTTTTAGAAATGTCGCGCAGATTGAATTGTCATTTGAAATGTGCAGTTGTATATGAAACCATCAGTTGTTTTCAACATATTTCAGTAGTCTAGTGAGGTTTTATTGAACTGGTCCTCGTCGCATAAATTTAAAATTTTTTTGAATGCATTTCAATCAACTTGACTAAGCTCGTTTTTGAGTTAGTAATTCAAAATAACTTTCAAACCAGTCTTATGCCGGCTAATTAAAGTGCATGACAAAATTAATTTTAAATTGACAGCACTGGCATCCCGATCAACATACGTAAATTGACGTCTTCCAAAGTAAATGCCTCGTTCGTTATCAAAGGAACAATTTATTGCTTCGTTAATTTGGCCAGGCTACTGAGTCAGTTTTCGTTGAAAATGTAAACTTTAAGGCATTTTCAAGTCGCCTTTCCCACACGGCAATTCAGCGTTTAATTTTCGGTCAAGAGGATCCGAAAAATATAATTGTCTTTAGGTGGTCGATAGTTTGGAAAACTCTGTTTCCCTTCATGTTGAGTAGAGACATAATCTTTTTCATGCAGCGCTTTAGTGCGCGAGCAAAGACGATTCCAAATTCATAGTGTAGAAGACAATTGATTTTGATGCCATTTTGATTCGTAGACTCCGTTTTCAAAGGAAAATTAATTAGTGTTTTTCAAGCAATTTCGTGAGTGTCACGGCTCATTTTTTCCTTCTTTATTTTGTATTTCCTTAATCGTTTTAAGTTTTGGCATGAACAGTTATTTGGTTTCCAAGGAAATGTGACCATCACTCGCTGTTAGAATTGTCTCCAACTATAAGTACAATGAGAAGTTAAAGCAAAGTTCTTAAAATCAAGTTCATAATTTTACCCGTTGTCCTGCTATAGAAATAGCCGTATATTTAACAATTATCCTGCGAAATCGCGAGGAATATCGTCTGATACTTAGCCGACGAGGCCGTGGGCCGAGTCGGCTAAAATCAGACGATATTCCGCGAGATTGAGCAGGATAATTGTTTTATTATTCAACAAATTGATAACAAAACAGCCTAAATCTTTGTAAATCTCTCTGTCGACATTTTCTCACTTCACTTTTTCTTCCCACGTACGAAGCTACGTATACCGCCGGATATCTGTTACGGATATCGAGAGCATCATGACCATATTTGGGTAGTGTTACAATGCGTTGAATAATAAAATCCTATAATATCCTTGCTCAAAGCGAGTTGAAATTCCGTTAATTACCATTTCCATATCACACATACACCGTGACAAGATGTTATCAGCTTGCACTTCCACTGTTCAAGTTGTTCAGTATACCGGTTTTCTACAAGTCGCTACTGTCTGCATATTTTTGTGACGTTCTGAATTTACTCAAAATATGTTTGCTGTTCCTATACTTTTTGTTTACTACTTCCATGAAATGATGTTCGGCGTAATTGTCTTATAACTCTCGTTTGCGGCCTGCATATTATGCAGTTATTTTATTACTACATTTCCTGTCGAGCTCGCTATTATGCACTGTTGTACTCGTTTTCATTTTTTTTTTTATGCTTACAATAACCTAGGAAAGCCGTGATCAACATGTTTCGCTGCGCAAAACATTGGCATGGGCATTACATAATTTAGCGTTATCTAACTCATTTTAAGGAAACAAAAGAAACAACAACAAGCTTCCCCAGCAAAAAAAATATGTAACGGCTATTTTTGACATTTGTTTTGACCTGTCAAATTGTCAGTTATACACATGAAAATACGCAAGTAAAAAGCTGCTATGCCACCGTGCAAAACATCACCATTTTGATAGAATAGCTATCTTGACGCAAGCAGCGTGCTGCAAGCTAGGCCTGGTCGTTAACGAGCTGAAAGCCATGCGCTTTTCGCACGAAAGGCTCGACGCAGGACAGTGAAAGTTCACGTCATGTAAAATGTAAAGTGCGCGAGAATTTTCCCAATGATGCCAGTTTTACGCATTTCGTCGGCATGCCGAGACAGTTTTCAGACACGATCTGTGTAAACAGACTCAAAGGGTGAATGCGCTCAGAATAAATTTTTGTCACCCAAGAAATGACGCATTCATATGTTCATGACTTGGTACAAAACTCAATTTTTCCAAGACATAGCCTTCATCAGCAAAATAGCTCCATTTCTTAGCAGCCAAAAATTTTGCTACGTTCAATAGTTCAATAAGACGAAATAAAGCTTTAGAACCAAACGTAACTAATACACGCTCGGCGACTTTTACACACGATTCTTACAACAGCGCTTTCAAAAGATTCTAAACATAAAAATAAGGACTATAGCAATAGTATCCCAAACACATTTCCCCTTACCTCTGAAGACGGAACAACGACGACGAATAAAGATTGTCAGAAACGTGTCAGGCTGTGAACACAACCGGAAACACCACGACTGACGTTCACAACGGAACAACGGAAGTTGACGGGTAAACAGAACACATAGAAAGCCACATGGGCATGCGCAGTATTTTTTCCATAACGTCAGACGGCAAACATGCCGTGCGTTTAGGGCTCAACTATTAAAATATAACCTGGCGAATATAAGTTGCAAGTTTTGTCTTTAAATGATAGCATTACAATTTTAGGATTTTTTATTGTAATAAAAAAACGAAATTTGACGGCCCCAAGCGAAAATCTTTGTAACGCAAACAAATTTTATCCGACACATGTACCAGCGATGAATTGTGTACATGTGTATGGGATCGGTACACTCAGGTTCGTTCTCATGAACGACAAACAAATAATTCCTTCCTTTTCCTAATGGCCGTTTAGCATAACGTAATACAATCAGGCAATAAAGCTTAAGGTAAATGTCTTCGGTCGAAGCGCGAGTCGAAAACCTCGAACGTGACCTGCCTCTGGTCATGTGACTCCGAGCGGTTAGCTGTTTCCAGGAAAATCTCTAATGCCTCCACTTGTATACTTGTGTATAGGTATGTGTGGCGCCAAGGGTATGGTTTTTGTGTTGCTTTGGTCTAAAATAGGTTAGATTTTAACCCTTTTGATCTGAAATACGGTACAGTTTGAACGCTCTGTGCTTGAATCGGGTATGTTTGAGACGGGACTACTTCTCAATCATTATTATAGTCGTAGTAAGTAATAAAGCAACATCGTACATTGTACAGTTTTGGTTTGGACTAGAGAACTGATAATAAGACAGGTCTAACAGAGGGTACTGATTTCAGGGTCCGATTTGAAATGGGTCATCAAATGTTTGGTCGGGTTCGAAATAGAGTATGGAAAATTCGCAATCTTCAATAGGGTAAGAATTTGTTCTAAATTGTTCTGGAGTACCCCCCCCCCCCCCCTTCTCTCTCTCTCTCTCTCTCTAGCCGAAATATTACTGTACAGCTCTCTATAATATTCTTGCTCGGAACTGACTCACAAAGGAAACCAATAATCTGTGTTATGTGAGTGGACGTTATGGTTTGGGTTCGTGCAACGCACCACGTGCAAAATAGATTCCGTTTTCATAAACACTGCCAGTCACTTGATAAAAATAGCATTATATTTTCTATTGATTATTTTTATATGGGTAAATACTTTACTACTTGCCAGCAAGAGAGTACCCTGTCATGCATAATTATTTTAATGTAAATCCATCAAATATTTTGATGATCTCAAACGTCACATGACGTCACTTGAGGGATATCTATGACGTATCCTTATTTTTCTGAAATTTATTTTATATGTTTTTCCGTTCAGGTCACGTCTCAAATAAATGTTTTCATTTGGTAGAGTTGAATGTCTTGAACAGACTCTCAAGGTTTTTAACCGAAACAGACTTTTTTTATGCTTGAAAGCTTCGCCGAGGTCTAAAAACAAAAAGACGGGGTTTTAAAATATTTGACGGGTAATAAGCGTAATAGCCTACATTCGTCCTCGAACATAATGGGCCAGTTATTTAAGAGTGTGTCCATGAGAAAACCAGGCAGGAGGTGATACAGCTCAAATCACCGATTTTGCTCAAACTTGGCCTAAATGTTGGGTTTGGTGAGTAAATGATTATGGCAAAAACTTAGGTTAAAATATTATATTCCCTTCAAGTTAGGGGGACTACCTCCAAAAATGGCCCTTTGTCACTAATTTATGCATATTTAATTAGCTGTCTTTGATTTAGCATTTCTATAACAAGAAAGGCCGTGTGAAAATGAAATAAACTGGATCATGTTCTGCTATTATTAGTCTCAAAGCACAGATATTCATTTGAACCAGACAACTTGATTTCACTCTGCGGCTCCATCTTAAGTAAGGTGCATATTTTGTAGTGTTGTGAATAGCCTTTAATTAATGGCCAATATCTGCACTGGGCAACAGCAAATATGCATTATTCTAACATGGATAGTGAGAGCAATCACTAAAGTTCTCAAAAAAGCCATAAAATGTTTGGGGACCTCAACATTTTTTATGTGCTGGCATACTGTTTAAATAGGACTTCACGAATTTTGGCCACTTTATGAGCATTCACTAAAACACAAAAACCATTTTTCTGTCTTAACCTAACCCGAAACTAGCAAGAAATATCTACCTTAGTATTTTCCTATCAATATGCAGTATAAATTCGGCGAAAAAGAGCACTTGAGACTGAAGTACATTTGTGACATTCTCTCGATATCGAAAAAATGCGGAAGAAGAAGATTCAACGCATAAGTTCCCTCAACTTGGGTTTTCAGGCGTAAAATAAAATTGAAACAAGAAACACCTACTACATACAGCGATTACACATGTCACTTGGACGCGATTTTGCGCTCTCTTTGATTCTTGGATTGAAGAAATGTCCATGCAGTTTTGTGCCATCTGTTCTGTTGCTTCGACCCGAAGTTTAAAGAGAATATCCATTGCCATCCCGCCTTCATCAGAGATATCAACAGCTGTCGAAAAGGCTACTCAAAAGGCCGTTTAAAATCCAGGGAGAGTGATCACTTTAACATACAGTTTGCTTTTTAAATCCCATCACAAAACACTCCGCCAGGTCCACTTAGACATTGAAAACTCAGCGGTTACGCCTTGTAATCCGATAACTACGTCATGTATGGTTTCACGAATTGTACCGCTTAATATCGACAAAGATGGCGGAATGTTTTGTGGTGTGTTTTGTAAGAAATTTGTATCCTATAACACTCACAGCAGTGATAGCTCTTCCTGGATTTTTAACGGCCTTGTGAGTAGCTGTTTCGACAAATGTTGATATCTCTGATGACGAAAGCGGGATGGCAAAGGACATTCTCTTTAAACCTCGGGTCGAAGCAACCGTCGCCGAAACAGATGCAACAAAACTGGACATTTCGCGGTCCAAGAATCAGCGAGAGTCACAAAAATTGTATCCAAGTGACATGTATGTAGTAGGTATTTCATGTTTCCATTGTACTTTACGCCTGAAAACCTAAGTGTAAGGAGCTTCTACGTTGAATCTTCTTCTGCCGCGTTTTATCGATAACCGTGAGAAGTAGCTCTGAAAATATTTGACAGAAATGTCTCAAGTGCTTCTTTTCGCCGCATTTATACTGGATATTGATAGGAAAATACTTAGGTAGATATTTCTTGTTGATTTCAAGTTAGGTTAACACAAAAAATAGCTTCCGTGTTCTAGTGAATGTCCATTAAATGGCCAAAAATCGTGAAATCCTATGTAAAGAATATGCCAGCACAGAAAAAATGTTGAGGTCCCCAAACATTTTATGGCTCTTTTGAGAACTTTAGTGATTGCTCTCACTATCCATGTTAGAATAATGCGTATTTGCTGTTGCCCAGTGCAGATATTTGCCATTACTTAAAGGCTATTCACAACACTACAAAATATGTACCTTACTTAAGAAAGAGCCACAGAGAGAAATCGAATTGTCTGGTTCAAATGAATATCTGTGCTTTGAGACTAATAATAGTAGAACATGATCCAGTGGATTTCATTTTCACATGGCCTTTTTTGTTGTAGAAGTGCTAAATCAAAGACAACTAATTAAATATGCATAAATTAGTGGCAAAGGGCCATTATTGGAGGGGTCCCCCTAACTTGAAGGGAATAAAATATTTTAACCTAAGTTCTTGGCATAATCATTTGCTCACCAAACCCAACATTCATGCCAAGTTTGAGCAAAATTGGTGATTTGAGCTGTATCACCTCCTGCCTGGTTCTGCCTGGTTTTCTCATGGACACACTCTTAAACGATATGTCAATCAGATGTTGCTTACGGCTGTAACTGAGTGTACAGAAGACTCTATTGGTAGCAGCTAGATTGTATTCAATTATACTTCAACTTCACTAAGGTCTCGTCGGTATATTTGAAGCTCCTCAAATATACAACCGAATCGAAGCAGTCCACGGATTTCTTGAACGCTTTGCAACCTTCATTTGAATAACCGGCTCTTTTTCTGCTAAGGATTACACTTTTCCCCGAGCTCTTTACTCGTAAGACTTTTCGCGCTTTCGGTACAGGAAGCAACGTCTCCGGACACAATCGTTTCGAATGGAGGTTGTCAATCTTTGTATTAGTTAGCTAGTTTAGATTTAATAATTTAATAAGTCTACTTTTTATAATAAATATCTGATTTTTAATCCCAAATATATGTTATTATTCATGTATTATTTATGTACTTGAAATTAAATAAATCAAGATCGGATTTTCAGTTTAGCCCATATTAACAATTTTATACTTTATCCTCATTTAATACTCAGTTCTGGAGCTGCTTTTGGCCATAAATTCTAGCTTGATGCGTATGTCGAAAGCAGAGTTGGCTAAATTAGAGGTTATTCCGCAAGATTTAGCATGATAATTATTTTCATACCCGTAAATAAATTTAAACGTGTTGGTGTCAGTATTAGAGTGAGATGACAGATATTGCTTCATAACCTTACTAAAATAATGTTCAGTGAGCTTATTACATTTCAAATTCCGCAACAAGGCCAGCTTTGAGCAAGCTTCATGCAAAACACAAAGAAAATGTTGCCGGAAGAACGAAAGAAGGGTGTGGAATAACCAATCAGACGTCCTGTTTACAGTCCTCATTTCCTGTGATATCAAGTCACTGACATGAAATCGCCTCTTTTTTGGCCGAATTTACAGGTAGGGTAGGGTTCTTGGTAAATACCTGATAGAACCATTTTGGTACGGCTTCTAATGAAACATTCGCCTACATTCACCTCCCATGTTGAAGGGGTGGTGATTTCTCGTCTAAAAATTTCGTTGACATGGCCAAACAGAACATATAAATATAAAGAGACACACCAATAACAGCTATAGTGACTTAAATAGTGATTGAAAACTTTTGTCTATGAAGAAATTTTAAAGATTTCGTGCCAGATTATATAACGGCGTTTTCATATTTTTCAAGTCCAACCGTTTTTTGGGTAAATGCACTGGCGTTCTGTACTTTAACATCTTAAGTGATACCAAATGTACATTCCTAAATGACACGACTTTCAAATGGGCGTCCTGCCTGCCCCTTACGTATGTCATACAACAGTCTCTACTATTGGACGCAAAGGTGGGGCACCCTGGCGAAATTCCGCGGAGTGCGCTGCGCTCTTAACATGTTGCAGGAGCATCTCAAGATACTCATCTTCCTCTGACTCGTATGACTCGTCGATTGAGAGGAGCGATAAAGTAATGTTTCCTGAGTCTAGGCACCCATTCTCATCGCTATCCTCTGCATTTTCCAGCGGGTTCTTGATGTCATCGTCGCTCTCTTCATCTGCAAGTGACTCCATTGAAGCGATGGGACAAAGATTGTAAGCACTTTCCTTTCTTTCAATTTCGTTAGAGATCAACTTTTCGAGTTCCTTGTTTTCGCGTTTCCGGGGAAACATTCTCCCTTGAAATTGCTTTTTCAGGGATTTTACAAATCGTCTTCCCAGCAGCCTTAAATTTCTGCTTAGGTAAGCGATCATAAACTGTCCTAAGTCGGCGTTGTGAAAGTCATTTTCAGGGCTATCGACCACTTCCCAGTAGGACTCGTTTAAAATGGCAAGAAACATGTTTAAAAGAATAAACGTCATCGTAAACATGTAAAGAAATACGAACAATGGCCCTAATAGACCATTCACCGATTTGATTTCGTAAAAGAACATTTTTCCTCCCAAAAGCATTTGTAGTACGGCACGTAGAGAGTTGAGAAACGATGAGTAGGGTCCCATCGCTGATGAGAATAGAAGAAATGCTAGCTGAGTGTAGGCCAGCACTGCGGATACAAACACCACGAAGTATGACACGAGCGGGCGCACTGCTCTAGCCAGAGTCCCCATCATTTGGCACACTTGGCGATTGAAGCGAATTAGCCGTAGGAACTTCATAGTTACAATGAATATGAGAAATGACAACACATAAATTTCAACCATCGACCAAAGAACAATGTAATCCGCGCTTGAAGTCTCGAAAGGATTGTTCCGGACTTTCTTCACGAACGAACTCGTGTATTTAGCTTTTAGGAAATAAATAACAACAGAGTTCAAGGCGGTCAGGATTTGTAACAGCTCGACCCAGTTCCAAAAGCCTCTGAAGTACTTCTTCTTTTTCCTATATATCTTGTATGCTTCGTCGATAACGAAAATTACAATAATTACCATGAAGAGAAGTTGGCAGACCTCGACAAACTTTTGAAAGTTGTTGTTGGACGCATGGTACAACGTTAGCGTTTTGACGCTTCTGGAAAACGCCACCCCTCCTGTAGGAGATCGCTCGTAAAGACACTTCGCCACACTGAATAACGAGCTAGAGGGATTGAAGACAGTAAATTCTATAAAAACCGCCACTGAGAATTCGTCAATCCAGTTATTTGCCTGTAGTTCGTTTACGACTTTTAACGCAGACTTTATATTATATCCCAAGTCAGCTACGAACCCACCGCCATCGTATGTGCTGTAAAATCCTCCAGAGGACAGCGCGTTCAAGTCCCACGAAGATCTGTACCGCCACGGCTTTGGACACATCCTCTCCAATTCAAACACTGACTGATTGTGGCTAATGTTTGTCACTGGAATCCATTCAGGCAGATTGTACCGCGTTTTATATTCGTTTTTCGATGAATAAGAATGAATACATCTTGTGAACGATTCTCCCAATTGGGGCGTTTCCTCTATCACTGGACAGACACTAGCTGTAAATATAACAATCAAAACATAATTGAAGGAATGGAAAAGTTCTCTTTTGTTTCATCAGGGAATATTCTCTTTTCTGACCCCCACGACTGATGACAAGCCGAATGATAGCTGACTTATTTTCTAACAACATAGAAAAACACTTCACTTCGATAGTTCTAAAAACCCAGGGCTGTGGATAAAGCCTAAAAAGTAAATTTCCAACAACATTCCGCTTTGGGATAAAAACGAGCATTTTATTCTAAATGGTTAACTGGAGGTGGCTTACAAAGCCCCTGAATAGTATGCATTGAATTCCCAACATTTTCTAGGGAGTGGGTAGCAGACAAAGTAACTAATGGTTGAGACTTTTTCTCCCTTAGCTTTATAATTAAATCAGTTTAGTCACAAAAACGACCACATAACCAGGCAAGCGGGAGTTTCTGATCACACGTTTATATATTCACTTCTCGACTTACGGATCACCTTTGATAATGTAATCAACCATACTCTACCTGGCTTAATTCTGATTTGTCGTAGACGTGGCATTCCAACCATGAAAAGTTCTCTGTTGCTCATGAATCCTTCGCCGTAATCAAAGATCCACCCATTGTACCACCTGGTGTCATACAGAGCTGGGAAGAGTTTACCTCGCATCCACGCCCAAAATGATGACACGTTCTTACCCTTGAAAACATCAAATATAGAATAGCCAAGAGTCAAGTCAAATTAGCAGATCAAATAAAGAATAGCTAAGGATCAAGTTACTCAAATATCGATTCAGCAAATCAGTATCAACCTGAATTTTTAGTTCAGTTTCAACAAGGTTTCTCGTTCACACTGTTTTGGTGGCGGGCTCGGTGGTTACACCGGTGGCACTGGGTTGACATCCTCTCCCTGCCACTAGATGGATTAGTGTTGGGTGGTTCCGGATTCAACTACTCCAGGTCTTTTACATACAAACTGGCCAGAAACTGGTCAGCCTCCAACCAGTTGGGATTTTCCAACCAGTTAGGAAGTGATTTATTTTTCTCATGTATTTTTTTCAGCTTTAACTGAAACACTTTAATAAAAGAAAACTTAAAACTAGTTCAAAACGGACCAACTCAACAAGAAAACTTAAGTCACTGGGAATAATCCGTTTCGCTTCCACTTCCCTTCAAACATGTTTTAATGAATGAATGAATGAATGAATGAATGAATGAATGAATGAATGAATGAATGAATACCATTATTTAAGTGTCAAACTGAAATAGCATAAAGGAACCACTAAATGGGGACACTATGGATAAATTAAAGTAAGCAGTTATTATACCAATTAAAATTCAATTGTAATTTTAATTGGTATAATGACTGCTTACTTTAATTTTAAAACTATTTACAATTGATAAAACGCGCATGAAGTTGATGAGATTATTTACATGTGCACGATTGTGCATGATTGCATGATTAATTATATCTCGTCACGACGACTCCTGCAGGGTAAAGCCATAACTACACTAGGTGATGTAAGTTTATACACGTCGTAACGATTGGCGAAAATCGAAAGTGTGGTCGCTGCTATGCCTGTAATTTTCGTCACCCATCAAGACGAGGAGAATGTAGTCGATTTTTTCAGGCAGTGCGTGATTTTTCGCTTTAGGAAGAGTAAGCAACAACATGCTCTTGAACATACCTTAAAACTTTTAAATGCGTCCTCCATGGAGTTGGTTAGTAAATAACGCGAGGGACTTCGATTTCCATAACAGATTATCATCAAAAGCAGGACAAAAATCAAGAAAAAAGTGATTTCAGCGAGAACTTTGTACATGCCTTGAACTTTAGTTCGGAAATCCTTGGCTTTTTTTAGTTCCTCCCCCTGAGGTGGTCCTATCACCGTTTTGTTGGCATGATTCTCTTTCTGGTAAGTCACCCCATAAACTTTCTCACGTTCCGGCGGCTTCCTGAGTATAACTGACAGCAAGGAAGCCAACAGAATTACTTTTACCGGCTGAGAAACGAAGACGTCTTGGACGAACGACACCGTGATTGAGGTGAGCCACTGGTTAGATGTGTCTTTTCCCCACATCATACTGTAGAACACGATGAAGGCTGCCGCAGTCAGCGATGTTAGAATACACAATGTCCATCCAATGTATACAAAGAAATGTGGTAAACACCCTGGCAATTTCTCCTTTTCTTCAGTTTCCTCAGCTCGTATGTCGAAGACCATCTCCCCAGACTTCTGTTTGATGTTTCTAAAGATCATAACGACTAACACGTTTACTGGAATCGCAACCAAGCTGCTCTGGATTCCAATCTTTATTTGGGTCCAACTCAATTTAACAGGTCCCACCTGGAATGAATCTTCAGGTGCCGCGCCGAAATTGTAAAACATGGCGTTGGTTACCATGGCAGTGAGCAAAACTGACAGGCAACAAGATAATCGTTGGCAACGCGTAAATGCGATATGAGGAGGCCTGGTCAACACGGACAACCACAAATGCCCATCACCTAGACTCCTCGCAGCCCTAAACACAAACAGATTTTTAAATTTCTTGATCTCGTTTTTGTCCGCTGCATTGATTTCAAACTCAATCTCTCCAGATCCCTTCTCAAGCGCAAGCCACCGATTCGCTAGAAAATGCAACGTGTCTCCCGTACTGGAATCTTCTATTTCTACTTTTTGAAGAAACCAAGCGGGACTCTCACCGCTGTTATCATGCCATATAAGTATCTTAAACAGCCGGCCCAGTGAGCTGGGCAGTGCCAGGGTAAAGCTATTTAAGCTGCCGCGGGCAAATAATGTCTTCCTTGCATTCGAATTAGAGAGTGAAATAGGGCCGCTGCAGCCTTCCTCTCCATAAAGCACAATTCCTACATGAGCTGTTGTTCCTTGGTTTCTCCACATTCCTGTTTGAACATGCAAGTTATAGACGCAGCCACTAGAGTAAACATTGTCACTTAAGTACACATTTCCTACCACCTGTCAAAAAATAAAAGAATTATTACTGGTCTCACACAATAATAAAGCCGTGGGAATAAACTTCCAGTTAGAGGAGGGGCAATGTGGCTTACTACAGTTTTGATGTATTATAACAGCCTAACTTCTAATTCTTCTGAAAAATGTTCCAAGATGTTTTTCCCTTCTGTATTTACTGTTTGCTAAGTCTTTTACCATTTTAGGTTTTAAAAACCAGCGAATTTGAGTTTTCTAGTCTTGCCGGAGAAATTTAATTTTGTTTGATTTTTCTGGACATTTGCTCTTAAAGCAACCTCATGATCATTACCGTAGATTTAAGAATTTGCATTAAAGAATTTCAAACAGGAACTCGGAGTAAATTTGTTTCAAGATTTTTTTTTACCTTTACTCTAACAGATAACAACGCAAAACAATATCCTACCTTCATTTCATCGTTCTTATCTGCTCTTCGGGCAAAAACAAGTCCTATGAGGTACACACCAAATATGGAGCACACGGTAGCTAAGACAACAAAGTTTCCAGTCTCTGCGAGTTTTTCAAAATTTTCCCAGACTTTGTCAAAATCGATAGGATTGGGCGCCACAAAGAAATCTCCGCCAAAAGCTGACAGGTGACTACACAGGCAATGAAGAGTACCGGACTTTGTTTTTGGTCCAATCTAAATTTGAACAGGCATATATTAGGGGTGCACCAAGGGGGGGGGGGGGGGTGTGGGTGATTTGGCAAAGGCACGATATTTTTTACCCTTTCATTCACTAGGAAATATGTTTTCTCTGAAAAAGTGCTTGCATGAATTTTTTCATTGAGTTGTTATACAAAACTGCTTGCAGGATGCAGTAAACACCCGCATATAAGAACAAATGGATTAAGAACACCAAATTTGGCTAATAAAGCCCCATTTTTATAAGAACAAGATCAGCCTGAAAATTGTAACATGTTCTTATAAAATGGAACTGTCATAATTACAGAACTTGTAAGTTTATGTTTTGCTGCCAGATAACTACATAACTCTATCAGCTGGCCAAGCTGTCTTGTTTTGGAACATGGTTTTGAACATGTAAATGTCGAGACTTTTTAAAACAGATTTACCTTATTATTCTCTTGTAATGTATTATCATTATAAATTATCTTACTCAATATCTGATATTGTAAAGCCCTGTAAAGGGAGCTTCAATAACATGTATGTATGTTTGTATTTAAGCAATGGAGCACTTTTTCCGTGTTTACATGACCTTGTCAAAACACGAGGAGTGGGAATTGGGAGAATTCGAGACAGTCATGCAAACCCGAGACTTACTCGAGGGTTTGCGTAGCTTTCGAGAATTCTCCCAACCCTCCGGGTGTTTAGATGAGGCTATGTAAACACAGAAAAAGTGCGCTATTGCTTTCATAAAATAATTCTCAAAATTACGCGCTAATCTAAAACGTCACAACCGTGTTTGCATACTCTCACCTAAACACACCTATCAACCAATGAGAGCGCACGTAGTGGCTCAGTTATTTTACAATATTCTTTAATTATAACATCGGGACAAATCCAGTTACGCTGTCTTTCAGTGAAGAAGAAAATAACATCAACTCAACTTACCGAACATCCCTCATTAGTCCAGACCTGTTCGTTTTCAGACCAATACAAACAGCTTGTTACAGTCACTGACATCGTATAGTTCACGTCTGTGCTGCTGTTATATTCCGGTATTATAATCCTCGGTGATGGGGGAGGTGTGGTTGGAGGATCTTTGAAGCCGATACAAGAACGCTTCTGACGACCGCCCTGGCTACCGCAAGACCGCGACACACGGCTCTGAGCTTTTTCGGTTTTATTGGAGGCCAACATGATGCCAATGTAGTGTGTTCCTGTTTTTCCAGTGACGTTGCTAGTTAGAGAGATCTCGTAAGGATTTTTACTGCAGTTGCGGTACCCAAAGATTTTGGAATACGCGGTACAGGATGAGAAATCTGGAACGCGAGTTTTGAACTGGAAATTACTTGGCGTCGGTTTCTTTTCTGCGGTAACAAAAATATCTAATACCTCGCCGTGCTCAGGCTGAATGTCAAAGAAGACAATAGAATTTTTTGATGTAATATCGATTCGATGATATTGTAAGTTCCCAGCACCATCACTAGGTTTTGCGAAATATTTCTCATCAGATTTGTTTCCTGTCGCTTGGACCTTTCGGTTAACTGGTATAAACAGCTCAACTGGATCTTTGAGGCCAGCGATTGGAAGAGAAGTCCCGTCATCCTTTTTTAGACTAAAGTCCACCACAGACGATTGGATACCTTTCGCACTTTCATCCCACGTGAACGGGTTTTCGCGAAACGAAGTCATCTGACAGAAAAGAGAATTATTGGCACTGATAGAATGTTTGAAGAAATCAATGGCAATAGTCCCGTTATAGCTGACACAATAGGGAACCTCGGAATTTAATTTGATATGCAGCATTTTTTAAAGCGAGTATTCAAGCTTAGAAGCTTTGTGCAAGAAGAAAAAGAAAACGACAAAGGGAAACATAAAAATGGACTTGATTTGAGCTTTCTTTGAAATTACAGCTATATTCAGGCATAAGACACTTGCCTACGCAAACTCTCGTTCACTGCGCAGCTTAGCTTGAAATTTAACGGCTTTATATTGTATTATTGCAGAAATGTTTGATTCTTTCTGTACCATTTTTGCCTTATTAGCATCAGCGCTTCAGTCTGTGATCGAGCTCCAAAATATAATGGCACATTTAACTTTTAAAACATTTGCAAAGAATGTATGGTCTTATTTGCGCTTGTGCCACGTAGAAATGTTTGCACTTTTGAAAGCCAACATCTTCAAAATTACTCTCAAAGAGCTTCAAATTTCACAAATTACTAAGCTGCAAAAGCAGTTAATGATTTGGAGTGGATTCATATCTAACATGAAAACCCATAACTTCTTATGTTAAAACGTCGACCATGGCGTCAGAAAGGATTTTGCTATAAATATATAACCAAATATTGACGCGTAATGGAAAGAAAGCGCTTCAGAAATGTCAAGGTCGGCCCCTACCTGAGCATCAACAGATTTCAAGTTTGCAGCATCGGGTCCAAACAGCGTCTTAGCCGATGGTAAGGAAACTTTCTCTTTTCCCTCTCCTAGCGTCTTTCCCGCCATTTTGACGGGCGTTTGTCGATCCAATGTCAACGATAACTTGTCAGTGTGGAACAGGCTGGGTTTCTCACCAGGTACTTTAGTTGCTAGGAGACCACCCCCTAGTTTGTCGATGAGATGAAGAGTTTTCTTGGCGAGATCTTTATTCTGTAAAGATGAAAACAGATTGTGCGTTTGGAGTTGTAAAAGACCGATTCTTTGGTAATGGCATTGCGAGAAAATTGGCAAGAATGAAATTGTTTCTCTTTCTAGCTAGTGTTAGCGCTTTTAAGGTTAAGGTTACGGTGGTTAATGTTCTGTTTGGTGCAACTTTCTACTTCGACGAGAATCATAAACGGGAATCGTCAAATGTTAAAGTATTTTGTTGATGGTCCTTATATTGCGTTGGTGGTCCTTCTTGTTTCGGGTTTAAAATGTTTTGTTACCTGTCTTCTCACGGTGTCAACCCCATCCTCATCTTCTATAGTGACCTGTCCAATCTTTGGTTCCTCGTACACAATCGCCTTCTTGGCAGACGTGCTGAGAGAATTGGACATCCCCTGTAAGAGATTACCTCCAATGTTTTGAACCAAGTCAACATCTTGTCCCTCAGCGCTGGCTTGGGACGTTATGAAATCCGTCATATTTTCTAACAGGCCGACGGCATTTTCCTTGGTTAAGTAACAAAAAAAACATAAATACACAGTAAGATAAGAGACGTCACTTTTAGAGATAGCAATTATGAAATATACGCCACGTAACATACGATAAAAGGTAAGAAGAAAGAAAGAAAGCAACCAAGCAAAGAAGCAAGCAAGGCAAGCAAGAAGGCAGGCAGTAGGGAAGGAACGGAGGAAGGAAGGAACGAAAGAAGGACGGAAAGCTGGAAGGAAGGAAAGCAGGAAGGAACGAAGCAAGAAAGGAAAGGAGGAACGAAGGAACGGATTGAGGGAGGGCGGTAGGAAGGAAGGGAAACAAGGGGGAAAGGTATTGTTATACCTGAGCTGTCACGGCTATATCCTTTTCTCCTTCGGTCGCCATGACAACAACCGCCGATAGTTGAGTGATTTGCTGTATACTGCTCACTTTCAGAGTGGATATCTGTTCCAGTATGGTTTCCTTTACCTTTGGAAAGGTACAAGATAAAAGTCGAGAGCATTAGCCGGCAGAAGAGTGAGTTTTTTGTTTTCATCAGTCAAAAGATGAATTCAAGGATCCAAAGGTTGAGCAATTTTTTCGTTAGTATGCAAACTGTGAAACGTTAATCTCCTTCTACCCGTTTAGACGTTTCTTGAGCACGCCGCCCACCCGAACGCCGAAGCGATAGCGTGCCTAAGTTTGTCTAGAGACAAATTTTGAGCTTTGAGATTTCTGTAGGCGTCCCCGACTACGCATAAACTCTTTAAGAGTTTATTGCTTTTGCGAAACGTTTGTCACGTTGTTGCTATTTAATGGAACAATCTCAGCTTTGACACCAAAGCGAATGATTTTATGAGCATACATTAATAGATTTATCAAGTCAAACCCAGGCATTTTCAAACTTTCCAACGATCAAGTGTTTTACTGAGGAGGCAGTGTGCCAAAAAATTGGCGTACTCGACTTGCAATCCGGTAGTAGTATAGTCGGTAGTAGCCGGCACTGAGTAGTATAAGCACCGTTCTACCACCAGCTGATGCTGTTCTCGGCGGTTACGAGCTCAATCTTTTAGCTGCGATTGCAAACGTCCAGTGGTTCTGCCTCCTGCCACTTGTAACCATGGCCTTCCCATTCGCAATTATCTTTTTCATTGTTCGTTTGCATTGGACCTGAAAGGTCCCTTTGAGGGGGAAGTAAATGACATATTTATCTTCAGTTTCACTCAATTAATATAAACTAGACATTACGGCAAGTTACTTACTGCTTGCTTGTCGTCGTTGCCTACATCGGCATCCTCCACAGCTGTAAGAATAGAGTAAGCCATCTGCGCAGCCTCGTCAACATTTCCATTATCTACAAGACCTTTAAGCTGGCTGTCTCCACCAGTTGCGGAGGATTTCAGAACTTCAGAAAAGTCCTCTGGAGGTATCGGATTTACCTGAAAGACAACACTTTAGATTGTTTAGATTGAGGAAACCATTGGCTAATGTGTAATTATGAGAATACACTTTTCACTAGTAAATGTGATATCAAGTCTAGTTTTATAAACGTTTCTTGGAAGCGATTCTAGTTTGAGGTAGTATTTATTCTCAAAACCGAAGACACTGCGATCAATGGTGATTAAACTAGTTACTTGTCCACTAGTACAAAGAACATATACGCTTGGAATGAGACTATTCAAATTTAGTGTCACCCAACAAAGTGGACTAGTGCAAATCCTGCATTTTAATTGGCTACGCTTTCTTTCGTTTTAGTCCCAAATAAATATTTCTTCAACTTACATTTGCTAACTTTCTTATTGCTATTTCTGTCCGACTAGTTGAGTGATACTAAAACAATTAGACCCTTCACCCTCAATAGCCCATTCGGCTTCGCCTCATGGGCTATTGACCCGTAACCCTTTCGGACTACGGGTCTAATTGTTAAATATCCGAATGTAGGTTCTGCGACAGATGGTAAGGTTATTTGCCGGCAATGTATACTAATTTATTAAGCTAGTTCTAAAGTAAAGTAACTTTTACCTGAACTTGAAGTCGTTGAACAGTGAAGGCACCCAGAGAGTCTGATACGAGTACCTCTACAGTTACATTCCCAAGAGGCAATCGGGCCACGGTATGGGATGTAGGTCCACTGTTAATTACTAACACCCCAGAACTGGTTTGATATCTAAACATTCACAGAAATCACTCAGCGTTAACTATAGTATACGCTTAAATATCAAAGACGAATCGGTCTAACAATACGTAACGTGGCTACGTTAAGACTTACACACTAAGGCCAATTCATCAACTGTAAAAAAGCGAGATCTCGAGGTATCAGAGAAAAAGTCGTTCGCCTGCCGCATTCAAATATACGACTGGAACAGTTTTTAGAAATTTACTTCTTTGATATATCTGCATGATTTGTGTGCATCTTCGTACGCAGAATGTTCCCTGGATAATGAATATCGAGTACATCCACTTTCTACCACTCCCTAAGTCTCCACCAACGGATATCCACTTCCTTCCTTCAGGAAAATATGAATTCGTCAACATCACTGAAATCAATTGCATGGACTAGCATCACATTGACGGGGAGTAGAAATACCGCGCCCAGTCTCTTCAAAACCGGGTTACACTCGGGCTGTATACACTGGCCTGACAAAGACGTTGACTGAAACCAATGCACACGTAGTAGTAACAAAAACAGGTTTAACATTCTTACCAACACTTTACATAGCCTACCTGAACTCGTAGTTTAAAGGCAGCTCCTCGTCTGACCAACCCCAGCAGCTGATTTTAAACTCTGTCGTCAGCACGAGGCCTTCCGTTGGATTCACAGAGCATCCACCACGGCCATCCAAAATGCGCGGAGGAGAGTTGGTAATGAACGTTATTTCCTCTGCGAACGTGAATCCAGTTGTAAGTGTCACGACAACCCTTATCTTATACTTGGTATTTTCTTCTAAAAGCTGCTTATCGCCTGGAATGACCAGATTGAGGCTGTTGATGTCTGTAAGTATTCTGTCTTCAAGGTTTGGCACGATTATCCAGTACTTCTTGTTAGAAAGTCTGAGCAATAACCAGTCGTATTTGATGATTCTGTCGCAGAGTGGCCCTGAACACGAAGACTTTAAAATTAACCGCTGATTGACGCTCACCTTGGCCCCGCAATTTGTGGTGCATCTGCAAGTAAATGCATGTGCAATAAATCTTGTAGCGTTTAATAAGACCATACTGCCTAGGGAAATTTCGACTTTCACTTAAGCAAGTGATTAACGTGTGAGAATGGGTTTTATATCTGTTTCAAAACAACTTCTTGTCTAAAACCGCTCAAACGAACATGTGCTTAAAATTGCATTTTTCCTTTCTGTGCAACTAAGGTATTCCGTCAGGTGTCAAGCTGAAATGAAAATGATTAATTCCAAGCTCTCTCATTTTTCATCTTTTACACGAGCTCTACCAACGTCTGAGCCTGTTTATCTGTTAGGTGCTGTCCCTGATGGCCATGCCCAAGCCATCTCTATTTCTATATAATGAGAGGCAAATTGCAAACTAGTCTTCAAGAGTGTGATCTCAATTTGTGAGATAGTGAAAACTACTACTGTCCACATATATATCAGTCAAATCAAGATACTCCCGTAGTCAGAGGAAACGGTCCAGAACTTAAAATCATTGGGGAAAACAAACACTGGGTATCATAAAATTAATAATAATTCGTTCTCACCTGATAGAAATTCCAAACGGCTCGTCTACTCTTAGCCTGTGTGTGGCATTTGATGACCTGTCTCCCTTCTGAACCACAACTTCAAAGAAGTAGGTATGGTTTCCTCTGAAATTGCTCACATTAAGTTTAAGCACGGGCGACGTGCTGTTTATTTTCAATATGCCATCACTTTGACAACGGCCGGCGTCGCTTGGTGAGGCAGTGGAAAGCCCACTCCGGTTATCATGTGACATGATTCCTCCTCCACAGTACCAGGTGAATGCCAGGCCTTCTGTCTTTTTGTGGACTCTTTCGGGATCATAACTCTCAGACGCATTAAGTATGACAACACTTTCATTACCTCTGATGGCATTAGTTGGTCCTTCGAGTTTCGCAACAATTGGAGGCAAAATAATCTTGACGTAACCAAAGTCGTAGACTATGGGTACTTTTGGGTCTCCAGGGTCTGTGACGAGGCACCGGACATACAGGTAACCTGCACCAAATAGCCTCGGGTAAAGCTTCTTCGTCCTCCCTGGTCTCTTCAATCCGTATGGAATAATTTGATTACACAACCCAGTTTGCTCTTCGCATTTACACACCTCCCAATAAAGTGCATAGCCATTCGACGAATAGCAGTCGTCTTGCAAAGTTGCTCCAAGAGGAAATCGATCGTTGGTGTAAATAACTGTAGCATTCTCCAAAGATTTCTGCAGGTCTACAGTGATTTTAGGAACGTCGCACTCGCAATCAACTGAAGGAGATTTGAATAGAGAAATACATTTAGTAAATGAAGGCTTCACCCATGTGAAAGTGGCTCACACACCTAAAGCTTATATCGGTCTTGGTACAATGAAGTCACTGGAGTTTTAATGTTCCCAAGGAAGGGAATGCCAGCCTTTCATTGCAAGTTACCACCCTAGCTAGTCAACCTAGTCACCCCACTGACTCACTGACCCACTGACTCACTTAAATACCGACTGACTTCAGAAAAAAAAAACATCTCTCTTACAAGAGAAGTACGAAGGGGCCTTAGATTTATCTTGTTTACGGTCAAGAATGGTATTTACTTTTACTATAATGTTTAGCAAAACGTATCTTAAAGCACGTTTAAGATAACTCTGATAGGGTGCAGAGATCCAGATAATAGGATGTAAAACTCCAAAAGAACCAAGGCTCTCCATTCCACTGTAGCACCTGGCATATTTACCCAGTAATCCATCAAATATTTTCGCTTGCAAGCGATTGGTCTAAATGCATCACGTAACTGAGTATGCCCAAAACTGTAGCCTCCATTTGGCGCGAAAATGTGCTAAGATATTTGTCCTTGAACATTATCTGTTCCTCAAAGCTCACAGTTTTTTTCGAGTTACACTTTCGGAAAAATGTTCTCTTCTCGTAACAGATAATGTCCGCGGAAAAATATCCGAGCCTTTTTTCCGCGAAATGGAGGCTATTGTTTATTTATTGCGTGAAAGCACTTTCACTCAACTACTTACAGCGGTTCTCTGTGTAAAGATAATCACTGAGTATCGAAGAATCTCCATTCTTGACGCTGTTTTCCAGCTCGTGCAGCACAGTATCCCTCATTGACTGAATGCAATAAACTTCGATCTCAGCAGCCATTATGGGTCTTTTCATATATGTCTGCGGACTGAGCAGAGATATGAGAAAAGAAATTTTAGATGTAATCATTTCCATAGACAGTCGAACCGTTTGTAACGGCCACCCCCGAATTATGATAAGCTTGGTTAGATGCATCTTTTTGCAAAGTTTAAAAAAATTTCTGTGGAGCGGGTTCAGAGGTGGCACATGCATTTAAGGTGGCTCTGAACCCGCTCTACATAATTTTTTAAACTATCTTATCATGCTTATCATAATTCGATAATAAAAATAGGGGACACCGAGCTCATTTTTAAGTTATAAGCGGTTAAAGCTAAAATTAAGGGTGTTTTTAGCAGGTCATATTGTTGCTATGGTAGCCTATTGTGCCACAAATTTGACAGCAACGTGTTCAACAATGATTGGGCGGTTTTTTGATACCACGATTTTGGCATCAACCGATATAGAGTGGTCATAATGACCCATCAAAGTCTACGTCTTGGAAAGTGCCGGAAACTGTTTCGAGCCACCTTAAAAGAGGTTCGACTGTACAAACCTAAGGCCTACATTTCGCCACGTCTCGATATCTATTGTTACCTCATAATATAATTGAAGAAAACTACTCCATTTTGATTGCCTTAGAGCAGTGCAAAAAGTGTAATACCATTGCAAATTCCAACGAACATTTCGAACACGTACGAAGATCACCCGAACACTTCCGAGGATTCCTGAATATCACCAAACCCTCTCTGAGTTTTCAGAATATTAACCGAACAATTCCGAAGATTTCTTAAGAGTTCGGAAGACTACGAAAGTTTGTCGAAGATCACCTTAGCATTTCGAAGCTTTGTCGACAATATTCAGGAAGGCCAAAGCCTTTGCCTGCCGTTTTTAAAAGTAATCAATGTATATCCAATGTATTGTTAGCAAGTAATTACGGACTCGTATAATTTTATAAGCCTTTGAAACATATACTCGTGCTTATTCTTTCAAAACTGCACGCGAAAATTCATGTGATTACCTAAACAAAGTGAACACCTAAAAAGGTGAAATGAGATGGTAAACAAACTGCCATTTATCACTTTCCGTCGAAGTTTGGGCGATAAAACTCAGTTTATCAGACCCATTCTATGGAAACGTTCCTCACAATATCTTTTTTTCTCAATCAGTAATTAACAGTTAGATTATGAGCTCGTCACAGGTCACGTGCTTTGAGCGTTAAATAAAACCATGCAATCTATATTACCTCAAGTTTCTTACGTCAGCAAAGAGAAAGCCAGGAACTCTTACGAGGAATTCCGTCACCTGAAAAAAAAAAGATGAGTTAGAATCCGTTTTTCCCAATGCTACTCTTAAAAATCTTCTCTTTCCTTAAGATAAGATTGTTCATTTTTTTGTTATTGTTTTTTCACCTTGGACCCTTCCAAAACACCTCGCAGAGGGCATGCACCTGAGCAAATTCAACTGAAGGAGTTTGAATTATTCCTATCTTACAATGCACAAAATAATTACTCCTCTCCTGCTACCCCTGAAAAAACCTAATGAAGGCACAAACGTATTTAAAACGAATTAGCCTATCCATTCTCATCGTATTTTAGTACTTTTTCTTTAAAAAAATATCCTTTGTCATCGACTTTTCAGTGCGTTTTGAAAACGTGCTCAGCAATCCCCTTTTTTAAGCCTGAAAAAATCGTACGTGTGATGGCGCCATGACACACGTACACTCACAGTACCTCTGTGATTATATCTTGTTTCAAAGCCAAGTAACCTTCACTCTTAGGGTTGGCGTAATCCAGTGTAAAACGCGAGTTCGATACAGTGATCACCGCCACAAAAAAGAATTCTGAAAAATAAACACAGGGTCTTAAAAAAAACTTTCAAAAGAAACGTACAAAACAACAAAACAAAGACAAAATATGCCACATGAAATTACGTAAAGCAGTTTCTCTGACATCGTCTTGTCCTCGTCTAAACATTTCCAATAAGATCTTCCTTGGCCCTTTCGTCCTTTTCAAAGTGGTCGTTAGAATTTTAATTTTGCAATGAGCTTGCTTCCTTTTAATCCCAGAAGGTAAGCCACACCACTTTATACAGCAAAATAACCCATTATCTTGAGTTACACATGCATATCAGGAGCAATCCACCCAACAGAAAGTGAAATAGCGTTGGACATATTTTTAACCATTTATAGAAAAAACGTAGTTAAATTTTGTAAAACATTTAGGTAAGATTAAAAACGTTAAACCAAACAAAACATAGGGTGGGATCTTATTACTTAACTCACACTATTCAATAGCGCATAGTCAGTAAATGCTTAGCCGTTTTTAGACGAGATCATAGCAACATGGATAGACATATCAGTTTAGACCAAACCTGGTTCGCAGCCATAGAGCTCCATCCGAAAACCAATGCTATCTTTCCAAGGCGTTGGATTGATGGTCACGCTTCGCGTCACCACGGGAAAAGCCAGATTTTCATATTGAATAGAGTTCGAGTCGCTATTTCCAGTGAAGATCTACAGCAGTAAAAGAGTGAGATTACGCGTTAATGTTGGGAAAATACTGTTCGGACGGCTGGCAAGAACGTAAGCTAAATGAAAAAAATAGTTAGAAATGAAAAGTATTGTCAAAAGCGCGTATCATCAAGATCCTTCATTATTCATCATTCTTTCTTTATTTACACTCACACTTGCTCAAAAAAAGGAATTACAACAATGAAAATATTAAGAATAAAACTTATAGTACTAGCTGCCTGGAAAAACCATACGGGCTAGCGGAGCTAGGCAGCCAGTTAACATCAGCATTAAATAGAAATAAAATACAGGTCGGCAAGAAAACTGAAGCACAAATGCTCAAAAAAGTAAATAATTTAGAATATTTATTGTTCAAGTTGAGCATACCAGAGAAAAATGAATATCATGCTCGGAGTTAATATTCGGAGCCAAGAGACTATCAAGGTAAGAGATTGAATATCCGCGGTACAGGATGTTACTCGCGCGATACATGGACAGCATGTTTTATCTCTTCGCCTTTTTTTTGTTCAGCTGGGCTTTTGATTGGATGTTCATTTCTTGCCGTTCATTCCGTTTTCGGGAGTTTAATAAGCAAACCACAACGGCAAAGGCAACGAGTACAGTGGCTGTGTACGCGTGCGTTATAATCACACTGTTCACTTCTTTGCCATTCTTTACAAAGCAACAACACGAGAAGGCGTATTCGATAGAACGTGAACTACGGCAGCCAATTTTTAGAACTTGTTTTTCCATGGAATATCTCTGACAGTGATAGACAAACTGAATAATTCTAAATTCTTGCGAGATTCATAGGTTGAATATAAAGAGTCCTTGTCTCTTGTTGCTTAAACTTGCTTTTGCGTGCTGCACTTTGGACCATCTGTTTGTTCGGTTGAGTTGTGTTCGGGCGTTCGTCTGCTTTACACTTGTTTGGCTGCTCATTTTTCTGCCATTTATTCAATTTTTATTGTTTATTCAGAGGGCCGAAGCTACTTTACTTCTTTGATATTAATATTGATGTTGGAGGTTTCCCTGCTCTTTGAAACGAAACAAAATGAAACATGATCAAATCCTCCACGAAGACATCCACACATCGCGCGATTAACATCCGCGGAAGAACTGTGTGCCACGTTTAAAAATAACTTAAGGGGGATTACCTTTGGTACGAGGAATATATGGGGGATTCACTCTCTCACCTAAATAATCTTTTGTCGAAGCCCATGACCAAAATGACAAACGTACTGACCTTCAAGGTTTCACCATCTTCCGTTGTACAATAAACCGTTTCATCCGCGCCTCTCTTGTCGTAAAACACCTTGTAACTTTTCACCCACAAGTTCAAAGAGGCATTACCGAACCCTTGAATAGCAATGCCTGTTATCACCATCTCCTGGTCCAGATTTATCTTTAGCCAAGGGAAGTAATCAATCGTTTCTGTATTAGCTCTGTACCCGGCTGGCCAGCTTGTTAGGTTCAGTCTAGCTCGGTGTGCTCCGAATGTGGCGTAGTCATTATCGAATGCGCTGGAAGCAGACATCTGATCGTCTCGGATTCTGTAGTCGGAGATTCCCAGGGGTTTGTTGCACGCATCTGTAGGAAGAAGATGAAAGAGATGGTTTCAAGACAAGGCAACGAGCAAGGATCGTATTTGGCTACCAATAATTATCCGCTGAAAACAAAAGCTAAGTATTCGTGAGAAATATTAATGGAAGTTTAAGCAGACGACAATGGAGGCACCAACAAATTCATTTCTTGTCGGCTCTGAAGTTATTTTAGTAAAATGTATCTTAGGCCCGGGTCAAATGCCGTACAGCCGAACCTAATGACAGATTCGGTCGACTCAAATAATTAAAAGAGCGCCTGTTTGAGTCAAACGTCGAACTTAATTCAGTCGAACCGAACGGCTACACCAAACAAATAACAAAAGCGATCTTGATGGTCAGTGGATTTTCAAGGTAAAGTTAAAATGGCGCCTTTAAACCTTTCATTATACGCTTGGTTCGACTCATGTGAATATCAGCGTTTGACCCAAAGTCTGTCTTCAGACGTTATTCACCGCTGGCCACACGCCTCAGCCGCTCCAAATATAATCAGTCGAACTTAATTGGGTCAAACTCCGAACTTCACATGAGCCTAATTGGTTGAATTGGGTTTGGCTCATGTGAAGTACGACGTTTAACCCGAGCCTTATTCCTGGAATATTCATAAGGATAGATTTCGAAAAAAGCTTCGTTAAAAATTTAGTTCCCAGTCTTCCTTTAAGCACTCGGTTGTCCATTTTGGCTATTTATCAACTTTTGAATTGGTCAAGTGTCCCATTGGTTAAGTATCCCATATGATAGGCCTTATTAGAGAGAAAAACTGTACATCTTGAAACATTTTATAAAACAGTTAAAAGTTAGGTTTTTTACTCTTACTAAAGAGTAACGGATAGGCTCTAAACACTCCCTAAGTACAACGGAACAGTGGACATTTTAAGGCAAAGTATTTTAAGTCAAAAGTTCAACTACTATGAAGAGAAATTAAGAAATCTATACCTTGAAACTTAGTCTATCTACTGACCTAGCAACTGATTCACCACATTCGTCAACGTCGCAGCCAAACTTTGCCCAACCGATTTATAAGTTTGTTCAATTCGCAGAAAGAATTAGGTTTCATCATTGGAGCCAGTTTGAACGATTTGGTTTTAATGCAGTATCGTATTGAAGACAACTAGTTTTTGCACAATTTTGAGGCCGTTGAGTTTCGAGAAACTAGATATAACATGTCCAGACCCAAAAATTACGCCCAACTAGCAAAGATGGGACGAACATTACACCGACGACTTCTGTTAGTTTTTGTAATTTCGAGAATGGAAGTCTTTAAATAGGCAACATGATGATTAAATTAAAACTCTTTTTTTCTTAACTTATTTCCAACATGAAGAAGCTTATTATCTCTGTAGTGATAATGCACTTTTGGAGAAATTAGATATTAACCGAATACCAAAACATTTCGTTCGAACCGGCAAATGCTACTAAAATATTACTTTTAGCAAAGATATCAGTGACGTCACATATTGTTAATAGGGACCTTACGATCCGACAACGGCAACGGCGACGTGGGACTTTTTTACTTCCGGTTGCGTACTGCGCATGAGTAGATTTCTGAGACGGCGGTGTCCCTTCCCGCGCGGACGTCGAGAAGCCTTGTTTGACGTTGTACGAAAACGTGGGATTAACCAGACCGAAGCATGGCAAAGGAATCAAGGTAGAAACGAAACTTTGCGGCTAAATTTAAAGAAAATTAGTTTGTATGATATGTCTGAAACGAAGAGAGCGTGGAGTCTTTTGTACACGAGCACAAACTGAATGGAGAGAGATTTCTCAGTGTTTGTGTATTTGTACTTCACTTGCTCTCATTGAGCTATCTTATAAGTTACTTTTTTTACTTTTTTTTTCTCAGTCGAAAAAAGAGAACGATTAAGCTTAATTCTTATTTGGTTTTACTAGAAAAAAGTAGAGAGATTTTGTCGGCAACGGTACAAGATTCGACTCTTATTCAAACTGTATAATTTGTTTTCATTCATGATCAGGTAATTTTCATTTACAAACGTAGGTTAACCTTATTTTACAAGGAACTAGCTGGCTGGGTTTAATAGTTCTATCGACAAATTCCTGACTACTTGAAATATTGCAAATAAAAAACAGAGATGTGCACATTCCAAGGCCAGTTCCTAATTTTAAAATAAGAATTATTTTACAAAATCTGAGATTTATATGTATTTTGCTCGCAAATGCTACAAATTGTTTTAGTAATTATATTGTATGTTTCCTTCATTCGAAAGCCAAAGGAGTGCTATCATGTATTTTTTCATGATCATTTCTTATCTGTCAACAAGTTCAGCTAAATTTTTTCTTGGAAGACTATAATATATGTAAGGAGAAAAAATTCAGAGTTCAATTTGCACATGATAATGTTATTGACAACAAATTTTGCTGATATACTTATATTTCTTCCTAATGAAGTAATTTTGTTGCACTGCACTTTCAGTCAATCAATGAAATGGACTGAAGAACACGAACTGCTTATGTTGAGGGAATTGATGCTTTTGCAGCCATGGCTGCACAAGAAAGGAACCAGTGAGAGAGGAGATGATTGGGAAAAGCTGGCAGTATCCTTAAATGCTATCCCTTATCCCCAATTCCGTGTTACTCAACGGTCTGTTCGTGACCACTATTCTACAATGGAAAAGAGAAGAAGGAAAAAAGTCAGGGAAGAAGACAGAGCCTCGGGTATTGCCCCTGAAGAGGACAACGAACTAGATCAACTGTTAGATGAAACCATTGAACTCTTTGATGAGTGTGACAAAATCACAGATCAAAAAAAGCAGAACCAGGAAGAAGAAGCAAAGAAAGCAGAGGAAATGAGGAAAAGATCATTGGAA
Source organism: Micromussa lordhowensis (assembly GCA_964020085.1). Taxonomy (NCBI): domain Eukaryota; kingdom Metazoa; phylum Cnidaria; class Anthozoa; order Scleractinia; family Lobophylliidae; genus Micromussa; species Micromussa lordhowensis. The sequence goes on along the minus strand of OZ026600.1, from coordinate 4,285,482 downwards.
ACTTTTCAAGATAGTGCAAAAAGGAATGCCGATGAACAGCAAGGAGCAAGACCGAAAAAGAGTAGAGCTAGTGGTGCAAACACTCTGGCTTACCTGAAAGATAGAGCAGAAGTAGAAGCTACTTTGAAGCGTGATGAATTGGAGATAAAAAGGCAAGAGTTAGCACTGCAAGGAAAGGAGCAGGAAGGAAGACAACAGCAGTTTGATATGATGAACAAGCAAACTAGAGATATTCAGCAGCTTCAGCAGCAGCAAATGCAGCAGTTTATGCAAATGAATGCAAACATGATGCAACAGCACCAACAACAAACCCTTGCACTTATGGAGCTAATGAAAAAGTTTGCTGATAAGTGATGCTGATCAATCTATGCAAGAGGTCATTTAAATGCACAAAGAGTTCACATTTTTATTAACTTGAGAACATTTTTAAGGAAGTTAAAAATTAAAGATTTTGAGTAATTATTATTGGTTTACATATATAACTGTGAAGGAAATGTTGCTTAATATTACTAACCTTTGAAAGCCACTGACATGTTACGTGACAAGACATGTTATGCCAGTACCAAAACCCTGTTCTTAAGATGGTTAGAGCTGAAGGAACTGGGACTGAACCTTTATTAAGGCAATATAGGGCTTATCGAACTATAGAATTGCATTACTCTCTCACCATTATCTGTTCTCATTAAATGTTTTGTTTGGTGGCATTTACTTCACTTTAATTCCAATATGTTAGCCTTTCTCAAATGTATAATTTTTTTTATTAAAAGCAGTTCAGTTTTCCAAACAAAAAGTGTCATTTAACTTTTGTAAAACCTGTTTGGCAGACTTAGTGAAAATAATACCCAATTTCAGGGGGAGAAACATCAAAGTAGTCTGATGTGGTGGATCCATAACAACAAACACGAGCATTGTGAAGAAGGGCACATGTCACATACATTTTGCCAACAGCACTTAAACTTATTTTCAAGTTTTTTTTGAAGTCCAGAAATTTAAAATAATTTATTATATCACCAAAAATCCATTCAACAGAAACTCTAACTTCACTCATACATTCATTCCATGCACGCTGTATGGGAGTTAGTCCAGCTCCTCGAAAAGGTCCTTGCAGATGTAGGCGAAGGGGATATGCTGGATCTCCATAAATACAAAGGGGGTTCCCATTTGTGTCCACCGAAAATCGTTGCAATTGGTTTAACACTCCAGATCTAGCTAACATTCCACTATCATGTCTCTTTCCCTCGACAGGCCCAAATAGGTTGGCAACAAGACCACTGGGTGCTGCAATAGATTGAAACTATATAGCATGGACTTTTTTGTGGCCATTGTATAAGCACTTTTGGTTTTGTCCTGGTCGGCAAATGGGCCTCACAGTACCATCAACAAACCCCCAACAGTTGTCAAGAGCAGCTCCCCTGTTGTGAACTGCAGCAGAAAACTCCTCTAAATGATTGGGGCTTAACCAATCCTGGTTCAAATCAGTAAGAAGGCGGTTCCATGTTTGATACAACTCGTTCATAACAGCATTTGAGATCATACACAGTTGTGGTTCCGGCCTTCCAAATCTGGGTATCATGTCTACGTATCTACAGGGATAGGCAAATCTTTTTAGAAAAATACACAATGCCTCAACCATGTCGACATTTACACCATTGTAGCAAACGATTCGATCCGGTAAAGTCAATACATCTGCCAAGTTGTAGATGTCATTCTTGTAAAATCTAAACTCAGTTTTACATTCATCATCTGTCATCTTGTCGAGGTCGAAGCGCTCGTAGTTTGTGTAGGGTAAATCCGGATTTTTAGGCTTGTGTAAATCGTAGAGTAGCACGAATTCTTCAGCGTTAATCAAACGGGAAGCATGAGCCAGGAGAATGGTGTCACGAAACTTAGGCATAGTTTTGAAAAACCTTTCGTTGACATCAATGGCCGTCGTCAACGTTCTCGCTCGTAAAATTCGTAATCTCAATTTTGCCGGGAACGGCAACAGGACGTAGCCCTGCTCGACCCAGACTTCTCACGTTGCCGTTGCCGTCGCCGTTGTCGGATCGTAAGGTCCCTATTAATATGCCAACCAGAGAACTATTGGTTGGTGAAACAAAGAATTCTTTTGTTTAACGTTTTGAACATTTAAATAACAAAAACAATGTCTGTAAACAAACATCTTCCCTATTGGCTTCCCACTTACTCTTGTAACTTCAAGAATCATTATCATTAAAACTATTAGTTTAATTTTTTTTAATCTTGCTTCATTTTAAAGCTGTACGTGGATTGTTTATTATAATAATTCCTTTGCTTTAGAAACGTTAATCTTCCTTAATTTTGACTTGAAACAATAATTACATGTATTCATAATATTTTGAATTTCACTGCTGTCATTGAAATTTTCAAATATTATTTTGATCTCGAATATTTTATTGGCACACTTATTTGGGTTACTTTGTAAAAAAATAACGTCTTACCACTGCCGGAAGGCATGTTTCCCTTATTTCCGTCAATCACGCTATGATGTGCTATGCTAATAATTCATGCGGCATTCAACTTAAAACGAGTGTTTGAATGATGGAAAGAAGTCACGAGAATTACACTTTTTCGCTAGGCTTTCTTGCGTTGCGTTTTATTCAATGTTTATTTCATAGCTTAGGCAGACAAAACAACGTAATCCATTTTCTTTACCTCTGCATGTATTACGTCAAATTGATGTGTAATGCTCGCGCTGTTATAATTTTTCCAACGTGAGGGCTGTTGTTATAAAAATAATTATCAATAATTTCCTTGTTTTGCATATTAAATAAAACTGAAAATTTCGCAAGCATCTCCTTTCAGCCTATTACTTCAGTATACACAATACTACTCTCAAACGAATCAACAGATTAAAATTTGGTCCTTGAATGGTGTTGATGCTTAAAGTCTAATCAGCATAATGACATCTTATATTTGTTTCGGCAGCAATTTTTATTTAATTAAAACGGTCCACACTTACGATAATCCAAAACATTTCATGATATGTGTTATTCCCGCACCGTATTGTCAATTTTCCCTGTAGTCATCTTTTGAAATTTCTTTTGAACTTGTCATAATTTGTCATGCCTGACCAAAGCACGGAGTACACGACATAAATTCAATAGCTCGAGGAAAAAAAGTATGTTCAGTTTATGAAATATTCAAAACATAAGATTAGGAAAAATATTAGTTTTTTGGCCCTTTTCAGTTTGTAATTTGCGATCATTAAATTAATTATGTTGGCTGTTTCCTACAAGCGAGCCCTTAATTATATTTGAACAGCTTTGACCAGGACAAAATATCAACACAATACTGTATTTACCCTTATCACGGAATAAACAAATGCCAACCACGGTTTTCGAGGGGTAATTGCTCTTAACTCAGTCAGAAAGTGAGGGCAGTGAAAAGCATAAAGAACGTTTAAAGAGAGAAACCATTTTCATTCTGACTACCTACAATGTAATTCACAATTAACAAAACAAGGGAGGGAATAAAAGGGCGTGCGGGAGATGGCATTTGAAGCAGTGACGTTTCACAGCGCACCGCGATGGGCTGCTTTCCTACCTGGACATCTTGAAATTCCTGAACGTACAGCAATCAGGAATAAAGCGAGAATTCGTCTCAGCGCCACATGGAACCTCATTCTCTTGACCATGATCTTAACTTGGGATCTTTTCGTGATACAACCATTCGTCCAGTATCACGGGTTGATAAAATTCGGTATGAAATCAGCTGATTGACATTCGTACGTTAGGGCTTCAAATAGTGAGATCACCAACCGTGACGTACACGAGACCTTTTCACCGCCTTACAACAGATGGTTGTCGGTGCGAGTTTCTGCGATATCTTGCTGAAAAGAAAATTAACATTGCAAATATTCAGCTACCGGTTAAACTTTCGTGAGGTGATAATTTTTGATATCATGAAGCGGTGCTTTTGTTCTTTATAAAAGAGCGAAGCCAACATAGCAAACATACCACGCAATAAATACCCGATCGAGAAATAACCAGATCAATGTCGAGCAAGTCTCAGGAATATCACGTCACAAAGAAAGCTAGTGTCACGTTTCTTATATAAGACTAATAACGGATATAAGCCTATAACTAAACACTCAAGTCTCCCAGACAACCATAGATTATTCTAAGAATTCTCAAATAGCAATTAAGTTCATGTATTTTCCTCCATTAAACTTAGATTCAAAAAACCGCATGCCTTCTAAGAAAGGCTGCTTATTATTATTATTATTATTATTTTTATTATTATTATTATTATTAATATAGGAATAATATTTGAAATTAAAGAATTTCCATTTTTTTATTAGCATTTTTTTATTAGCAAGTCGGTTTCTAAAGTCTGTAATTCAAATCTAGACAATAACCTTTACCGAGATTCTTAAGTTATAAATATTCTTTTTATAAATATTATTTTTATACTGTACTTTTTTGGAGCTGTTTTGACTTCTTGTTAAAAAAATTTTATTAAAAAAAATTATTATTATTATTATTGTTATTATTATTATTATTATTATTATTATTATTATTATCATTATTATTATCCGCATTAATCTGTCTCAGAGGAACTAGATCCACTGTAAGGAAATCATGGGACTTTCGCAATATTGATATTGAAATTAAGAACACTGAAGGAGCTCTTTATTGGCATTTAGTTTTATTTTCTTTTTTTTACTGCGCATTTCTAATTATTGTAAATAGGTCTTTTTTAACTACTATTATTATTATTATTATTATTATTATACAGCAGTTATAACTTTTGTTAAAAATAATTAAAATGGTATGACGGGGAGCGTGAGCGTAGCTCGTTGACTATAGTGAAAACTTAGTATAAAGGTATAAACTTCAAATTTAAATTATATATACCAAAATTGATAAACTATATAGGATCTCTAAAATCTAAAATGGCAGTTGTAAAATCTCTAAGATTCTCTCAAATTTATAACTTCTACGGTTGTCAATAACTATATTACTATTATTATTATTATTTTATTATTATTATTATTATTATTATTATTATTATTATTATTATTATTATTATTATTATTATTATTATTATTATTATTATTACTGGAAATTGAGAAGCTTTGTTATTGAAAGACATTGTGCCTAAGATACATGATTCAGTCATTTAGCATTTCATTCTTGGTAGCCTGACTCGTCTTGCTGGGAACTAAAACCTGATAAACAGAGTACCTTTTAAACACATTTGTCATTGTCACCGATAATTTACCAAAGAGAAGAAAATCATGAGCTTGAAAAGCGTTTGCTCCATAATTTCAAGTTAACCTTTTTTTTACTAGAAAATTGCCCTGTATCCTTATGAACAGAATATAAAACATTGCGCAATAAAGAGATATTCTTATCTATACTCACACAACCATCCCACTTAATTCCTGTCACGTGCAAAGCAATATGAATTCTATACATTTTTAATCGACCCGATACTGTTGGATTTCCTAAATGATCAAGGTATTTTATTTTTCTGCTGAGATGTCGATATAGCAGACTAATGTGGCGAATTTCGATTCTTAAACCACTCTGGTGCTCAGACGTGTGTTGTATTCCAAAAAAAACACTGATCGTGAACACGTTTGAAATACGTTTCTCCCTGTTTTCATATTTTCCCATTATTGGCGTTTCCCTATTATTAACAGCCATACGTGTTACTGTAAGTTCCTGTCACTTATTTAAGAAATAGGAATCACTTGGGAGTTTCCATCGAATTGTTAAAACACGAGCAGAAGTTTGATGAAGACTGAAAGAAATGCTGCCGAAACACTCGCCTGTGACGCCCCCATCCTCCTACAGGTTTTTCAAATTTTCCACGAATGCTTCTAGATCGCAATAGAAACACAGAGAAAATGTTTGTCATTCCTTTCAGAAAACCTCTTCGACCAAGACAGAAATGAAAATTACTCGTTTATTTCCACTATAGAATTCAACTTTGCTGGCGTTATAATAATGTCAACAACTCGCACTAGTTTGTTTCCGCTGAATTATAGAGGTCTCGTAGACCCCACTACGCCGGAGGAATTTGAAAATGGAGGTCTCACTCTGAAAACGCGTCAAATGTTTTCCGTCCACACTACGCCAGGGAAATTTAAAAATGTAACAAACAACCGGTCATTTTGCTGATTTTGGATTTGTGTTTGATTAAAACTCAGGCAGGAAAATATCATAACCTCATCCTTCTCAAAAAGCTCCGTTTCAAAATGTTTCCTTTCCACACTAAACCGCAAAGCCGTTTTGAAGTACGTTTCCAGAAACACTTCGTAACAATAACAAACAACCGGTCATTTTGCTGATTTTGGATTTGTGTTTGATTAAAACTCAGGCAGGGAAATATCATAACCTCATCCTTCTCAAAAAGCTCCGTTTCAAAATGTTTCCTTTCCACACTAAACCGCAAAGCCGTTTTGAAGTACGTTTCCAGAAACACTTCGTTTTCCTGACGGATTAGTGTGGACGAAAAGCCGAACTGTAGAGACAAAGCTGCGTTTCAAATTCTTCCGGCATAATGCGGATGGGGCCTGAATCTAGCGCCGATCTCTCCAGGATTGCGGGGAGCCTTGTGTTCTAGAGATGCCCCAAACGAGAGTTATCTGGCACACATCTTTCTCTGAAACTGAATTAGATCCATATGCTTTATACATACAAGACATACGTGTCGAATTTGTCCGCTCGGCAGCTAGAGTTATTGAATTTGTTTACTCAACCAAGTTTGATTTTTCACCTGGAGATGGGTCATAATGGCATTTGACTGCGCGCTAAGAAGTAAAACATGCTATTGCTTACCTCACCCCTGGTTCAAAGAAACCGATACTCAATAGTGATTTGCAAAACCAGCCTTCAGGATTATTTTAGTTTTTAGGCTTCAGTGATAAAAATACCGAGGATATGTTTCTGGCCTGTTCTCTGTAAGCGTTAGCTACTAGGAAACCAATTTGTTTTGAAAATATTCATGAATATTGTAAATAGCCCTATTTACCTTGAAAGACCGTATTTGTTAATTGAAAGACCTTTTATTTTCTTTAATCTTCCGTTGACAAACAGTTTAGAAGTTTGTTGTACGCTATTTCCCCTTTATGACAGTTGTTGAATTCTATTTCATCAGAAAAAGGTTAACGTATCATAAACGATAGAGATCTATATAATCGAAAATGACTCAAAAAACTGTATTATCAGGTCATGTTCAAATTTTTCGCCTCGAATGAATTTTCTCCGATTTTGTTCAATGGCAACATGTTGATCTTCGCTTATGCAAAATATGAAATTTACGTGCTCGATTCAAGAAGCTGAATCATTTCGGAGAATTTGATAATGCATCACTTAAGCATTCCTCGCCACCTGTGAAAGTAACGTGTTGATATTGTCGGGAAAAACCTGTTTGATATAACTCGCATCGATTTGCCAAAACGATTTCGGTTGTTCGCGGAAAATGCAGTGTAAATAGTAACTCTGAAAAGTGTTGTTGGTCAAAATTGCAAGAGTTTTGTGATAAAGTGGCTAGGCAAACTTTCGTCGTTGCTTGCCACTGTGCCCATTTATCGAAGGGAATTTTATTTGGATAACATTTTAAGACGGAAAGGACTCAACAATAGTTATTGATATCGCTTGAGTTGAAGTTGCTACACAGATAGAAAACGCATTAAAAAAAATAATCTGTATTGCCTTCTAGCATTATCGACAAGACGAAATAAATTTCACTCTCGAATATCGGTTAAAACTCAAGTCTATCCTTATTTGTGCCTCGAGGAGGTTAATATCTCCGTTATCTCTTAGATATCTGTCGGTACATGTACCGTGACTTAAATGTATCTGAAAGATTTAAAATCACTTACCGTTTGTTATATTATTCCGCTCATTAGGAGAGCTAGCGGCGTACTAAAACTGATCGCAGCGAAGATCTGAATGTTTCGAACTGAATGTTTGCATCATGAAGGAAGGACTTCCAAATTCTGCAAAAACATCCAAGATGATCAAGAGAAAGTTTCAGTTTTCAGAGCATTAGCTGACAACTGTACAGACAGAAAAAAAAATCACCAGTTTTGATAGGTGCCATGAAACTGCACAAAACAATGAAAACACCCACCAATTAAAACAAAGCATTGCCAAGGATTAGTGTCTGTTCGGGCTTATGATTGTGATAGCCTTAGGAAACGAAAGGACAAGAAAAAAGGAACTCTCCGTGTCGAATAATTAACTACATAATCAGAAGAGGATTTAACTCCCAAACGTAACATTCAGTAAGCTATTAACACTCAAAAATTGTTCCTGCGGATGTCGGAAGAAACATACTACATGTTTCCGTTAGGCTTTGCTAGCTAATGAGAATGACCGGTCATGAAAAAGAGAAATATCAGCCATATAAATTGTTTAGTAATCTAAAACACCAAAGAAAACATAATTGGCCCATTTGCAATAGCTATATTTACAAATTTAAGAGGAGAAAAAGTGGCGATTTCATCATTAAGCCTTTGTTGTTCTGGACCTTTCACCTGCCAAACGTCCATTTCCTTTTCGCTATTAAGACTTACACTGAGATCTGTTGGTGCTATTTATCTCTAATTTGTCCTCGTGAAATTGCCAGGTCTTACTGTGCGAAACAGGCGAAAATGGATTCTCTGCTTATTTCGTTGCACGCAGGTTTGTTATTCTCGTGACGTGCTTGCTTGTTTGTTTGGTTGTTTGGCTGTTCGTTTTATTCCGTCTTCTTTATGTTTTTAGGTTTTTGCGTGCGAAAACTGCGCCAAACCCTTCAACTACTTCTGCGTTGCAGCTTAACCATTAAGCCATCGTTATTAAAATACAGATCCCCTCACAGGTGTATTCCATACACTATACAATGGCGGGGGTACTTCTAACTGTTTTCCTATAGAGAAGGCAGTTTTCACTTGAGTGTAAGTCGCATTTGCTTCGGTTTTACTCTACGCGATCGGCTAAACACTTTCTCATTCAATTAGAAGTAAAACCAAAACCAATCGTGACTTGTTCGCATGTGTTTTCCCGCGCTTCGCGTCAGCCGCATGAATTTGCTTGAAGTTTTGATTGTTTCAATGGATTGGCGGCGACTTTTTTGATTGGCCGGAGTGATAACTTTGGTTTTGGTTTACAATACTCAGTTCACCGCTCTTAACACAGTGGCCTTTTCGTGATCAGTTCTCTCCTTGTCATAATCTGCGTGTGTGACCACATGTCAAGGCTGAATTTGAAACATCTCGGGGGCCCGTCATGTTAAGTCAATTTTTCCTGAAAAAAACCGTCAACTGGAAAGTACCTTCAAAATAATATTTCATTAGAAGTAGGACAAAAACCGAACATATTACACTCGTTTTCAGTGTTACGTGCATAGAGACTATTTTTCGACATGCAATCTCTCGATGTGCTATGTAACCTGGACTACGTCAGAAATGCAAGCACAGCTGACTTCTTTATGGTCGATCTCGACTTTCAGTCATGAAAGATCTATTTATTTGACATCAAACTAACAATAGGAGTATCAAGAAAACATTCTGTGGGAGATAATTCGACTGTTTTGAATGTTAACATCTTTCGAATATTAACTAAGCGGTAGGACCCAATTCTACCGGAAGTCACAATTGAAGGCCGACCGCTACACTAAAATAGATGAAATTATCCCATAAATCGGCAAACATGCAAAGTGCACACTTCTCTTCATTCATTTGAGGTCAGTAAGTATCACTTATTTGTCATTTTTTTTCCGATAATAATGAACCGAAAAAAATTGCTAGTTTCACAGTTAAACGGTCTTTCAGCCGTTTACAAAGCATGTCGGAAGATGGCATGTCGAAAGATGGTCGAAAGATGTCACCTGTGCACGTAACACTGAGAGCGGTTGTAAAATGTATTTACACCTAAATTACTGCGCAAACCTTGACGATTATTTCATGAGACAAAATTGGAATTTCTGAACGGTTTGAAGAACTGCAGATAAACTAAATGCGGAACGCATAATAGCAAAAAGACTAAATAAACAATAAACTTTCGGACTAAATAAACAATAAACAATATCTGGATATGATTTTTCCTGGTCTCAAGTTCCCAATGAAAACTCTCTCGAGTGCAGTTTATGAAAAACATCCATGCAACTTGCCGAAGATTAACAAGACAATTTATAGAATAGCCCTTTTCACGGTTAACTTTTCTCATTTGCATCACAATATAATCTAGCATGTATAAGAGGCAATTTCGGGCTATTTTGTAGTTTTAGCCCGAAATTGCCTCGCATCTACGTTGGATTACATTGTAATGCAAATGAGAAAAACTAACCGTGAAAAGGGCTATGGCGAGAAAAATCACCAAGTCAACATACTGTTATGACGCACAACTTATTTGAAGTTCGAATTGCGAATTACAATTTTAAAATAACAGCAGATATAACACACGAAAATGAATTAGAAAATCGACAACTAAAAATTAATTGTGTTAAGTGGTCACCTCTTATTCTTATACAGCCCTTTAAGAAAGTGCCAATACGTGTCCTTTTTATTTCTTTTTTTCCGCAAAAAGGGTCATGTTATTATGTTCTTGGGCAAAACACTTTGCCAATCACATTCTCTATCTCCACACAGTGGTATAAAAGGGTGTCGGCACATTGTTAGTTTAAAGCGGTCGAAGCGGGAAATGTTTGGCGATCAAACACCATCAAACATTGTTTGGTGACCAGACTTGATGTTGCACTGGTCAAACGGTATCAAACATGTTTGAACGAACAAAATGTTTTGCAATGTTTGATCAAATGTTTGACGTGGTTTAAATTTTATCAAACACGATCAAACAACGTAAAACATAAAAAACGGGAAAATGTTTGGTCACCAAAAAATGTTTGATCGTGTTTGATCATTTATCATTTCCCGTTTGTACAGGGCTTGACGTGAATTCTTAGATTTTGAGGAGTCACGTACGTTCCCATTTCCCAAGGTTGACCTACACATACAGATTTGACCATGTTTCAAAAATAGCTACGAGACTAAATTTGAAAATAACTTACAATCAATGCGGCTTTCAAGCTCAATTCTATTCCCATTTCCAAGTGACGTGCGAACCGTAACAGAACACTTGAAACGAATTTGTTGGTCTAACTCGCAATTTAAAACATCGTTTCGTGTTTCAGTTGGGTTTTAATGAAAATGCCCATCGTAGGATTTAATAATTGTACACCAAAAATTTACCACAAATCCAATATTTTATTAAAGAACGGTAATATAGGTTTATTTGTGACAAGTAACATATGATAAAAATGTAATGAAATACCTTAAGTCGCATTGTTTGCATGGAAAATGTTTTTAGTACAGTGTTACGAAAACACTTCTGTTATCATACTTTTTCGTTATACTTTACATTGTTTTTATAGTTTTCATTCGTTCTCAAGACAACGCTGATGGGTAGCAATGGACTAATGATGAAAAACAAGTTTTCAGCTTGTTTCAAGAAGGCTTGTCTTCTAAACATGACATTTCCAAAAGATAAGAATCACGTCGAGATTCTCGTGGGCGAGTTCTCGTTAATTTGGAAAATGATTGTCCCTTCTTAATAATAAATGATAACTCGGCGATTTGTGTTCAAATTATAAAACAATGCGTGGGAATGTTTCAGTCCGTAACGAAAAAAGGTCCATCTAACAACCTTAAATTGATTTTAAATTGTAGTTTTATTTGATAAGGATTTAGTCGCATTAACCAACTAACTTCGGAGATCAATTTTACATTCAGGCATCAGATGTAATAAATAAAAAGGGAATCTTCTTTCAAAAAAGAAAAAAAAGATTTTGATTGATGTGTACCTATCTAGTCAGTTCCCAATTCATTTGCTATCAGGGTAAAACATGATAAATTTAGATGATGTTTTAAACTGATCGCTGAAAAACAAAACCATTAGAATGAATCAAAATGAATATATGAGGAGAGATAGTAAATATAAAAAGTAACAAATTGAAATAACTGCAATGGACAGCCACAAGAAGAAACTAGAGAAACAAGGAATGGGCCAAGGGCAGTGAAAGTAAAAGCCTTCTTAGTAAATAACATAAAATATAACTTTTTGACTTTTTCTGCCAACCGTTTCCTCCCTCGTTGTTATATCTTCTGCCACAGAGGAACCGTAAAAGGTTAATATAAACTCCAGATAACAGAGCTTTCAAATTTCTGAATAGTGCTTATTAGTACAAAGTTAAGTAAGTTAAAAGCATTTTTCAAAAACATGCTTTAAGCAGTTGAAACGTTTGAATGTCCTATTTTATTATTCTTTTTTTCTCTAAAGAAGTGAGCTTGAGGACAGAGTGTGTGTGAGCCCATCTTCAATGCGCTCTGTTTCTTTGACTACCACAGCCGATCACCATGTCACAAATGCAGAGTTTATGAACAAAACGAGGAAACAAAAGTTCCCCGAATGTTTGGGTGGGTTACCAGACTACTGTTCCTCGCATTTAAATTCTCGAAGGTTCCGTATAAACATTGGGGATTGAAGAAGCAGATGGTTCACCGGTACCCAAAGCTTACCGCCGATATCCTCATGTAGCATAAAGCGATAAGCAGTATAGCTTTATTTCCCTTTAGATGGGATACTAGTCGAAAACTACGTCATTCAGTCGCACCTCCACTAAAGGCCACCTCAGTCTACAACGGCCACGATTGTTGTCCCGGGGAGACAGTCCATGCATTCACTCTTAATTTAACTAGTCTACAAAGGCCACCTCTTCACAACGGTAACTTAAGCGCGTTTCAACTGCCGAAATAGCCTCTCGACAGTGACCATTTAATCAACGACTGACGAACGCTGTATACAAAACCTTATTTGATCTCGAAAAGGTCACGAACCTAGACCCATACTGCGGGTCGTTGGTCTCAGTTTCTGCTTGGTTTTTGTTTTATTGACATATTTCGATTGTGCTACGTATTTAAATACAATAAGCATTTGTTAACGATAAAAAATGCACAAACCTTCGAAAAAAAAGCCGGTGTCCTCATAACCCCTACCTCCCCATAGCGGGTACCTCTTTACAACAGCCTCTTTTCTCTGTCCCAAGGTGGCCGATGTGGAGAGGTTCAACTGTATACATTTGCAGTTTACCTAACAATTTCCCGCTTCTGGTGTATTCTCCTGGGCGGAGAGAGATACTCTGAGAGTAAAAGCTCCTTCTCACTTATTGTAATTAGACTTTCCTCCAGCTCATTAATAATCCATTAAGATCAATCAAAGGAAATCATGACTCTATCGGTCTTTGGATATCTGATCATAATTACCATAGATTTTTTGCGATTTTCTCTTCTCTTTTTCTTGTTAGTTTTAGTTCAGATAGGATAGGAAGGTATATCAAACACTCAAGACAGTGTTAGACCAAACGCCTCGAAGTTCGCCAAAAAATACTCCTCTGCGGGTCGTGTTTTTTAACTCTCTTCTCGGTGTTTGGAAATGTGGTCAAATTGGTGTTTGATACATTAGTAAAAGCATAGAACTAGAAACTATTACATTATAATGATTTGTAGTTTCATTGCTTTATACCGTAACAACATTGTGAGAAATATATCAAATTTGCTTAAAACGTCATTGTCCGCTCGAATCAACAACGGGGCTTGTCTAACAGAAATGAATAATTTCGCTATTTTTAAATCAGAATCTGTAGTCTGAAATAGCACACATGAGCACACGAAGAACAAAACGACAAGCACCTTTCAATTACTTGCCCTTTTTCATGAGGAGGTAATTGAAACAAAAATCCTGATTAACAAATTAAATCTTCCCAATTCTAGTTACAAGACATTTAAAAACAAATGGATAATTTTGATTTTAACCAAACGACTTCAACTGAGAGATTTTCTAAAATATCAATATATGAAATGAGGTCATGCAGTGGATATACACACATGCTGATTTTATGTCAAGTGGTGAAGATGAATAATGCCCAGTTTCCTTGAAATTTGTTTAAACAAAAGGATAATTTTGATTTTAACCAAAAGAGTTCAACTGCGATACTTAACAAGTTCTTTCTGAAAAAAAAAAAACCCTCAATGAATCAGATAAGTTTATACAGTGGAAATGGACACTTCACGTCGATTTTATGTCAAGTGGTTAAGATGAACAATGTTCAGTTTCCTGGGACCATTAACAACATTTTACAGTGACGACAATTGACAATTTTTTTGTACACAGTTTTTCTCATGAGTATTCGACGAGAACTTTTCAAGACAAAAACCCAAAGGATAAGTGTAAATCCGTTTACTTACAAGAAGATCCCTCACTAGCTATGGGTCATCGCAAAAATCACAAAAAAATGCAAACACACTTCAATTGTTTATGGTGTCTTCGATGTTAACCCAAAACTGTTTTAATATTTTTAAATGCAGTATCGGAGATTACTCCGGAAATATGATAAATTTACCAGCAATATTGTGCTTTAAAATGATCAGTTGTTGCCGAACGAAAGAGCTAGAAGTGTTTCGGGCAAATCCTCTTTGAAGACTACAGACTGTGTTGCGTAGATTTCAACAGCTGCAAGCCGCAAGTAAATGAATTGCATAAATATCACTTTTGCTTCGAAAAATGCTCATTGTGGGCCTCAGTCATACATCATTAGCATTAGACTCGTTTCATGTAGTGAATAAAATGACGATTGAACTGCCTTTTACAAGATAAGGTTGAGATTTTCCCATTAGCAAGGAAATTAAATCTCATATGTTAGAGGCTAGCTTATTTTAAAGATTGTAAACCACTCACCGCTCTTCACGTCGACCACTCGCTATTGAAATTCAGTCACGAACGTCCCTTGTAGAATTATGTCCTCCAACCAGATTTTCACAGTTTAAAAAGAAGATTCGACTAAATAATCTGTCGAAGATAGAGACATACTGATTTTAACTGCAATGTAATAAGTAAATAATACAAGCAAATAAATAAAGCCTCTACTTATACCAAGAAACCGCAACACATCTTCCGACAAACACACGCTGATCGATTTACAGCAAATTTCTGTGAATTGTTCTACATACGCCTCGTTGAGATAAAAGTTCATGGGGCTTAATTTTCATCAGTGTGATCTTAAAAAAAGAAAGGAATTTATCGTTTTCAAGGTTTGCTGCAAAGGAGTAGAAAATGCCCGAATTAATTGCTGCCTTAAACATTCTGCTTACAAATGTTTCTCCTCTAAAAGTGTGCTTACATTGTATAAACTTCGATCGGTATTCAAATTGCCAGACGAATATTGAGTTCGTGCAGTTCGCATCATTCCATAGTCGTAGTGCTTAAAAAATAATCAACATCTGGTCAAGCTAAGAATAAAAATAAATACTTCTCTGGATTTTTTTCTAATCCAAGAACACAAAAGCTATTACCCAAAGGAAGTAGAAAATAATATCTTGCAAGGAATACATGTCTGGCGTTCTGCAACCATGAATTACGAGACGAAATCTTCAGTATGACGAAGGAATGGGTAACAATGTCGTTCAGAGTTATGAACATTTTCCCAAATTAGGGATGTTATAAACATTTTTTAAAATTCAAACCAAATTTTAATATCTTCAGCCAGGAACTTATTAAAGTTTGATTCACAGCATGAAATGTGACGTGCTTTTGAAATGAAGTGTAACCCATTGTATTTACTGCATAGCAAATTAAATCCATTCGAGG
Source organism: Micromussa lordhowensis (assembly GCA_964020085.1). Classification (NCBI taxonomy): domain Eukaryota; kingdom Metazoa; phylum Cnidaria; class Anthozoa; order Scleractinia; family Lobophylliidae; genus Micromussa; species Micromussa lordhowensis. Next base: position 4,269,826 of record OZ026600.1, on the reverse strand, counting down.
CTCTTTTACCTTAAAACCAATTCCCAAATGGAATACGAGCAACAATACTTACCATTTATACAAACTTCGCTTTTGTTAAGTAGGCATCGATGGAATTGACTTAACCAATGACAATAATTATTCCCATAATAAATAAAAAACCTTTTCTTCTAGCGCCAAGGCTTTAGATGTTCTCACTTTTGCTCCGTCGATTTGGGTCAATGAACACTCAGGTTATAAAATATAACTGGTAGTACCTGGTGTTTCTTATCGTGCTAAAATTAATACTTGCCGGACTTCTCGTGCCTCGATACAAGTCAAATCATCCAATCCGTAGCCGGCACTTTTGAGTCACAATTTCCGAAAAAAAACTTACATCTCTTCTACTGGATATTTTTTTTCAAATTTCCATTTTTCATTTCCGAAACATGTCCATATCTTATGAAAGGAGTTACAGCTAAACGCATTTCCTACACCTGTGTGTTGACTAATACCTGTAAATCTAATTTTTAAGAATACACGGCGTCAGTGAAAGAGATCCGTTGATGTATAGATAGTCAGAATTATGACACCAGCCTAGATACAGAACCGGTAATCAGCGCTTTTGCCAAAGTGTTTTTCAAAATTGGCTGGTTTGGCTAGACTAACAGTTAGACTCAAAGCAACCGAACGAAATCACGGGAAACTGTGTTTACTGGACTAAGTTAACAGCCATTTTCTAATCACGACGCGACACCGAGAATTGCATGGGATTCTCCAGTTTCAAAAATAGCACACACTTCAAGAGGGCTAGCAATTACTATCTGCAGGATTTTTCCCCATACACGGTACTTGTAGATTAAAAAAATTAAAGCACACATACTATTTTTTGTTGAATGACAATTCTCTACACCTCCCAGTGTTTCGGCTTTGCTCCCCCTTCTCTCCTCTCTTCCCCCGCAAGTTTGATTTCAGCATCAGTCAACGATTTCCTTTTAATTATTTCAAAAGCTGATCGCGTCAGCCTTGACAGATTTTAAGTTTCAACTTCTTTGTGGCTGACTCGGAATGGAATACATGAAAGATGCTGACTTCCATTCAGGCCTTCCTTTCGAATTTTGATGTTTTTGTGGGTTATATCTTGGAGTCAATAAGTTTTATTGAATTACTTTCCATGCAAATTTATACAAATGCTAAAAGTTGGAGTGGGAAGAATTACTTTTTATTTTCTGTCTTAATTTTAAAAGATGAATATGAAGTGTAACCTAAAGCTTGATGCACACAAAGATTGCACAGCAAAGTCATGCCGATAATTAATATTCAATAAGATTATAACCCTACAAGACAAATACAAGCAGTTGTCTCGGATTATTTATATGATATGGAAGTTTGTTGAATTTTTCTCTCTAAGAACCCTAAAACTGGATATTACCTGTCGTGTCTTCACTCAGAGTAAACTCTCTCCGGGAGGTTAATCAATCCATTTGTCCGGAAGACTTCTCTAGACATTTTGACTATGAAGCTTTGTGAATGGATCTTCTTTGTGTCAAACGTCTTTAGCTGATGATTCAAATTAAAAATAGCTTACTTCTCCGTGTAGAGATCTCTGTTCTGGTTTTGGCAAGCTGAAAGATCAGGAAATGACCACGACGGCCACAGCCAAACTGTGTTGTCGATGGATGAGTGATCTCAGTCAAGTTACTTTGCCATGAGATCAGCCGTTTTTAATCTTGCGCAATGTTCTTAAACTACAGCCTTTTCTCCCTTTAATTTGGCTTGTTATTTCCCCTCCCTTGTTTTTCTACCTGATTAGCGAACTATTACTCTCTCGACGTTTTCTCCGATTAAAACAAAATACACGATGATCAACTGGCTAAAAAGTAAATAAATCACGACTACACTGTTCCGAAACTAAATCAAATGTTTTAAATTGATTCGCACTTCCTTCGTTCTTGATGTTCTGAATTAACTGTGGAAAGTTAAACTGGCATCGGGTTCAACGCATTCTGTTGATACCCGATATTTTTTAGCCAGATTTAAGTGCTTTCCCAAACAACTGGCTTTTAATAGTAGCTTTGAAATTGCCAACATCACCTTCGTTGCTGTAATTTGTTCGTACTTCAATTATGATTTTTTTCATCACATGAAAATTTAGATTGTAGATTTTGCCGTGTTCATTCGGCGCAACAAGAGCAATTATCATTTGATTAAGTGTGCCTTCGGTTAAAAATAGCAAGGAGGCCCACGCTGAAAATGAAATCAATCCGCGGTAAACGAGTCACGAAAAGCTTCTTGCTGTCGTGAGTATTTCAGTAAACCCAGAGCTCGGATTCCGGGCACTGGAGTCCAGCTAACGAAAAACGCCTAACTCTAACCAATCGAAATTTGGAATGTAACAATTCACGATAAAACTACGGCGCCGTAAAATATCAAAAAACTATGAAATGCAATCGTCGCTTATTTTACTTGTATAATAATTGGACTACCGCGCGCAAGGGTTATAATTCCTATAACACCTCCATCGTTTTTAACTCGTAAATTGCAATTACACCGATGAATGCAGCTCGCTCGATCGATAGGTCTGTTCTTTGAGAGTCAATAGAGGGAAATGGTCATGAAGCCCGGGAAACTTTCAAGGGGCAAAGAAAAACGCCGACATTTATGCTAGAAGGTCTACGTTTGTTTTGCGCTCGTACACTATGCATGCGAATAACGTCGAATTATTTCAAGTCTCTCCGACCTATTTAAAGGTGGCTGAAAACAGTTTCCAGTACTTTCCAAGACTTACAGATTGCTGGGTTATTATAACCACTCTTTATCGCTTGATGCCAAAATCATGGTATCAACAAACTACCCAATCATCGGTGAACAAGTTGCTGTTAATTTTGTGGCACAATAAGTTACCATAGCAACAATATGACCTGCTAAAAACACCATTATTTTAATTAATTTTAGCTTTAAGCGCTTATAACTCAAAAACGAGCTCGGTGACCCCCATTTTTTATTATCGAATTGTAATCAGCATGATAATATCCAACTTTAGCAGGAGGGTTCAGACCCACCTTAAATTTTCGAAAATTTAAGGTGGCTCTGAACCCTCCTCGCAGGAAAAAGTTGCATACTATCATGATTATAACAACTCGATAATAAAAAATGGGGGTCACCGAGCTCGTTTTTGAGTTATAAGCGCTTAAAGCTAACAGTAATGGTGTTTTTAGCAGGTCATATTGTTGCTATGGTAACTTATTGTGCCACAAAATTAACAGCAACTTGTTCACCGATGATTGTTGATACCATGATTTTGGCATCAACCGATAAAGAGTGGTTATAATGACACATCAAACTTTAAGTTATGGAAAGTACAGGAAACTGTTTTCAGCCACCTTAAGTCAAAGTTGTCAATGTAACTCACGTCTTTGGCATGCACGATCAGTTTCAATTAATTAATACTTGACAAATCGACAGTTTCTTTTCCTTATAAGAAAAAAAAACAAGATAGTCAACTGAACTGCCAAAATCAGTGTTGGTTTTAAAAATATTTGGTCTTTTAAAGCAGAGTCTTTAAACAGAGGGGTCCAAAAATCTAAGCCTGATCAAATTTTAATATTATATTTGTTGTTCAAGGAGCATAAAACAGACTCAGTTAATTCAGGAAAGAAAATTCTAGTTTTGAACAAACAACAGATCACGGTACATTGTTATGGCCATGTTTCGTTGAAGGATGAATAAAAGAGAATTCTCTTTCAAAATAATTTTAAGGTTTTTACAGGTTTTTTGGACTCAACAGTCATTCCTTGTTTCTGACGTAATGGTTCTCGTCATTTTCTTGTTTCTGAGGTAATGCTTCTCGAAACATTACCTCAGAAAATTCTCGGTCTACAAATAAGGGACAAAACAAGTTAGAAACGATAACCAAATAGGAACAAAAATGGATAAGATTAGGGGAGATTAAAACTGATTACAAACGAAGGCTCGCAGCAAAAAGTGTAAGTTGTCATTCTACGATGGGCCCTCAATGGCCTACCTTTGAGCAAAGACAGAATTACCATAGATTATCATCAGTGAAGTTTAAAAAAATTCAACTCCTTACCTCTTTGTCCACTTTATCGTGTTTGGTTAGGGACTAGAAGCAAAGAATTGGTCACAATTTTAACTGTAGCTGAGAAAAGACGCGGGGTTTCTTACTGATAGCTTAGTGAATAAGTGATATCTTCATCCCTGAGCGCTATCCAGTATCGAGACATTTGATAGGAGTGTGTTATTCTATTTCTTCTCAGCTGAACAAACAGCATGATACATCGAATAGCGCTAAGCAGCCAGTGTTACGTTACTGGAATGGGAAATGTTAATCTTTATTTTCTTATTTTGAACGTTAAAACTCTCTTTCGGCACGTCCCGAGGGAAAGCAGAAACCATTTATACACAAGAAGTTGTGACCCTCCATTCACTCGTCGTTCACGCGCTTTTGACATGACACGTGTCAAGGATATCAATATGAGCATATTTAATAACTAAAACCAAGTCGAGGTGCCGTGTTTCGTTTAACCTGGTGTGTTTTTACCTGTTTATTTATTTTTCGTGACATGGTAGTAAAAGGTTTTGTCTCATGCGCGAAACGGTACACAATGGCTTAAATTTTGGGTGATCTACATGAAGCTCGTGGTTCGCACAATTAGTCTGCTTTTGCATTGACGCGGTTCATGTTTCCCTTGTTTCTATACGTTGTTGTTTGAACAGAAAACTGAGAACATTTTGATGAGGAAACATCTAGACATGGCTTTTCCTTGTGAAATCGTCTCTTTTGTTTTTCCGTGTATATATTGTACTACATATTGTACGCGTATGATCTTCAATGGCTTCAGAGATAATCAGAAAGACCCATCTCACTCAAAATGAAGATTCTGTGTTAGTTCGGGAACAACCCTTTGTGACTAGTCACTTTATTTCTTAAGCCCACATAAGTTATTTTTCACTGATATATACTTAAATAAATTATATGCTGATCATGGTAATATGTTCTTCTTAAAACTCTTTGTCGCGTCTACTCTTAAAAGCTCACTTCAAGTTACTAAGATACTTAAGAGCAGCCGAGCGCAGCCTGGGTCCGTCCGCTACTCACTGATTATATGCGGGTGGCTTTTATATGACTAACGGAACACAAGACTTTGCTTTGTAAGGCAGTCCCTAAGTTTTCAAACGCGCATTATCTACTAAAAACTCTCGAAAAAACAACTCGTTTTACAATTTTTCGCCTGGGACGGGTTGTTCGGAAGCCATTTAACTCTAACCCGGGATTAAAAGTTGACCGAAGTATAAATTTTAGCTCAATTGGGCTATGAACAACCCGGCCCAAGAGCCCGTTTCTCCAAGGTTCGAAAAGTTTTCTCACTCGGAAAGCCAGAGCTGTTTTATTCATCCTTAATATGAACAGAAGTTCCCTTTATTCAAGACGTTTCAGGCGTATACAGCTCTCTGTTTGTAGATACTGATTAACTAAAGTGACTTTGAAGGCCCGAAAAGTTTCGGGGGCTTTCGAGAAACGGGTCCCTGGACCACTTGCAAGTGATACGAGTTCATTCCTCATTCTTTCTCTTTTTTGACATGTCTAATACTTTCATCGTTTTTCCAAAGTCATAGAAAAGCAATAATTTACATTTTGCACGGCCATTTTATCGTGTTTTTGTTTTCATGTACTTGATATATATTTTTTTCTAATTTCTTTTGTTTTGATTTTACTGTTAAAGGTTTGCCGTTATTTCGAGGGTTATCAACGCCGTCTATCGACGTTCTTTGAATCAACCAACAGTATTCCAGATGAAAAGATCTTTTTAGAACTTTACACAAAACTTTCTTGTACGTCATCAAGTAAATTGCTGTTCGTTGTGCTGGTTGACATCACTTCAGGCGTAGAATGTTCTTCAAGCCGCACTCTTTCAAACGTTCCGCCCTCGTCCCCCACTCCAAGATCACCTTCCGCAAGATGATCCTGAAAATGGTCGTCCAAAAGAGCTTCCATGTTTGGTGTTCTCCTCCTCGCGCGGAATCGATCACGGGGATCTACAATTCTTTCCCAAATGCTCGTGAAATACGGCCGATAGTTACCGTAGTTATTGTTTCTTTCCCCTCCCCCCAGATCCACCTCATCAGGATGATCCTCTGAAGGATCAGCTAACAGAGGCTCGGTGTTTGGAGTTCTTCTCTTGCGATAACGATCTCTGGGATCGTCTTGTCTTTCCCAGATGTTAGTGAACTGCGGATAACTGTTGTCCTCGCACGAGCACTTATAGTCTCTATTGAGATCATTAAGGTTAGCATCCTGCGCGACAGTGTCGTCGAAATCGGATCCAACAAACGAAACTGAACGACGTAGTTCTGCTCCAATATCGGACAAGCTACGCTTGACATCGTCCAAACCACTTGCCAGCTCTTCTTCACTCTCAGTTAGGTCTTCCATCGAGACAAGTCTAGCGAGCTTGGCGTTGTCTTCACTTAACTCGATGCCATCGTCAACAAAGTAGTCCTCATCGACTTCCACTGGTACTTTCACGTAACTTTCAATGTCTTCTATTTTCGGCTTCTCCTTTACTTCTCGAAATTGAAGCATTTTCTTGAAGAAGATTGTGAATTCACGGCGAAGGAAGCCGACTCGCGTCGTGAAGTAGGTTTTCATAAACTCTCCGAGCTCCGCGTCCGCAAAACTGTCTCCCTCTACTTCTTTGACCTCTTCATACGAGTCGTTGAGTATGGCAAGGAACATGTTCAGCATGATCATCGACATACTCAGCATGTAACAGAACACAAACAGAGGTCCCACAATTCTACTTGCCTTCTTGAGCTCGTGGAAGTGCGTTTCACCTCCGAGGACCATCTGGCAGACAGAACGCATAGCTTGAAAGAAGGAAGAATACGCGGGTACGCTGGCTCCGAAAACAAGAACTCCGAGCTGAGTGTAAGCCAGGATGATTGCGACAAAAACCAAGAAGAATGAAAGGAGGTGATTGAGAGATCTTTGTATGGTGGCAGTCATTTGACAGATATGACGATTGAATCGAATGAGTCTGAGAAATTTCATTGTCACAATAAAAATAACAAACGCCAGCAAGTAAATTTCGAGGTCGGACCATAACACAATGTAATCAGTGCTGGAAGTTTGAAAAGGATTATCCTGAACACGTTTTACGTACTCACTGGTGTACATTTCCTTAAAGAAGAACATCACGATAGCTGCGACGGCGCCGAAGATCTGTAGCAGCTCCATCCAATTCCAGAACAGCTTGAAATACCCACATCGTTGACGATAAATCTTTCCGATTTCAGCGAAAAAGAAGAACAAGATGATCAACATAAGCAGCAACTGGCAGAGCTGGAAAAACGACTTAAAACTGGGATCGGGTGAAGCGTACAGTGTCAAGGTTTTGATACTTGTCACGGTGTTGTATCCGCCCGTCGGCAAACGCTCAAACAAGTATTTCACAACGCTAAATAGAGCACTCGCTGGTTGATGGACTGTAAACTCAACAAACACCGCCGCTGTCAAGTCGTTAATCCAGTTATTTTTCTCCAAGGTGTCCAAGACCTTGCGAGCAGACCGTGAGTTGTATCCGAGGTCAGCGACGAACCCACCGCCACCATACGAACTCTGCAGACCTTGCGCAGAAAGAGTGGTTAAATTCTCTGCTGTTCGATAACGCCAGGGCTTGGGACACATATCATACAGCTCAAACATAGACAATGCTTCACTTGTGTTATCTACAGGGAGCCAACCTGGTTGATTGAAAGGCGTCGAGTCTGCCATCTTGTCTGCGTAAACAGACAGGCAGCGGCGGAACTGCTGAGCCAAATCTGGATGATTCGGTTCCATCACACATCTTTCTTCTGCAATAGCAAAAAGTGAAGATATTAATATTTAGACTAAGGTGATGAAAAATCCTTTTAAAGGCAGTGGTATCAAATGAGTCTCAGCAAAAAATGTTTCAGAGCACCCATCAAACAAATAATTAAGGTCTGCAAAGATTATAAAAACGAACCATCGAGCTAAATAATAATGGCTTTAAAACAAACTTTTAGCCAGATTATCCGAAAGTTTTCACTCTTACTGACTGGGGTTGTTTTTAGACAATCACGTGATGTCTCTATACCAAGAAATGGTAAGGGAGGAGAGTGTGTGGCGGTGTGCTTTGGGATGGGCAAGTGTAAAGAAGGGAATGGTGCGGTAGGGAAGGGTGGGTAAGATAGGAACGGGTGGAGTTTGGCTACGGATAGGTAATATAGGCCCTGGGGTTGAGTTGATACACCACGGTATGGCAACGGGAGGAACATACAAAAGCAGAAAATCTTTGTGTGTTTTCAAATCACTAGCCGTATTTCGTATCTCACCTGGTCTAATGCGAGCTTGTCTAAGGCGAGGCATCCCCACCATGAAATTCTCTCTATTACTAATAAATCCTTCCTTGTACTCGAACTTTTCGCCATTATACCATGTAGCATTATACAGGCCAGGCACTAGTATTTGGTCTGTCCATCTCCAGAAAGCTGCTGGGTTGTTAACCTTGCGAGCGAAATAATAACAAAATTTCATTGGTTTAACTGAAGTAAACTATTGATAGAAATGTGTAGCGGCTTACTGTAATCTTAGAGTTTCATTACGGGCTTTTACAACGATATAATAGGCCGTTCCGAAATTCATCAGGGAACTGGGGCGAGTTTCAAATTTTAACTAATCGATCAACTGACACCACCATATGAAAGATCAAAATCATATAAACTCTTAAAAATTTTTTATTATTTCCGTGATACTCTTAAAAATGGACAAACATAGCGATTTTCATCTCAGCTTCTTTCAAATAGTAGGTGCATGACAAGATTTTACAGTTGTCACAAAATTGATCAAAAATTTTAAGAGTTTATATGGTTTTGGGGGACGCTGTCTCAAAATTAGAGACGTTTGTATGGATTTTGAACCACATTTCAAGGTCCATAACTTGGTCTCTGTTTACCCTAGAAGCATCAAACTTGGTCAAATGACCAATCTCAACATGATCTTTCATATGGTGGTGTCAGTTTATTGATTAGTTAAAACTTGAAACTCGCCCCAGTTCCCTGATGAATTTCGGAACGGCCTATTTAACAATTATTCCACGAGCGCGCGTTGGATATGAGATGATAGATAGCCAACGAGGCGCGTAGCGCCGAGTTGGCTATAATCATCTCATATCCAACAAGCGCGAGTGGAATAATTGTTTTATTAAAAACGCCCCCAAAATATAGAAAACTAGGCTACAATAAAAACAAAAAGGCCAAAAAAAATCTCGCATACGCTCGCCATTTTTGTAGATCATGGTATAATGGCTCATTTACCATGATGGCTTAGCCAATGAAAACTCTCGAATTGCATTATCCAATGATCCAGTTTTTAATAATAACCATTATACCAGTTAATAGATTTCTCTGCCAGCTAACCGGAGAGGATATCGAAGAAATAATTATCTGAGAACAAAGCTAGAGGGCTTCTGTACTGACTTTCATACATACACTTCTGTGGAAAACTATAGTTCAAAACTGAATTTCTCCGAGTCTGATTGGTTTAAATTGATCACGAGACGCGATAGTGTTCATCGACCGTCCGAGAGAGTATTTGCCTATGATGCCCGTCCGAGGAAAATACCCGGGTGGATAGTGCTCGTCTGTTAAAATGTTATATGGGAACGCACTGGCTTATAACAAAACGAAATTGAAAGACTGGTTGATCTGCATTTATTTTGTCTCGGAACTATTCGTCTGATAGTTGTTCCTTGCATATTTGATGTTTTCAAAACCTAAATGTAACATATTTCGCATCTCGGTTAAATATTTGTTTTCCTAACATCAAATTTCCGCGGGTCACTATCAACCGATAGGTCCTCGACAGAAACACTCTACTGTTTAAATATTACCAGGACAGAGGTGAAGACTCAATAATCAATTTTCTTGTCACAAATTAAACTCACGCAACATTTGCGGGAGTTGCGCGCTTACCAAATACGCCATCCCTGATTTCCCCCCCCCCTCCCCCCCCCCCAACAAACCTCTTATAGTACATATAGCGACAGTGAATACAGTAGCAGATAGCAATACGAGTAAGAGACTGAAAACTGTCCAATGCGAGTTTTGAATTTCAATGTGGAGTCTACTAACCGGTCGAATTTAAGGTGGCTTCCTAGAGTTTTTCTTCGACTCATTAGCGCGCGCTACCATTGCCTGCCAAACGTCAGTAATAATCGCGCGTTCACAAATGACGCAAGTAATCCTAAGAAGAAACGAAATCACTTCAGCACTTGAAAAGCGTTATATCACTTCGGTATAAGTAGCAATAGTTTCAAACTCCGTTCAAACATGTGTTTGTGACAAAATATGACAAAAAAGCTCTATAAATAACCGGTAAAAGAGCTCTAATTTACTCTTGCTTTCTCGCATGCGATAAATGGCGTCATCTGAGCGCGCGTCTAAATGAATACCCACGCGCGATACCACGCGTGTTTTTCTGATTTTTGTGACGTCACGTGCGAAAATAAATGCTAATTGTCTCACGTTTCCTTCGGTGAATTTTTTTTAAATTTGGCTCAGTTGTAATACAATTCCTATAAAATACCCTATTTTTGTTAAAATCTGTCAGAGCTGATCTCATATATTTAGAATAATGACAAATTACAGAATATTGGAAAAACCGTCTAAACAACCTTGACTTTTTACCAGTTCAAAATGTCAGGCAATATCATTTCCAAGGCGTGGCAAAGTATGAAAAAAATTCACCAAAGGAAAGTATAAATATTAAGGAGTTTAGGTCAAAATAAGGAATATGTCTGCCTGTCATTAGATGATATGTTACCATGGTAACGGCTTTAATCCAAAAATTGACAACCAAAACATAAGCCTTATTTTAACAGCATCCATACTGGTAAATCTCCAAGGGGAAAACTTTAAGAGAAATTAACTACGTTTCCTTTTCTAACTCGCGCTTTTTAAGGAGGGTGTTTCGTAATAACTCTAGAGAGCCACCTTAAAACTATTGGTAACAAATATAAGGTGATTATCAAAAGAATGATTTCTAGGTTTCAAAAGTCGTACTCGTAATCAATCTGCTCCTCGTGCATTGATCTACAAGTCCCTATTGGTTTTAAACTATCACTATACTTGTAAAAAGTCAAGAAAATACACTGCTAATCATCCTTACCTGATCGAATTCCTTAAACAAATTCTCTAACTCGGTGGTCAACGTAAACCGGGACGTCTTTCGATTTCCGTAGCAAACGACCATCAGAAAAGCAATAAACAAGAAGAAAAATCCCATTTCGATGATAGTTCTGAACATTTCTAACACTTTCTTCTGAAATTCGCGCGCTTTTTTCAGCGCCTCGCCGTGTGGCGGCGCCACGTGACTGCCCTTTCCCTCACTTCTGGACATAGAGGAGCCAAATACCTCCTCCTGCTCTGGAGGCTTTTTGATGATGAGTGACAGCAAGGACGCAATCAATACCACTTTAATGGGTTGCGTGATTACAACATCTTGAAAGAATGAGACCATGATTGACGTGAGCCAACTGTTTGATGTCTCCGCCCCCCACATTAAGCTGTAGAATACGGTGAAGGCACCAGCTGCTAGGGAAGTGAGTAAACACAATGTCCAACCTACGTACACGAAGAAATGAGGAAGACAACCAGGTACTTTCCTGTCGGTTCCTCGAGCATCTTCCGGAAGTGGATGTTTAATGTTCTTAAAAATCATAACAACTAGTACATTAACTGGAATTGCAATAATGCTACTTTGAATTCCAATCTTGATTTGCATCCAGCTTAACTTGATTGGCCCGATTTGGAACGTATCTGTTGGTGCTTCATCGAATTGATAAAACATAGCGTTCGTTACAAGAGTGGCGAACAAAATCGACAAGCAGCACGTTGACCGTTGGCAACGAGTGAATGTATTATGCGGAGCCCTGGTGAACACAGAGAGCCACAAATGACCATCGCCTAGGCTTCGCGCCGTCCTGGAGTAAAACAGATTTCTAAATCCCGCTAGTTCTCTTTTATCAGCAGCTTTCAGCTCGACCTCTATTTGGCCATTTCCTTTTTCCACAGCCAGCCAGCGATTGCCCAGAAAATGCCACTTTTCGCCAGTTTCTTTGTCCACAATTTGTACTTGTTGAAAGAACCAGGCGGGGCTCTTGCCGCTGTTGTCGTGCCAAATCTTAATCTTGACCAAGTTGCCTAGCGATTCTGGCACAGACAGAGTGAAATTGTTGATACTCCCACGAGCAAAAAATATCTTATTCAGTTCCGGATCCGACAGGGGTAGGGTAGGGGTGACACCTTGCTCCCCATAGATGATCAAGCCTATGTTGGCAGTTGTTCCATAGCCTTTCCACATTCCTGTCTGAACGGAGATTTCATACACGTAGCCACCCTCTGTGTTGTCGGTCAAGTACACATTAGCTACCACCTGAAATAAGATATGTATATTACCTCCTTATGCTACAAACATACTTTTTACGATAACTGCAGAAATTCTCGCGCGCTCATTGGCTAATTTTATCGTCTATATGCGGACAGACACATGAATTTGAAACTCGTGCGACGCGTCAGCGAGCGAGAGCGGGCAATTCGACCATTTGTTATCGTAAAAAACAAATTGACGTCAGTTTGTAATGAGTCTGCCCTGTTATTGACAATGAATTTCGTAATCACTTTGTCAAAGTAGTCTGCGGATCCACTCGGCTATCGCCTCGTGGATCCACAGCTACTTTTGATGTGATAACGAAATTTATGATCAATAACAGGACAGACGCATGAAAAACTGACGTCAATTTGTTAAATCGCCTTTTTTGTATTTCCAAGGTTTGGACAACGACAGTTTCAGTTTCCGTATTGAAACAATGCATCTGCTTAAGGGAACTTCAAATTGACGATTGAAATTTAAGCACCCGTTCAAGTGTGGGTGAGCTCGAAACCGCGGGGGAGTGAAGATGGCCTTAAAAAGTAAAATCAAGCAAAACCAAACACTTCGGGATTCTTTGCCTCCAATCCCATGTAAAGGCTTCGTGCAACGAAATCCAGGACAATCTCCGTTGATGTGAGACACTTTGCCCCAATACGATAACGGTCTTTTACTTTAAAGAGCTTAACATGCCTACCTTCATTTCGTCTTTTTTGTCTGCTTTCCTAGCAAATACAAGTCCAATAAAGTACAGTCCAAATATGGAACAAACCGTGGCAAGAACCACAAAGTTACCACTCTCTGCCAAATTGCCAAACTCGGCCCAGACTTTGTCAAAGTCAATGGGATTCGGTGCAACGAGCAAATCTCCACCGAAAGCAGAAAGATGAGTGCAAAGACAGTGAAGATTTCCGGCCCCCGTCTTCGGCCCAACCTATAGTAAAACAAGTGATAACTTATATCAAAACAACTTTCTTAGTAGCATATGGTAAATAATCCACATGTTAAACTAGCTGGCAACAGTTTCAGGCACTTCAGGAAATATAGTCTGAAGGATCGATACTACCACCCTTATTAAGCGATATTAGAATATCCGTATCACACAAATGCCAAATCTTTGGTGAATAAGTTGTTATTGCCTTCATGGCACAATAGGTTACCATAGCAGCAGTGTAATTTGTTAAAAAACACCCTTAATTTTAGCTTGAAGTGCTTAAAACTGAAAAACGGCCGGCTTGGAATTGTGGAATCGTTCTTAGCACAAATACAAGATACAAATTTTTACAAAGTTTAAAAGACAATCTGTCGAGGGTGTTCAGAACCACCTCAACTATTTGAAAATTTAAGGTAACCTTGAGGTTGGTTGCCAACCGCTAATAACCGTTAATCTACCTTTGGCTCGAAATGCCCTCCGCAAAAGCGCTCACCAGTCTTAGCAAAAACTATTTGATCGCTGGTTCCGCTAGGAATTATGCTTTACATACGTGACTTCACACATGTGACTGCACACACAGCCTGTTGTCTGAAGTAACAGCATGTCACGTTTAATAAACATGTAGTGTTACATACCTTACAGCCATAATCCGTCCACGCCTGCTTAGTCTCAGACCAGTACAAACAGCTTGTAGCAGTCACAGACATCGTATAGTTAACGTCCGTGCTTGAGTTGTACTTCGGTATCACTATCTTAGGTGTCGGGGGAGGGGTGGTTGGTGGATCCTTGACACCAATACAGGAGCGCTTCTGCCTTCCTCCGTGACCCCCACACCCTCGTCTTACACGATTACCTGCTGTTTTAACTTTCTCGTGTACAGACGAAGATCCCTCACTTTCAGGTCCGGGGAACCTGATCCCGACATAGTGTACACCGACGTGGCCAGTTTGAGCGCTACTTATGCTGAACATGAAGGCTTTAGAGCTGCAATTAAAACTAGTTTCGGTTCGGTTGCAGAACTCGATTTTGGGAAGAATAACATTGAAGCTGTGCTCGGTTACTGTCGGTTTTGTTTTATATCTGACGTACACTTCCAGAGACGCTCCATTCTCCGGCCTCACTTCAACGAACATGGAAGAGCTCTCTGAAGGAATCACCAATTTGTGATAGCGGAAGTTGTTTGTTCCGTCGCTAGGTTTGGCAAAGTACACTGTCGCCGTCTCGTTGCCTTTGTCTTCCGTGTCTTCTTTCTGAGGTATGAAGAGCTCCACCGGTTCTGGAAGACCAGAGACTTCTAACGCACTGCCGTCAGCCGTTTTCAAAGAGAAATCGATCACTGATGACTTGATGTTTTTTGAGCTTGCGTCCCAGGTGTAAGGATTGTCTTTAAACGCGAGCATCTAGAAACAGACGTAAAACAAGATTAGAATGCAATTCTAAATAAAACTTACGAACGAGAGCCCCATCATTACAGAGCATTTAAGCTTGAAGCGCGCGGTTCCCCAATCATGATGATAACGGGCCTTTGTACTGTGAACGAGATATTTGCGTTGAAACCATAATACCCAGCCAAAATAGGTCTTTAACCCCCGCCTTAAGATATGGTACGGCTAGGCTGTAGTACGGCGGCAGATGGTGAAGATCACTTCTGGTGACGTCATGACGTGTGGTCCAGTACGGCTTTCCTGCCGTAGCCTTACTTTCTACTGCGTGCCTGGTTTCACGTACTCTTCACTACGTGAGTAGAAGTCTGCTGTTTCCTTCTCATTTAAACGCTTTTTTCACTGTTTGAACAGCCTAATTTGAAGATAAAGTACTTAGTCATAAAAATCGTTTCAAAGATGGTTGTTTCTTTGTCATTTGTACAGAACATTTGAACTATTTTACTGCCTGCCGCGAGATGATCGATTTAGTCAAATTAGTATCAGGCCGAACAGCCGTAGATAAGAACGCTTTCGTTTGTACTAAGCTGAGCTATAATTGCCTATTGCTGTTCAAAATGTATTAGAATCAAAAGTTCTGTATTTTCGAGCTAATTACGTTGTACGAACAACTTGTTCTGTGGTCTCTGTAGTCTCTTTTTATAATTTATTTTAATTACTATTTGTAATACCGTTACTTTATTAGTGGTTTCTAGTCATTGTTGTTAATTTTAGTCTCTTTAGTTCTCTTGTTGTTTTCAGTTGTTTTTAGGTTGTGCGGCCTAGTTGTACATGTATATTAATAATTTGTAAACATGACCCGCCTAGACTAGCGTTGCTACCTGCGGGCATAGTTTAATTGTAATTTTAATTTGAAAGCAAAATAACACGTATATGTATGTATATATATGTAAACTTGCATTCAAATTCTCATTGTAACGTTTCAAAGACGAGAAGTAAAGAAGGAAGGTTGAAAGTTAAGGGCTTGTCCCTGCTGAAATTGAGCTTTTTATCAGTGTTTATATTTTGTTTTGTGGTTGGAATTACAGGCTGTTCTATCAAGTTCTAAAACGGAAGTCTAAGTTCTGGGAGATGTAAGACGGATACAGGAGAAGAGAATCCTGATCATCAATCAACCCGTTTTCATATGAAAGTAGAAAAAAGTCTCTGGTTTCCTTGAACGAAGTCATTTTTGTAAAGATACGTACAGGTTGCACAGCTTTTGCCGTACAGCAAAATCTTAATTATTTCAGTAGGCCAAAGTACCCGTAGTAGCGTATCTTAAAGTCCCTATTAGCTCATTTGCAGGGAATGAGCGGTGTTTTACATTTAAAGACGTTTGTTTAAGCACATGGCAAAAATTAACGATAGACTAACCCTTAAGGTCAATTGGACGCCATAACAACTCTCGTCGTGTATAAAAAGCTACCTTAAAAGTTACTCTGATCAAACTTGGGGCCAATTTAAATTGAGCTATGACAAGATGCAACCTGGTCTATGTGTTCAGAGAGCTAAAACAAAATGCCCTCTAAAAACCAACTGGAATAGGTAAGCACTACAAGTCGAATAGCAAAATACTTGTACGGGTAACTCTTTGCACAGAGTGAAGGTAGCAACAAAGAACCAAATACGGTAAGGGTGGCGTATTGACGCCCTAGAATTCCTGGGAAGCGCAAAGGAACTATGATGACGTGGCAATAACAGACAAACGTGATTAATCTCTTCGCAGCTTTTACCTGAGAGTCTACAGAGGGAAGATTCCTGGTCTTGTCTCCAAACAAAGTGGAGGCCGATGGAAGTGCCACACCGCCGTCACCGTCCTTACCGCCGAGCTTTTTGCCGCCAATCTTTGATGGTACTTGTCTGTCCAACATCATGGCTAGGGACTTGGTCTTAAACACACTCGGCTTCTCGCCAACAGCTTTGGTGCCCAACAGGCTCGAACCAACTTTGTCCATTAATTTCAGGGTCTTTTCCGCCGTCTTCTTACTCTGACAGTGAGAAATAAACCACAAGCTCATGCAGACGCTATAATATTTATATCATTATTGTGTTAATATTATTAGATTATCAACGTCATTATCTGCTCCTTTTCCCCGCGGTGAATAGGATCATTAGAATGGGATGATTACATCAGACCCTGATGATTACGTCAGACCCGAGAACACAGCTCACTAGAACTCAGTGAACTCGAGTCCCTGACTATCTAGAATGAAACCCCAATTGAATAACCTTTTGAGAAACGAAGCGTGATTTCAAGATTGCAGGTTTTTTTTTTTACGTGTTTATGGCCCGAACCATACTCGAAGAACGAGGCCAATATCCAGCTAACTTGAACGAAGAAGCTTAGTCAAAAATTACTTACAATAGAGCCAAAAGAACACCATTTTCTTGCAGGAAACAGCGAGTAATCGCGAGCGGGCAAGATAGCCTCATCTTAGTTGTAAGGCTGTAAATCTATTTTGCATATTAATACCTGTCCTTTCGCAGCTTTTTTCTTCTCCTTTTCTGTTTCTCTTTGGGAATCTTCACTCTCATCGGAATCCTCTTCTTCCTCCTCGTCCTGTTGTGCATTAGTAGAAGCAGCACTGATGACGTTGGAGATGCCGTGTAGAAGACTGGCGCCGACGTCTTGTAAGACACCCGGATCGGTAGAGCCAGAGCTCAACTGAGATGAAACGAAGTCTGCTGTGTTTTCTAGAAGGTTCACGGCGTTTTCCTACAAAGCAAAACAACATCTCAACAATCACAGCCGAGAAAGTGGTGCAACCCTCTGGAACAGCCTACCCTGTAACCTTAGAGAAGCTAACTCGCTTAAAAAATTAAAGCGCTTATTGAATCTCGGATTTATAAAATAGATACACGGCATTCATGGAAAACAGGTTGTTCTGACATAATTTTTATTACACAGTAAATGAATTGTATATACAGTAAACGAATTGTATGTATATTGGATGAATAGCTGTAACCCTAATGAATATTTTACCGAGTACAAAGAATGACTAAAGATTTAACTCCTGTTAGAAAGGTTGTTATACTGTTAGTGTTGTAACCAATGTTGACTGGTACTGTAATTTGTAAGTAGTGATAGTGATGTAAGTAACTTAAGTTTTTTTTGTAATAAGAAATAAAGTGTAGTATTGCGAAAAAAAATTATTAAAGATTAAGATTGTTAGTTACCCGCAAATAAAGAGTTAATCGTGCCGGGTTGTACATACATGTAGTTGATAAAAGTGTTGTTTTTTGTCACTGACTTGTATACGTATTACGGTAAGACGTTTCGGCTAACTCTTAAGCCTTCATCAGTTGAAAAAACCGCTTGATGTTACGCGCGATTTAAAAACTTTTAAATTGAAACGTTGCGCGTGCTGTATGCGCGTGACTCGAGAGAATTTAAGTACGTGCAAGGCACTTGTAGACTTCTGGGATGACCATGTGATCATTCCCAGCGTTCGGGTCTTTTTAAGTCAGTGACAAAAAACAACACTTTTATCAACTATGTCATCTCCTGACTACAATTACTCCATTTTTATGTACATACATGTACCTACCTATTAATTTTAAACGCACAACAAGAAAAAAAAAAACAAATCTAGAGTGACGACATCGTGAGACAAATGATGATACTGTTTATGCACTTAATTAGTGATACGCAAATAACACAGGAACAATGAATTATTTTTCTGTCAGTCTTTTCAGTAAATAAGAAGGGGATCTTGCAAAGCGACACGACCGTGCAATGCTGTGATAAGCTGACGTGGCAGCTTCAAAGACATGTCCAAGTATGCTTGTGCAAATTCCCGATAAGTTGGTAAGAACTAAACCTAAAAGTGTTCGATTAAGCTATTGAGCTACTGTAGAGAAACCATTAATTTCACCCGAGACTTGCACGTTGTTTATCTTAATTTTTAGTCGGAAATCCATTTAGTGTAAACCATTTTAAATGATAATTGGTCAAACCTGTGAATTCTGCGATATTTCGTCCTTCTGCTCGGTTGCCAAGGCGACTACTGCCGCCATCTGAGTGACCTGTTCAAGGCTCGTCACTTTAACGTTGGACATCTGGTTGATTATTGTGTCCTTCAGCTGTGAACGAAAAAAAGCTGTGTGAGTAAAAATCTAGGTAAACGTTACTCTTCCAGGTTGTTGTTTCTTGGGTCTTCACCACTCGTGGATCGTTGTACTCAAAGCACCATCTTGCAATCGTTGATCCTGCCCTTGCTTGGAATAGTATCGTCGTCGCACAATGTACTCACGAGAAATAGTCGCCTTGTATCATTATATTAACAGAGTGTAAACCTTACGTCAATTTTAGTGTTTAAATTTTGAGCCAGTGGATAAAACCCTAGTGTGTAAACATTCAGATGAATACTATTGCCCTGTGTGTTTCTCACGCGAGTGAAAACAACGAAATTTGGGATTTTCCTCATGATAAGTCGGAAAAGGGTGATGAAAGAAAAAAACAAAATTAAATATGCTAGTCGTATCAACGATATAAGCAATATAGCCTCGTGTAGACTTTTAATTTTACTGCATAACTAGCTCATAAACACTTTATATTAAACGCTTAAATCGACATCCAAGCATTGGAAAGGTTAAAGGAAAGGAATTATTTTTGAAATCAAGTTTAATCTGGTGTTAGAGGATGGCAAGGAAGTTTATATCAGTTTAATTTAGAGGTGTGGTTGAACTGATAATAATTTTTGTAGTCCTTTGGAATCGTCTAAATTAGTAGGATGCTGTTAGTCGTAAATACGAAATAAGTTGATTAAAAATAAGAGTATGTTCTGAATTATTCATACATGTAAACAAGGTACAAGGCACATGTAAACAACGCGTATGATTTTACGCAGGCCGATTGCAGTCTCTTTTTTTCTCGAAAACCATTGATCAAACAAGGAGAGAAAAAAAGACACGAGTGTAGTACACGCGAGTGATACAAGTACGCGCGAGATTTAGTAGAGGAAATAAGTACGTATTTTTGAAAAATTCCCGCCCGCATTTCTGACCCTTTTCACTTTCCAATCAGAATAAGGTCAGTGCTCTTTAAAACAAATACGCTTGGGACATGGCAGGGACCCGTTTCTCGAAAGCCCCGGAAACTTTTCGGGCTCGTAAAGTCATTTTTAGTTCATCTGTATCTGAAGACAGAGAAGTGTATACGCCTGAAATTTCTTTTGTGAAGAGAGCCTCTGTTTATATTAATAATACGTGAATAAAACAGCTCTGTAATCATAAGCTTCGAGAAACGGGCCCCAGCCCCGGTTAACGGAGGTGAACTTACTATACGTCAGATAACGATATTCTTAACGCTGATTATCTGAACAAACGATATCCATCAGTCCACCATTTTTTAGTTCTGTAAAATGCAACCAAACCTCTGCTTGGAAACACGGCCTGGGTTGGCACACACAGAATTTGGTAAGGTCGAAACAGCGTTCGCTCGGACTGGTCAAATGAAACTCGAATGTGAAATTCACACAAGTAAGCTGTATTCCAAGAATGAAAATTTTTTCCGGTTTGAAAAATTATTATCACATAGACATGTCTCTGGGTAATTTCGTTTGGGATGATCCGGATCAGAATTTATGATCCAAGATCACTCGAATCAGGGTGCATCGAAGGAATCGATTAATCGATTGTGGACAAGATTAATCAGCTCCTTCCAGTTACCGAAGATCATAAATCCTAATCAGAGGCCATGTTCTATTGGGATCAACCGTTTTAACTGCAACCGTTTTCGGTTGAAAAGCGGTGGCTCCTGGGAACAGTCCTCGCGCGAGCTACAATAACACAAATGCTCTTTCAACCGTTTCAACCCAGTTTGAAGAGGGTTGAAAAAGTTGGGCGACCAAACCAACCGAAAACGGGTTTTGCCCAATATAACACGAAAATACCCAACCAACTAGAAACCGTTAGTCCCAAAAGAACATGAATAATCTCGCCAATAGTGCCTTGCATTCAGAGCAGCTCTCATCTTGAATACAATGTTATAAAAGGTTTTCGAGGGGAAAAGAGACCCCAAACAGTCCATATGACAAAAATGGACATGACAATGACAATGACAATGCACATGGCAAACGTTACATTACGTAATTATACACAACTAAAACAAAAGAATGAAACTGAGTACATCAACAAACACAGAGCACTTCATGTAGAAGAATCGACGTGTCAACCTAATAGGATTCAGCCGAGTATATGAGTATGCGAGGAAAGATTTTAGAATGTTTTCAGTTGTCGTTGTCGTTGACAAAAGAGAATAAGGTATGTCAAACTGAAAAGATATTCCAAAACAAATAAACGTAACACATCCCAACAAAAAAGGATATTTATTATAATTAACTGAAATGTTGTTAACAGTGAGATAACAACACAACTGAGTAAAATTAAACACAAACAACGGACGTCAACAAACGAACTTAAAAGTAAACAAAAGCGTGTGTCAGTGTGTGAATCACCCTATACTTACATTACGGACAGTTGACTTCGTGACATTAAACTGCGAGCGCAAAACCGTTCTAACCACATCGATCTGCGTGTGAAAAGGATGTATAACATGGTCGAGAATTATCGATAATTACTCGTGATTGGTCGTGACAGTGCTCGTTCCAGGTGCCGAGTGGTGATTCGTGATATCTTGTGGCCGATCATGGCCGATCGTGCATTTAGTGCGCAGGATTGCAGTTATTCTCTACGTTTATGTTAAGTTAAGTTTAAATGACATTTAACGTTTTCTCAAAATAGCTACCTCACGAATTACACATCGTAGATAAGAAACAGCCGCTGAAGTTTGGAAAAAAGAAGTCGCCAAATTTAGTGTCACAAAAGGTTTTCGACGTTCTTATATCCAGACATCCTTCTTGTTTTTCGTCATTAACACCAATAAATCAATTACTTTTAAGTTATCAAATCAAGACCGTTGGTTGTTGAGAAGAAATTCAAGGAGCAGACAGTTGAATGACTGAAAAGTGAAGTTGTAGAAACTTCATTAAGAGGCATGAATAGGAATGGAATCAGAGAGGTACAGACTTGCGCTCAATTGTCAGTTAATTGCACACAATGAACTTCGTTTCCTTTTAAAGCAGTTATAAAGAGAAAAAGTCGCCGAAGAGGAAGAGCACTGAAGTTTTTGTACAAAAGTCGACGTTGGAAATAATACGTGTAAACAATTACAAAATAAAAATTCCACGTGTAGTTGCAATAAGATTATGATAGAACGAAGAGCAGAATGGTTTAGATTCTCGTTGGATCCAGAAGAAAGGGAGCAGCAACCTAATCATACAAATGAATCAGTAGAATTGTAGGATATCATTGCATGAGCATGGCCATAGAAAATAACGAAATTTGAAGCGTGCAACATCTGTAAACAAGAGGACATCATGGTGAGCTTAACTTAAAGGAAATGGACATGGATTGGACATGTATTAAGAAAAGACCCAAGCGACGTTGCTAGAGAAGGTTTCCTTTGGATACTAGAGGGGAAAAGACAACGAGGGAGGACTAAAAGAACCTGCAGCAGAGAAAGAAATTCAATCCATGCACCTGACCTGGGCGAAATCCAATAGGTGGCATAAGATCGTTCACGCTGCAGAGAAACTGAGAACACATGGCGCTACGAGGAGGGATGATGATGATTGCATGGGAATGGGACTCAAAGAGAAAAATGTATATATTATCACATATAGAATATACATATTCCATCCCAAGAATACATCAAATACTAAGGTCTTAAACCCAGCGAAAATCCCTAAACGTGAAGTAAAGAAAAGAAGAGGCATGTCGTTCGAAGAAAGGAAAGAATAGATATTAGATTACAATGATGAAATATTAAGAATTGATCTTGTAACATTTGCGTACGTCAACTATGGATTACGGGACATCATGGAACAATTTTATTCCCTTCAAAATGGTATAGCGGCGCTGCGTGTCGTTTCATAGGTAATTGTGCATCGTTCAGTATCGCCTAAAGTTTATTACTGATAGATTGAAGTGGTGCAAATAAAGGCAAAGCAAATTGAACTATTTTCTTAATTCAAATCAGTAGAAATACGTGATACCTATATTAACAAGCAGTAGTGCAAATGAAAATAGAGGATTTACATTAATTCTCAGCGACTGAGTTTGACAAATTTCTCTTAAAACATTTTCATTATCAACTTTCTGATCTAAAAACCATGCAAATCCTCTATTCTCAAAGAACAGTGACAAATATTTTATGAATGACTTTTTTTTTTGCATTCTTGTAGGAAGCGTGCTTAAGGAGGCTCGAAAGGGTTTTTAGGTGCACGCGCGCGCGCAATCTACACACGCCATAACTAAGATGCACGCGTCAGCTGAATCAGTATTAAAATCAGTACACCGGAAGTTAATGATGCGTAAAATCGCGCGAACCGGAAATAAAACCTGCGAAAAACATTTGTATTTAGCTCGAAAGTTTGCTCGGTGACCTATCTTGATTTTTTGCATGCACGCTTCATTCACGATGGCACTTCAAATATAGAAGTTTCAGGGAAATTTATCTAGTAGAATTTTCTGCAAGCCATAAAGCGCGTTTTTTAAAGATATATTAAATTCCACTAGATAAATTTTTTTCATACTGCCTGAAAAGGTAAATAATTTAGGGAGCTTTTCAACAAAGAAATAAAAAAGGAAGGTCACCGAATTAGTTTTTCAGATATTTTACAAAAACTGACATTTAGAGGGCCTTTTTGTGGACCTGGGGTGTTGCCATGGTAACTGATATGACGTCATAAGCACCTTTATAATATAGTACAACTATAGAGGTCCAAGGAGACATATAGTTTGCCTACACCATTAAATATCCTTCTTTGTAATCTTTAATCGTTTAGCAAACACTACATCAACAAAAATACCCTTTCGAGCCTCCTTAAATGTGCTATTGGCCACTTTAGAAACAAAGGGCGAATGGACAGGCATTGTGCTGCCTGTGAAAGAACCAACTGCGAAGTCTGGTATCTAAGAGAAATGAGCCGAATACGATTTGAATAAACCCAAAAAAAGTCTTGAATAATAGCTGCTTAATTAATAGAACATGTCTTTTATTCAAAAAAGGAAACCACCAAAAAGAAAATGAACAAATACTATTAGCGAGGTATAATAATTATAAGCTCAAAACCTGAAACGGATACCATCTTTAAGTGACTCGCAGCTTAATTTTTGAACTTGTAGAACTTTGATTATTTGGCATGACCTACATATATCCCATCTGTAGGTTTTTTTGTTCACTGAATTTATAGCACTTTTTTTAGAAATTGACTTGTGAAAGTCGTCAAGTCGATTTGCGAAAATCGCCATTAATTCCTTGGTGAAAATTAACAGCATCACATTGCTGTAATCCCGCCATTTTCCAAAACGAAATGACAATAACTATTTGGCCATCACACCCTCTTTAACAAACTCTGTTTCTAAAGTGGCCCGTGATTTTGATGCGTGACATCATAAGTGCTAATTCTAAGCAACAGTGGACAGTAGGGAATTACTTTACTTACAGATTTCTTGTCGTCGCTGTCCATTTGTCCTTCAGTCGTATCCACCATAGACAACACAGCGTACGCCATTGTAGCAGCTTTATCCACGTCTCCTGACTTAAGAAGATTACCCAATGGGCTTTCCTCTCCGCTAGCTATGTCCATCAGCGTTCCAGAAACGTCCTCGGCAGGCATTGCTTCAACCTACAGGACAAGTTAATATAATAGACTGTAGTCCGATTCAGTCTGCAAACATCGGTCAAGCAATGTACGGGTTTCCAATTTGTTAAGATGGATTCCACTCAAAGTTCGAGCAACACGTGCAAAAATTAATTACCAAAAATCTACTCATAGCACGGTAACGTTTGGAATACTATTTAAAACAACTGACTTTAGTTCATTTCTCTAAGTGATCAGGCTCGCGATTAAATTCTCAAGCATTCTAGAGAAACTTAATTATTTTATTTTCACCTTGTCCAGTAAAATTTGAAATAGTCATTACTTCAAACATTTTGAAGCCAACTTGTTGTAAGAGTGGAGGTTCCCTTTAAAATAGAATGCAAATGAATATATCCCCCACGAGGTTCATACAACATCAGCGTGTTCTGAGAGAACTAGAAGGAATCAAGGCGAAATTTTCGCTTAAAAAAGGTGTTTTAGGAACACCGGCCGTTTAAGAAAGTGTTTAAAAAAATCGTCCGCCATTCCGGTTTATTTGTCTGAGTCACTCGCGCGCTTTGCTATTGGAATTGAAAGAGGTCATTGTTACCATAACAACCAGGATATCCAGTGTCCCAGCTCCGAGAGCATCTATGATCTCAATTTCCAAAGCTATCGCATAGCCGTGCAGTGGATTCCCAAGAGGCAGTCTGGTCGTAGCATTGGGTGATAATCCCTTCTGCATTACAACACCGCCAGTGTTTGTGTGATATCTGTGTGGAAAATTACAAAAGAGACAATCTCGTTGAAAATCTTTTTTTCGCATCATCTGTTCGTGACCGACGAAATATCATTTCCTTGCAACTAAAACACCCAGGCGTGATCCACCATTTCATAAAGCGAAATCTACGAAGCGTTCAGAAAATCTTAGCCGAGGTGTTCGCCCACAGAGGCGCATCTCCTATTGTACTCTCTTGCAAAAAGCATTAATCCGCTCTCAAAGGAGCTCAGTCACGGTATTTGGAGTTATTTTAGCCACGCACAAAACTACCTTTAGATTAAAAAGAAATGAAAATGGTATTTTGCTAAGATAGAAAAACACCAAGAGGTATTAATAAACCATAAAGGAACAAGGATGGCTGAGGATGGAGAAGATAAACGCGCATTACAAACGACTTAACTTTTCAATACGCGCGAACCGTGAGGAAGCTCCTTTAAGGGTACTGATGAAATGGGGAGAGATCACTGCACGATAAGCCGGGCAAATCATCAAGTGCGACAAACAAGACATTCACCAAAAAACGGTACAATGCTAATGACTTACTTGAATTCGTAGCTTAGAGGCAAGTCTTCGTCATCCCATCCGTCACAGTACACATTAAATTCAGTGGTCACCGCGTATCCCAGTGGAGGAGACACCCGGCAACCTTTATCGTAATCAGTAAGATACGGCGCAGAGTTGGTTTTGAACGTGATCTCGCTCTCCTCCGTAGTGTCGTCATCAAGATGAACCGCGCCTATCAGTCTGTACGTTGTGTCATCCAGTAGCGAGTTTTCCCAGTCGTTTAACTTCCCTTTGAATACCAGACTGGGACCGTCCCGCTCCGTGAGAATTCTCTCCTCCAAGTCGGTGACCGCCAGCCACGTTTCGTTGACACTAAATACTTCGAGCATGTACAGCGTCCAGTTATATCCCTTGATGGTCTTGCAGGACAGACCTGTGCAGGTGGACTCGATAACCATGCGCTTATTGGCGGTCACTTTGGAACCACAGTTAATTTTACATCTGTTGAAAATGAAATTGAAATGAAATTTCTGCATCTATTGAAAATGAGATAATGGTAGCGTGAGCGATACTGTTCGTGGCATTTCAGTCTCTGTTCTATAGCTTACTACTTCACTAAGTTAGTTTAATTTTGTTTTCAGTCCCCTTGACATCGGCGCCAAGAAAACGAGAAGGGAACAAGCAAAAATGGCATTTAAAGAGTATGCTCTGTTTCACGAACAAATGTTTTGGAATAAAGATACAGTTTAAGAGGATATAATAAAGAACGTTTTGATAAATGTTATTTGCTCGCGTTTCTTCAAAACGCAGCGTTTGGGGAAGCACTACTTGGGGAATGTTCTTTAACCTGAATTATGGTGCCACTACATTTTCTTTTTTAGCATCCAAAATCTGGGAATCTATCCCCTTTGATTTTAAAAAACTCTCCTATAACCGTTTCTATAAACAATACAAAATGTATCTTTTAAATACTCAATCTGTCTCTTAAGTGTAGTTTGCCCATAGCCTTCTTATAGTTTTTATCATCAAGCACTATTAATTTATGTATTTCTTTCTGTTTTTATGATGTAACATATGTATCTTATACCTATTTTGTACTTTATTTTCCTGTAATGTAATTAATGTACTTGTTCATGCCAATTAATTGTCTGTGGCAGTGACCAACTCGAAAGCTTAAGCTACTTTGGTCACTGCGCACATTCTGCTTTTGGCTGCTAGTGTAATTTAGTTTAATAATGTCTTTCTTTTTTGTAATGTACCTTATTGAAGGAACATTGTTGTAAATAGTGCAAAATAATAATAAACCTAAACCTGGTCAATCCGGTAAATCAAGTTCTCTAACCTTTATAGTCTCACCTAATAGAAAATGAAATAGAAGACTCGACCCTTAGCGTGTGATTAGCAGTAGAGCTTCTGTTTTCTTTCTGAACGATAAGCATAAACACGTAGGTATTCTGCGAGATCATTTTGTTTATATTAATCTCGACCGTAGGTCCCGTATGATTCAACTCCCCGACCCCATATCCGAAGCAACCTCCCAGAATCTTCTCTCGTCCGTAGGAACGGTCGATTGGAAGCGGCTCCATGCTCGAGAAATCTTCGTCCTCTCTTCGGCAGAGCCACGTAAATATAATGCCTTGGTCCTTCAGCGTGGATTCATGAGGGTCATATGAGTCTGTAGCGTCTAAAATAATCGTTCCGGTACCCTTGACCGCTTTGCTAACTCCTCGTATCTTAGCAACTAGGTCGGGTAACACCACCTTCAGGAAACCGTAGTCATAGTTTATCGCTCCTTCCTCTTTGTTCATTTCGGCGAATAATCTTACGTAGTATAAACCGGGCGACAGCCTCTTCGGGGTAATCGTGAGGTTTTCAGAGCCCACATCCAGGGTTTGGATGACGGAGAATGCTCCGTTTTGCTCAGACGCCTCGCTGCTTTCCCAGGACAGTACCATAAGGGATGAAGTATTGCAATGTTTGGTCACTTTTCCAACGACCACAAACATATCTATTGTTGATATTCTTGTCGCGTTTTCGTGCGTCTTGTTGAGTTGTACGTGTACCTCTGGCGGCCGACAAAGAAAGTCCACTGCCAAAGTAAGAAAGAGTCACATTAATCAACTTAAAGGTGCTCAGTCGCTTCATTTTGAGTTATTTTGGCCACGTAAAAAATTACCTTTAAATTAGAGCAAACCTGAAAATAATAGTTTAATATGATAGGAAAACATATTATGAGTTATTGGTATAATAGATAGTCTGTCTATGTCCTTTGTGATTGGCCAGAGTGATTAATGTGGTTTTAGCTTTCCCACACTCAATTGAAAATTGCTCTAGTGTCATAATCGTCGAAATTAATTAATTTTTAAATGTGTTAAGCTCTGATGGACAACATTTACATTCCTTACTAATATAACGGCCTTGCGTAGCACGAAAAGTAAGCAAGTAACATGAATCGATGCGAAGGCCTTAAAAAATTAAAATTAAAATTGTTCTTTGATTTTAAATTATGCGTTATAGGAAATCGCAGGATTGCGAGTGAAATTTGCTGAAGTACTAAATAGTACATTGGTTCCAACTGCATGAGAACAACAGTTTGGTCGCTCGTGCTGATTTCTGTCTAACAGATTCTAATAGGCTTTGGCAAACAGTCGCAAAAAATTTCACCGAATTTCAAGAATCAATTCTTGCTCAGGGGCGCATCATTTGTCACAAAGCTATCCTTAAATGTGCAGTTGGCAAGTACTCACAAGGATATTGCAGTTTGACGTAACGTGGGTCGAACAACCCCTCGTTGGCTTGTAAGGAGCTTGTGAGAGCTGCTGTGATGTCGTGTACACTAGCTTCAATGCATTCAACTCTTAGCTCTGCCGTCAGCTTAGTTTCAGCACCAGACTTCTGTGGACTGAAACAAGGAAATCATTCTGAAGCTCAGTTTACGCTTGTAAGTCTTGACACTAAAGCTAAGCTCATTCTGGAATGTGTTTCACAATATTTCTGTCCATGAAACTAACCTCCTGTCGATTTTGCCCCTCATGAGGGATCGAAAACTTCACACATAGGTATATTTGATTGCTTAAAAAACAACTGAAAACATATATAAAAAAAACAAACACGAGTGACAATCAAGCCACAGAAGAGTACCTAAATCGCAGCAGACTAGAGGACAAGAATCCAGGAGTTCTTTCTAGAACATCTTGAACCTAAAGGAAAAAAAGGACTGCGATTTTCAAGACGCAAGATGGCCAATGTTAAGAGGTAACGCATAATTAGCGTCCCCCCTCCCCCCTCCCCCAATCCCATTCCCCATTCCTCCTCATAAATTCCCCATTCTTCTCAGAAATGACAGGCCATTTTATAACTTGGCTGCGCATTTGAAAATGCCCTGTCCGGCAACGTCCAGAATGGTGTGGACTGAAAACTCAAATGTTGCTGCGCTTATTATCTGCTGAAACAAGCAAGTCTTCATTAAAGCACTGGCGAAGTTTCGGACTCCATTATCCAATCAAAACTAAAATCAGACCACGCGAGCGATTACCCAGAAATTGCCGCGTCAGACGCAGTTTGAACACATTCTGTTGCCCGGCAAACTCGGTGACAAGAGCTGTGTTCTCAGAGAAGACATCGCCACCTCAAGTGGCATATTTTTCCCACTCTACTTATCAACTTAACTCACTTGCTGTGCTTTTATTTTCTGCTGACAAGGCAGCTATTCACTGCTGTCTTCTAGAAGTTTCTTATGGATACTAGGAATTCGTGCTCACGCAAATATTACTTACCTCAAACATGACGTCATCCGCTATCACTTGATATTCTGTTTTTTGACTATCTATGTATGTGGTAGTGAAGCTGAAATCCATCAGCATAAGCCAAACGACGAAATAATAACCTAAAAAAAAAAGAAAAGACCCTTTACAGTAAGTACGTGAGGCAACACGTATGGGTTATTGACCAAGTGTGAGGTCAAGATGGCTGGATATTGGCCGAGTTCTTTTTTTCGTGTTTATGGACCGAGACGGGGTCGAGGTCCATAAACACGCAAAAAAAGAACGAGGCCAATATCGAGCCATCTTGACCGAACAAGCTTGGTCAATAAAGGATTTATTATATGGCTTTCGGGGAAATTTTTCTTGCGGGACAAGGCGGGTAGTCCCGAGCGGGCAAGATGGCTCCATCTTGCCCGCTCGGGTAGCCAATCACAGCGCAGGATTTGATTCATCTTGTCCGTTCGCGGAGCTAGCCATATAATAAACATTGTTTTCAGATCTTGTTCAGTCATTATTGCCTTCTCATCTAAAAATAACCGTTAATTAAATAAGGCAGGAAACCACCAAAGGCTTTAAAATTAATTAATGAAAATGTGACAAGGATGGCGACGAGTTGGAAAGATAGGGACAAAGTCGTCCAGAATGTGACTTTCTTTAAATAAAGCAAATATTGAGAATATTAAGCTTATCTTCTCCAGTAAATAAGTATCATTAAACATGATTTTCTTATTTTTGTATCATGTAGTGTTCTACACACCAAGGAAGGTTTGAAGTCCTCAATGAATGAAAGGGAAAAAAGGAATCTTGATTTAGATAAATATGAATTATCTGGCTAAAAGCAACTTTTTCCAGTGTCAATGTCAAATATTTCTCTACCGCAAATTGCAAATCTTGATTGAAGCCCACTTGTATTTCATCAACTGGCTCAACTTTTAGCAACTTGATATACATGCACATATGCTGTGTTCCTTTATCTCAAGCTTCTTAATAAAGTGCCAAAGAAAGCCAAGATGATTGTATAAATCCAAAACTGGTAATTTTTAACGAGCATTCTCAGTTTGTTACCGCTAAATGTAAACTTAACAAAACTGTCAAAACTGGGTTTTTCAAGGTTAGCAGTTTATTTGGCAATTTTTCAAGCATTTTCTTTTTGTCTGACAGCTTAGCTTGTTCTTGCCTTGGAAACATTTTCCTCGTAACTTGATTGACTTGTATAAGTGATAAGAACGAGCTGAACATGTTGAACACAAAATATGATGTCACATTGAAAGCTGACAGAAAATGTCCTTCCTCAAAATTTGAGCAGACAGACAGAAAATTGTTACTCAAGGTGTAAATAAACAGGTTTTCAACTAAACTGCAAGAAAAGTCGTTAAATTCAGCGTGGAACCTCTGTTTTAAAAATAAGCGGAGTTTTAATGATAAATATTAATTTCATCCATACATGGAACACGTTAATTTAAGTGTTAATTTAAAACTAGGTTAAACCAAAATATTTCTCTCTGGCTTTCTTCCAAAGAGGATTCGTGTTAACGCGAAAATTCGCCTCGAATTTGCAAAAAATATTTCTGCCTTGAATATCAGTTGTCAAATATCGCGTCTTTCCAAATTCTGTTCGCCACTGCCATTCAGATCAATCCTCTCGAAATAACAGGCACGGTTTGTTTGAAAGGTAGATAACACTATCCATCGAATAAATCACTACCCAGCGGATAGCGTGGTTTGTTTTGTTAACACTTATCCACTGGATAGCGATTTATCCGGTGGATAGCGTAATCCAGTCTTCGAACAACTGGGGCCAGGACGTTTGATGTAACCAAGAGCCTCAAAAGGCAGGGGCAAAGAGAAACGAGAAAATAACTCGTTTCCTTTGATTGAAATTTTATGCAAACTGGAAATAGTTTTCAAAATCTTACGGGCCTGTCGCGTGAACTCACGTACAAATTAAACCAAGATTTGTTTCTGTTGTAATATTGAACCGTACATTTCAAAAAATAGATATTAAATAAAGAATGAGGTCGCTTTTCGTTTTAGTTTTCTGAAAGAATGGTTTAATCACGATACAAAGTCAAAAATGCGATTTTGAGATTATACTGTATTGGCGGCATTGAGAGAAAATATATTTTCGTAGAGGGCTTCATCGCTACGCGACTCCGCCCAAGGCCGCAAACATAATGCCATTTCAAAATCGCATTTTGTTTATAACAACATTTGAATGAAAAGTTCCACTTATGGACTGACGGCTCCATCGAGTTCTCTCGAGGAAGGCAAGACAGATTTTAAGCGCAAACTGTAATTGGAAATTGACACAGCATGAAAATAGAGATTCAGGAAAATGAGTGTGGCGTCAAGCTTTTAAACAAAAGCTCAAACTTGGAGACAGAATTTTCTTCCAAATATTAGTATCCTGTAGCAGCAAACTATAATTGAATAACCAACCTTACTAAACGTCCTTGAAAACTGATAGATCGAAGTAGCAGATGGTTTTCAATCTTACCAAAAACCTGGACAACGCGCTACACTCGCTCAATTATAGAAATTAATCCAAGATAAAGCTGTTTACATTTACACTTAACTTAACACAAAATTTATACTCTCGGTGTTTACAAAGCAAAAAAAGCTCAGCCGCCTTCTTACCGCTAGAAACCTTTGGCCGTGGAAATTACGAGTTACTGCGGAAAGGGTTAGGATCCTTAAATCATTTATTTCAAGTAATTGTATTACTTTTGCTTAATTCACTGCGTCAAGAATCGTCACTGCCAATGTGAGGTTTGTGGCGTTATCATGATATGAAAACATCCCTAAAAGAAAATACTTTTAAAAGACGAATGGGTGAAACAGGAACTGTAGAGTAGGACGGTGAAATATAAGGGCCATCATTCAGGTAACAGGTTGATGTTACTGGTGTTGTTGTTTTTAACTGTTGAATGTCAACATTTCCTTTAAGAATTACGCTCACAAGGGGTCGATGAAAACTTCCGGTTTGACTTCTCAGAAACTTACGGAGCGAATGGAACAGTATTTTCAAGTATTTCCGGAGAATGAAAAAGAAGACCTCGCGAAATAGGTCCAAATTTTCGAGAAGTTCTTACCGCGAATTTCTTCTCCATTTGAATTTATCCCCGGAATTGCCACAATATTTGCGTTGAATGGCTTGCATTTCGGAAATTCATCAATTCTCGGATTTTAAGAAACTTTACAAGAAAATTTCAACAACATTTTCTCTCGTTTCAAAAGTAACGTAATTTTTGGTTGAATGGAAAGGGTTCAAAATGGCCCTGCGAGAATTGTGCATATTGTAAAATTAAAACGCGTCTCGTGATAAAAGCCTTTCGCGGTTAATGCATTTCGTGTCACTCGTGTTCTCATTCCTTGTTGAGAAAACAGAGGCTAAAGGGAAAACTCAGCGAGAAAGGTAGCAAGAATCAAGTGAATCACCTGTTTCTAGTCAGTCAAACAAAAAAATCAACAGAAATACTCCTGGAATTGTATTGCAGTTAAATAAAGGATAACTATCAAGGTGTAAGGTGGTTTCATTACCCAGCATTACACGAATTTCCCGCAGCGTAATCCCCAAAGCCTTGAGAATCAATGGAACAAAGCCATAACATTTAAATTATCTTGATTAGAAACGGAGAGAGCACGATTCTGACACTGGTTTGTATAAATTAAAAGTAAACTTGATTGCATCTTCAGTATGACATTGGTACTGATATACTCTCAAAATTGCCTTCTCTTACTAAATATCCTAAAATTTCAGTTTTCTTTCCAAATCCCTTAGCTACTGTTTACTGGGTATGAGGGACAAAAAGACCACTAAGTCATTTTCAGGCTACATTTTAAGGCTAGGGTGGCAATTTCACTAAATCTATATAAGCATACAGTCCGGCAAAAAAAACCGTAAAATTAAATTCAGTAAAAAGACAAATAAATAACTAATGTTTTAACCTCAAACGTCAAGAAAAGTGTCAAACAAAACACTATAAGACACGGAAATTCTAATCCTATAAAAATAATGTTCTTAAAAACATTATCTTGTGGAAAAAAAAACGAAGTGAAACTGGTATTGAGATAATAAATTTATCAGAAACCATTTAAGGATTATTTAGACACACCTGGTTCACAGCCAAATAACTCCATCCTGACTGCAAAATTGTTATGAGATAATGTTTCCATCATCATAATAGTGGTTACCACAGTGGGAAGAGGCACCTCATTTCGCTGAATGGTATTACTGTCCTTGTTTCCCGTAAACATCTACCAAAATAAGAAGCAAACATTGGTTCGGGCTCTAAGTGCTTCGGTGGTCGTCGACGATCATGATAAAGACAAATTAAACGCAACTTAGTGTAAAACCTCTCGCCAAATTTTAAAGTTTGGGTTTTTAATCTACCTTTATCGACTTTAGCCACGTACATTTACAAGATGTCTCTCTAGAATTGGGTGTTTTTATCATTACCATTGGCTTTGACTTTCAGCCTCAAACATCTAATGTTCCGTTGCACACTGTGTTATGCACAACATTGTTATAAGAGTTTTCACGGATTAGGTGCTATTATACACCTGTGCATGAGATTTTTCAAACGGTGAAAAACCAAACTTTCATAATATTCAATGGAAAAAAAGGATCACAAACAGTCGCTGACAGTTACTCAAGGATAAGTGGCAGGGAGTTGCGAGGGAATTCGTTTTGTTTCTCTGGTAACTGGATGTTAGTGTGAAGGTGTGTAAACTTCGCCATCTCGTTTTTCCTTAAGTATATTCACCCCGTTTCCTCGGGACATAGAGGCGATTAAAATACGGAAAAACCCCTCATTATCGTTTTATAATGACCGCACCACGTGAAGTAAACCGAGGATATATCAACCTTAGATAGATACCACCACATCGACTATGCAGTAAGATCCTTGTTGTCCGAATAAAATATAAACTTGTACGGTCGCGTACAAGGATTGTTAGCAGGTTAAACGACATTGTCAGAATTTCCATCTGAATTAATTTAGAACGCAGTTGTGACTTAAGAGTAATTAATCTTGGCAAGTTTGGCAAAGACAATACAATAACAAGAATACTATATTCGCCGCAAAAAACATGGTTTATGGAGAATTGACTTGCACCAGGCGTGAAAACCAGCACGTCACGCAGATTTGGGAGTAAAGTAAATATATAAACAAGAGGTGAAATACGACTGTTTTGAGCAGAAACGGGGATAATATGTGATTTATCGCCAATACAACACAAACATGTAAATGCTTATGAAAATAAAACACTCTACCCACAAGTTAAAGGTGTTTTTGATCAATTTCGTGTCACCTATAAACATGCAAAAAATTCGTGTATTTCTCACGGCAAGACTCTCGCAGTGGGATAGGTTTAACACCCGTCAAAAAAGAATATTCTTTAAACTTCGAATAACGGCCAAACGCTAAAGCTTAATGCTATTTTTTCTGCTTGTTGGCAAGTCTTACAAGCAACCACAAGGCTTGAGTCACCTCAAGATGACCCTAAAAACCAAAACGTGGATGGCTAATTTCACAATTCCTGGCGTCAAAGCAGTGTCATCTACCGTGAAACCACGCGATTTCAACTGGATTATTTTATAAATTTAAATGCATAAGTACATTAAGCATGCATCGCGTAAACCCGTGCATAAATCTCGGTATTTTGTAGGCGTTTTTGAAGGTTTAGAAAAATTTAGCCTGCCTATATTTTTTTCTAGCTTTCTCTTTCTGGAATTCAATCAATTTGAGGCAAATGTAATTACACCACAGCCACACGACAGACGAAACAATGCAAAATTCATTTGTCTATCTCTTTTCCCAGTGTTACTCTTTTACAAACCTTATTACGCGCACAAAACGGGCGGACTTTTAATCAATATATAAAAAATATATTTCATAAACTTTCCCGAGTTAAAATGATAAAGCTTCATATAACTTGTTGGGCGATTTTTTTTAAGGGCTTGAATTGAAAAAAAAACAAGCAAAGGCAGGCTTTCTGTCTGAAGTGCATTAAATATTAAATCTGTTGCGGTGTTCGTGAGAGTTTCCATTGTGTTGAATGAAACCAAGAGGCTTTCAAGCGCTTTAAATGTTTAGAAAACACCGCTTATAAGTGTACCTCGGTACAAGTCAAAGGCATGACAATCAGAAATCGAACAAAAGGTGACAAAAATTCGTCTAGTTTTAAGATACACTTCAGTATATTGAGCCAGCACCACGTAAACCTCTAAACGGTCTTGGGCTCCCAGTTATATGTATAAACATCAGAGACGTTCCTAATCCTATTAAATCTCGTAAACAAAGAGCGATAAAAATCAAATTTTTGGCTAACTTTTCAATTTGCGAGAAATGCTTATCCAAAGAGCAAATCGAAATATCAAACAAATTATCTACCTGCCACACTCCTACTGGTGAACTAGTATCAACGATTTTATTACATAATCAACTGTAGGAATACGGCATTGACGTTTTGAATAATTTTTTTAGAACAACATGGAGTTAATGGATTGATACAGTATTGCGCGAAATCAACACATCGAGAAATGAATGATATAAAGTCAAACATGAATATAATCCCTATTGTCCATCAGAGACGGTAAATTTTCCGTTGATATTGACTTCATCACTCACCTGAAGATTGCCTTCCAGGTCTTTAAAATACGAGTAATCCCCGCCGTTTGAATACATCACCATATACTGCTGCATCCACTCAGGGACCGCGGGATCGCCGTATCCTTGTGTGGCGATAGCAGTTATCACCTTTTTCTTTCCCAGTTCCACTTTAATCCAGCCGTTGCTTTGGTTTGGGTCGGCTCTGTAACCGAGCGGCCAGCTTGATAAGTTGAGACGGGCGCGATGTGCTCCAAACGTTGAGAAGGCATTGTCGTAGACCGATTGGGCTGTGATTTGTACGTCTTGGATCTCTCCGCTCGCCAACCCGAGAGGCTTGCGACAATTTGCTGCGAAAAGAAATGGTGAAAATGCGGGTACTCGTTAATCTCTACATATAGGCCAGACGATAAATTAAGTTAGCGTGATTGTGCGTTTGCGTGCTTGATAAGAAACCTGTTATCTTTGCCAAGTGAGACGAGGCTTCGAGAAGCTGTTGAGGTGCACTTTCTTCGACAACCAAACACAAAATCACCGTCCCAAAGAGAAATCTCATATTGTATTGAAATCATTCAAAGCTCCGCTTCGAAGTATTGTACAAAACAATAAAGAGAAAACGCGGTAAGAGTAGAAACTTGCACTCGAATCATACAACAACTTATGCATGCTGTTGACTGCATGGATTTTCCCGCCCCACGCGTCAAAATTAGCACTTAAAAGTTTTCATGTTAGTATTGCATATGCACTTCACTGTTAAATAAAATACCCGCTGACCAAGTCTAAAAAAAAACATCTGCCGTCATTAGAGTCCTCACGGTGGACATGCGCAGGTTGAACAACTTATTTTTATCAACGTGAGTCACGGTTGTGACATTGTAGCGGAGGCCGGGAGTGAATGTAGAATGTGGGTGTTTCTAAGGCAAAACTGAACCACGAAGAAAAGCATTACCAACCACATGCCACCACTGAACAGAATTCGTCTAAGCAATTGTATTGTTTTGTAAACATTTATTTAATAAATAATGGCCCATAGTGATAGCTGGCTGGCAAGTTGAACCACTGCAAAATAAAGGTTAAAGTTGATTGATTGATTTTGTCGAAAGTGTAATATGACAAAACTAAAGACCTGCTAGTTCTGGTCAACTGAAAGAGATCTAAGACAATATCAAACACAAAACAAAACATTCGTAAGCCGCGGAGTAGGAGCTGAGGTAGCGACAAGGATTTAGCCAAAAACCACAAATGGCGGAGCTGTGTTATGTATTGCGTAACTTAACTTGAAAAGAAAGAGTAGGGTGCAAGCAAACACTGTTGTCTGCCCGGGTATTTGTGCGAGATGCACAATAAAACACGAGGTGCATATATTATGGCTACAAGAAACAATCTAGAATTAAAAAAAAATTGGGATGTCTTCCAGTCACTACGGGATGGTAGAATATGGACAAATTGGTGACTGCGATTTCTGTCAGATTATCAAGTTCACGTCAATATGGTAATTTAAAGAAGATACTGGAAAGACTTTTGGCAAAGCCACCGAAAGTATACTAAGGCACTCTACTAGCTCGCTAATAGACGCATGATAATAAAAATAAACGCATGTCGCTTGGTTCTGAGTCGCCCCGTGCCATGGAGAAATTGGTACCCATATTTCCGAGATTTTATTAAGTTTGTTAGAGGAAGTCTAGAGAGTATACACCTGATCTGACCTTCGCAATAAGAACGCAATTCCAAATGGGTTTGTAAAAAATTTTGACTGACTGACTGACTAACTGACTGAAGGTTTTCCTTTATTTTCTTTAGCTCTTCAATAAATTCATCGTAAAAGTTTCTCAATACGAGACGCCATTGTTGGAAAACAATAGCAAAGTAGTTTTTATCGTTGCCTAGCGACCTAAGAGCCAATCAATTTCAAGTACATTTGCAATCTAGAGAAGGGAATATTTAAAAAAATGGCCACTGTCTCGGCCACTGAGGAGGATTCAGTAATTTTGCCCTCTATGTTATAAATTATGGAAATGACGCCATCCAGTCGTTACACCAACGCAATAGAAATTCTTAGCGAAAAAGCCACTAAAGTTCTCTTAAAACTAAAAAGACCCTTTTATTATCTCGGATTTAGTGATAATTAGGATGATTAAGACCAAACTTTTAATGCATTTGTTTTAACCGTGCTGCGTCATAGATGCGAGATTTGGGGACTTGAACCATTCTCATACAGAACATATTTTGAACAAAGTACAATTGAACAAGTTCACATTACGATTGGTCAACAAGCATTCAAAACTCAATGTCCCGTGGCATATATAGAACACTGGTTGCAAAGCAGAGAGCTTGGGCAGTACCCTTTACGCCCGGAAGAAAGGCTTAATCCTTACCTACCGGCCAAGATTGTAATAAAGTTATGTTGCACAAAGCTTTTTAATATGCAATAAAATAGAAGTCTTTCTTCGATGTCCTAATTAACGAAGGGATCATAAGGACGATTCAAGTAAAAAGACCCAGCAGCTCAAGGACACATTAAGAACGCACAATTAACCATAAAGAAAACCTTCAGACATCAATGTTCACAAACCTGGCTTGAAACCAGAATACATCATCAATCCTTCAAGCGAAGGAGTTAAAAGGAATGATCAATTTGAAGATTACTTCACAGTAGTTACAAATCTTGCACACAGAATAAGCCTAACAAGACTTATATTAGGATGTCATGAGAAATACGAAAATAGAGGACCATCAATCCCGGTAGAATAGAGACGCCGGATGCGTAGTATGCAAAGACATTTGCATAGAACACAAAGAGCATTTCTTCATGTTTTGCCAGAGGTAATTTACCATAAGAAGTGAGCTACATTCCCACATTTCAAACATGCATGCTATAATATATGTAGAACGAAGAAAAGTTCGGTGTGTTTACTATGTTTTCTTCATCGTTCCTGTTTATTTCCCGTGCATAAACGAGTAGATCTAGCACAAAGTTGGATTTATTTGTTTTAAAAAAAATCAACAGACAGTTTTGTTTTCATAAATCGGCAAGGGTTTTACTGCAATTATTTGAGTCATGGATAAGAACATTT